>JANAVB010002403.1:0-41987 GCA_029216955.1 Iris pallida
AAAATGAACACCAATATTTATCACGGATAAATAATTCAATAGTTCCATTCAAAATTATAAACAAAATAATAATAGTATATAAAATATGACTAAATACATGGAACATATTTAAAGTTTTTCATACAGTTTTTTTTTTTGTATTTTCAGAACCTAGCACTCTAAACTCCAGTTCGAAATTGCATAAACCTAATACTAATAATCATTAAGGTTGTGTTTGATGAGCTTTTCTATGAAAAATATTTCCATCACAAAATTTTCACCAATTGTAGTGTTTGATAACGTTACTTTTCATGAAATTATTTTTCAAAAATATATCATTATCCAATTTTCATATTTTTCTCCAAAATGGTGGAAAATAAACTAGTCCAGTCCACAGAAAAATATCAATTTGCATGAAAAATAACGACAACTAAAGACCCAAATTAATTCCGTTCTTTTCCCTAGTAAAATACTATGTGGAATTGATTAATTTTCACATATTTTTCATCTTGTAATCAAACGCACCCTTAGTTAAATATAATTTAAATATTAAATATATTTTAGGAAATTTAAATGTTCAGGTAGTTAGAAAAAATTTAGAATTTAATTATTTTCAACTACATAATAAAGTAATTTTTTTGAATATTTTTATTATTAATTAAGAGGATATACATACGACTTAGAGAGCTCATTTTTTGAGATGTTTCCAAGCCCATATATATATTGAGAAATTTTGAGTGGCACCCCACTTTTGTTTACCATATTTACAGTGCACCCCACAAGTTTACAACAATGTAAGATACCCCCACTTTTGACGTTTTCCGTCCAACATGGACGGTCAATTAGGTTGACCCAATTTTTTGACAAAAATACCCCCGACCTGTTGTGTCTTCACCGTGTCTCTCGCCCCCCCCCCCTCGCCGCTGCCGCCCCCCCCCCCCCCCCCCCCCCCCCGACGTCGCCCGCCCCCGTCCCCGACCCTGACGAGTATCCAACTCCTATGAAGAGAAGCAACAGAAGAAGAACGAAATCAGTCGCTAAGCCGGAGCTCCTCTAGGAAGGGGGAGGAGTCCCCATGTAGAAGAAACCCCATGGCCGAGGTCGACGTGAACTCCCTCCGGCCGAACCAGAAGGCTACGAAGAGTAGGGAAGGAGAGGAGGCTCTCCGAAAGCCTAGTCCGGTCAGAAGCCAGGTGAGCCAATAACCTGTTTGTTTGATTTTTTTTTTTTTGTGCATCTTCACTCCTGTGCTAATGTTGAATGTACAGCAACAACATTAGCAGCTATGTTCGGGAGCAGCTTATGAGTTGCAGAGCAAACGAGAAGCTACGAGAGTCCGAAATGGTTACCGATATGCAAACCGCGCGGACGGTAACAAGAACTAGATCCTCGAGGAGATCGTCAAAAGACTTCGACCACCACCATCTAGTCAGTCCGAACCCGGAGGACGCGTTCCCCAATCCGAGCTCCTACGCCTCGCTCCTGCTCGAGGACATCCAGAAATACCACCAGTAGAGCAGCGTCGCGCCCTGTTCGCCCTTCCGGCCTGCGTGCCATCGGGAAGTTCGGAGAGGGGGGGGGGGGGGGGGGCGAGGTCGGGGAGGGGGGGGGTGGCGTTAGGGCCCGGCGAAGGGGAGCGGGGCAGACACTGAAAACATAAGGGGATACGAAAAAGAATACAGGGGTATTTTGGTCAAAAAAATATGGTCAAAGGGATTGACCGTAAGTTGGGGACGGAAAACCGTCAAAAGTGGGAGGTACCTTACATTGGTGTAAACTTGTGGGGTGCACCTTGAATATGCAGAAATAAAGTGGGGTGCCACTCAAAATTTCTCTCTCTCTCTATTATATATATATATATATAGAGAGAGAGAGAGAGAGAGAAGAGAGAGAGAGAGAGATATATATAGAGAGAGAGAGAGAGAGGTGGGATCGGCTGCACCCCTATTTTTCCCACCCCCTTATCATCCCATCTTAGCCGTTGTATTAGATTTAATAAACGGCTAAGATTAAATTATTTCCAGACATAAAAACCATCTAATTCAATCATGACTATTGTAGGTTTTTTTTTAAATAAATTAACAGAGACTTTTCCAACTACAGGCTGTTAGAAAGTCAAACAAAGAAGATCCCAAATGCAGCAAGAACTTGTTCTTTTCTTCTTTCTATTTTTTCAATAACCAGAAATAATACTGAGAAAAGAAAATGAAAAGAAAAGAAAGAAAAAAAAGACAAAGGTAGGGTTCAATGACAGCAATTAACAGTTTAGATTCATCCAATCTACAAATGCCAAAATCTACCACTTTATAGTTATATTTACCCATGAGTCCATCATGACAAAGAAATTGTCACTTAACCTAAGCCTACAAAGACCATGCTCTCCTTCAGTCATGAGCCTTCTTCTCCTTTACTCCTTTTACTTGTCATGTACTCATTGGCGACGACTTCACCAAAGAACTCTCTCCTCCCCATCCTATATAGCCGCCGCACGCCCCGCCGTCTCTCCTTAGCCTAGCCTACGACCTCTCCTCTCTCTCTCTCTCTCTAATGGACATCAATGGCGAGTCCTCGTCGTCGTCGTCGGGCTTCAAACTGTTCGGAAAGACGATCGTGGCATCGGCGAAAGCCGACAGTCAAGATCACGATCAAGATGAGAGTGCTATAATCGTAGCGGATCACGAGGAGACGTCTAGCAAGTCAGAGGAGATCGGTCCGGAGAATGGTGCTACGAAGACAGCGGCGGCGGCGGCGAAGAGGGGCAGCTGGCGTGCCCGAGGTGCAGGAGCAAGGAGACCAAGTTCTGCTACTTCAACAACTACAACGTCAACCAGCCGAGGCACTTCTGCAAGGCGTGCCACCGCTACTGGACCGCGGGCGGGGCGCTGCGCAACGTGCCCGTGGGCGCCGGGCGCAGGAAGAACCGCGCGCTGCCGCAGGGGGGCGGCGACTGCGACGAGGGAGGGGGAGGGATGTGTCTGGCTGCTGCTGGTGGGGAGGTCGAGAGGTGGCTCACGTCCTGATCCGGAGGATGCATTGTCAACGTTCAAAAAAAATTGTCCATAGTTTAGTTCTCATGGGCTTGCGTGCAAGATTCTTCTTCTTCTTTTTTTTTTTCCTTAATTTTACTTTGTTATGTTTGTTTTGGTCTCAAAAAAACTTTTAAGAAGAGTAAAACTTTTCGTGCCTCTCCAAATTATTTTTTTTTCTTATGAAAGCTGAAGTAGCATGTTACATAGTATTATGTGACATATAATATGATAGCTGAAATAACAAATTTTATCCCAAAAAATTAATTACTAAAAAAAATTATTTTGTTTAGTAATGAGAGTATTATGTGGAATGAGAGTATTTGTTGTTTTTAATTGTAGCGATATATGCTAGTTTCTATATTTTGAACGAAAATGTTTGCTAAAATACCCTTACTAAAATGGTGAGAATTATTCATATTGTAGAGAATCAAATTATTGTATACAACAAAGTCAATTTGGAAACGCTTTTGCGTACCGTGTCATCATTTAACTCAGAATTTGCTTCTTTTAGGTGTAGAACAAGAAATTTAAACTATGTGTTTGGATATTTATCCGATGAAAAAGAAGCACAATTTACTTAATTTTCTCATAATTTTAAAGCAAATTATGTTTGAGTTTAAAAATAAAGTATAGTCTCTTATATGAGCAAAAGAATCGCTAATTTGATTTGCTTTGATATTTTTGACAAAACAGCTCAATCTATAAATTTTTATTAGATTACCTTTTTCTTTCGAATTGGTTTTTTCTTTTTTTAAATTTAGCTTAAAATAGAAAACAAAGATAACAGGTAAGCTGTCACATCATGAAAGATGGTGTCATAAATAAAAAAAACTGAGGTGATGAATATCATTTCTGTCGATGAAATATTAGTTGATGAAACTTTGACGTTGCTTAGACGCTAAAACATGCTCATTGTAATTATGTTTACTTATGTGCAAGTTGAGGTCACAACTTTTAGCCCTTATCAGAATGATGATGATTTATGAGTCACTGTTCCTACTGCTGACTTCCATACATGTGTGACATATGATACCTTTGTTTTCTACGCTTGGAAGGAAATGCTTTTGTCTAATCCTCTTTTAGCAAAAAATAATTATTCTAGCAACTCATTTTCAGCATCAAGTAGGGGATTTCAAAAATTCAATTTTCAACTACTCGCAAAAAGTGACAGGCATTAATTATGCTAAATGAATGCTTTTGTTTTTGGATTGTGGCTAATCGTGATTCATGGATGTTAAATTAGTCTCTGGTCAACACGTTCCAACTTATTTATCTCTTATTTTATACATAAATAGATTTTGTCTTTTTTTGATAATTGCGTTGATTCTGATATGTTTTTAGGAATGGCTCTTGTTAACTAGTATATCCTTATTTTATATTACTAGCAGCCGTGCACGAACTTTACACCTATATTTTATATATGCTAATTTTTACATAATTAAAAATTAGGAGATGTTGCATAATAAGTTGTTTATAATTATTTGAATAAAATATTTTATCATTACCAATTTTTATTATGCTATTTAAACAAAAAGCATAATAAAGTATATTAATAGTATTTATACTATTATAGTTTATAAAGTAAAAGATGCTAATAGTTAGGGGTGCAACTCGGACGAGCAAAATCCGAACCCGATCGGATAAACATGTTAATAAGTTGGATTAGGGTTGAAGATACTCGGGTTCGGGCTTGGGTTAGGGTTAAATTTTTTGAACCCGATCAAAAATCGGATTGGGCTCGGGTTCATGTGTTGGGTTACCCGAAACCCGACTTATATATATATATATATATATATATATTATATATATATTAATATATATATATATATATATATATGGACATTATCAAACAGGACATCATCGAAGCAGCAATTGCCTTCTTCGAAGGAGCCACCTATCCCAAAGCCATCTCGAGCGCCAACCTGATCCTCATTCCGAAAAAAGACAACCCGGAGTCCTTTCGTGACTTTTGGCCTATTAGTCTGTGCACCTTCTGTCACGACCCGTTACCCAAATTGTTGGGCCGGGCCGAGCCATGTCCAGCCTACGCTTAAGATAAAGCGCAGTAAGCTGTTCTAGACAGTCAGGTAATAATGATAAATGTGCTAATAATTAAGATAGTTTAAGAATGATCACAACACAGCTTCTATATAGATGAAAAACCACTAAGTTTGATAATAATACAAACCAAAATGTAAGACTGGAGACAAGGTCCAGTTTAAAGGTACAAACAGCAACTGTGATAATACCAAACACTAAGTCAAACTAAGCAGCTAAGCAGGATTCCTGCTGGAATATCCTCAACTGGAGCTCCATAGTACGGGTCACAAAGCATTTCTCTCGGTCAAAATACCTACAACGTTATCCTGTCAGGACGGGAGCAAGTACAACCTCTACTACTAAAGTACTGAATGTATAATGCAAGAGATGTACAACAGGAACATGGTATGATAAGACTGAAAAATAGACATACTGGAATCAGGGTAAATCATATAAAGCGGAAATCATGGTATATCTTGATTATCATTTTAAGACACTCTTGTCAATTGTGGCATATGTACATTATGTATTAAAACTGGAGCTGGTATGAGATCGGTCAATAGGTGCTATGCTAGTTTACTGCAATGTACGTATGTACATTCCACAAGTCCAGAAACTACATTGTTAGTTTACTGCAATGTACGTAAGTACATTCCACAAGTCCAGAAACTACATTCTCAGTTTACTGCAATGTACGTATGTACATTCCACAAGTCCAGAAACTACACAATTAGTATACTGCAATGTAAGTGAGTACATTCCACGAGTCCAGTAACTATACTATCAACTCTCTCATAACCCAGTGATCATCATGTAAAAGATACGGGAAATAGTGTAAAGCATGGTGGGAACTGGCAATAGTATGAAACATGTTATGATTTGACTTGCTACTCCAAGGATCAGCATTCACATGGGTTGATTAACATTCTTTTATCACATAACAGTGTTTTAACATGTACAATTAACAAAAGACTTGCAACTGGATTAATGGTAATTTACAAGGTTGTCACATGTACTTAACATTAAAAGACAGTAAATGAGTTTGTAGATGTACTTGCCTCTAGCAAAACAAGCTGCGATAAAAGTGCTATGGATGTCTGGTAACTCGTCACTGTAGAAATACATACAATAACTTAGCTTTTACACTAAGCTAAAATACTAGGACACTAATTGGTGCACGACTTGTGACTGGGCACCTAGCCAAAACGATGATTTGCACAGGAGACCAATGTGGGGTGACACACTATGTATCTAACTTTCTAGGGTCTTTACACTAGTGAGGGATGGGGTTCAACACGACTAAAACTCCAAATAACACAAAAAGCTACAAGTCGTAATTAACCAATAAATAAATCAAAAGATCATTATGTTATAACAATTTTAGAGATAGACAAAAAGTCTAGTTTTGCATAAAACAAAGTACCAACACGATCTTTGCTAACTATAGAAATTTATTATAATTTTTCTGGAATTTATTAACCAGTACAAATATTTTATAAAAATCAGTTTTCCTAAGTATACAGAAAGTGAGTTTTGGTTTCATATGCCAAACTAGTGGCAAAACAGTAATTTAAATACTACAAAAATTATACTAAATTAGCTAACTTAACAAAGTATCTAAAAACTATTTTTCCATAATTTTGGCAACACTCTAAGTATTTTTAGAAAATCAAAAACAGTAATGCACAATAATGATTAATTATCTGCGTATTTTGTCCATGTATATAATTTGAACCAAGTTCAAATACAGGACCCAAGGCCATGAATCAAGTCCAATATGACTTGTACAGGTCTTGAATGTGTGAAAACACATTTGAGCCCAAATACCCATGCTAGGCTTGGACATCAAAATGGTTGCAGTAATTTAAATACAATAAAAATACTAGTTGGTAATAGTGCAAAATATTTATTATTATTTTAATAAGGTAAATTTTATATAAAAGAATATTTACATACCTATGCCAAAAGTACATATATATACACAAGAAAATACCTAATTTATAAAGTATATATATATATAATATATATACATAAACAAGAAAATATATATACATATACATATGTGTATATATATATATATATATAAATACTAACATATATACATAGAATTTACTAACCATAAAATATATATACATATATACTATACTGTTAAAATAGTATATATATACATATATACTAGTATATACATATATATATATATATATATATATATATATATATATATATATATATATATATATAATATATATATATATATAAAACAATAAAAGAAAAGAAAAAAAGAAAAAGAAAAAGAAAAAAAAAACAGAAGGAAAGAAAGGGGGGGGGGGGCTCGAACTCAGCCCAGCAGTGGGGGGGGGGTTTTAAGAAATGCGCGCTGGCCAGTGGGCCAGCTCGTGCTTTGTGTTAGAGAATGAGTTTAGGTTAGTTTTATTTCTGTTTAGGTTAGATTAATAAAAAAAAAAATAAAATCGGCCCTGTGTCCTGACAGTTAGGGACACAGGATCAGCGTGTCCGTGCTTTGCACGACACGCACGACACGACTTACGCGTGTCCGAGCTTTGTATTGGGTTCGTCGGGACCAGGCGAGTCCGTGTTTGTGTATACGAGACACGAATCGAAGAGAGGGGGAGTGACACGTACGTGTCCGATGGGGGTGAGCTGCTGTCGAGGAGGCGATCAGGCGGAGGAGGCGTCGTGGTGGTGGCGCGTCGGTGGCGCTGGGTTCGCCTCGTCGAGACGAAGGTGATGGTGGTGGTGGTTGGGGGTGTTAGTCGCTGTGGGGGTGGCGGAGGAGATCGCCGGAGCTAGGGTTGCGGCTAGGGTTTCGGGAGGAAAGGTGGTCGTGGAGGTGGCGAAGGAGATTTAGGGTTAGGGTTTCGGTAGGGGGGAGAGAGGGGAGTTTTATAGAGGTCGATGGCGGTGCAAAGTCGGTCGGGACGTGGGGGGGGCAGCTGGCCGGTCGTCGGCAGCTGTCCGGTCGTCGGGGGGGGGGGTTAGGTTTAGGTTTTGCCCAAAAGTCCCTAGGTTTTTAGGTAATTACGCTTAGGTCCCCCGCAGAGTCAAAATGCAAATAATATTTGCAGTCCCAACTTAAAAACAATTTATTAATTGCAAATTGATTTAGTAACAAATTAATTAATTACAAAACTATATTAAAACAATTTTGAAAATTGCAAATTGATATTAAAACAATTTATTAAATTGCAAAAACCTATTTTAAACATTTCTAATATTGCAAAAGTTAATTAAACATTTTAGAAATTGCAAAATGGTATTTTTGTATTTAAAACTCATTTAAAAATTATTTAAAAATACAGGAAAAATTCCTAATAATTATAATAAAATATTTTAATACTAAAATAATCATTAATGGCCAATTTAATACTGATTAACAAAAATTTTGAAAAACTGGGGCTGACAAATCTTCCCTCCTTGAAAAATTTCTCCTCGAAATTTACAAGAACTGAAGACACGCAAGATATCTAACGTTTTAAAAATATTACAGCGATGACTAAGGCTATCTTCTAATGATGGAACGTCTATGAAACAGGTCTACTGGTCAATGGTTTGGTCTCATGGGTGCAGTTACTAAATGATGGTTTGGTATGAGTCTAATGATAGGTAACTTAATGAGGCACTAGAATCAAACAGTCATATGCAAATAAATCCAACCTGTGGCACCGTCTGTCAAGTATTCTGGCTCTGGCTCTGGCCCTGCACTGGTACTGCTGCCTGGATGGCTAAAGGGTATGCTCTCCCTGAAGGTCCTCTGGTAAATGGCTTCGCCTTCTGGCACTCCCGAATCATATGGGTGGAAGACCCGCAAGCAAGACACTGGCTCAATTTCTTCCTACAGATGGAGACATCGTGCCCTGGCTTTTTGCAGAAGGCACAAGAGACCCACTTCTGCTGCTGTTGCCCCGGATCTCGGGCAAATGATAACTGATGCTGAGGATGAGCTGGTGGAGAATAGGCCTGCTGGTGCTGGGTAGTCGTCCTCTGCTGGAAAGTCTGGCGCTTGGACGGCCCGTCATGATGTGTGGTAGCTGGCCTCTTGCAAGACAAAAGACGCTCCTCGATACCTCGGGCTCTCTCCAGTAGCTGGTAGTAGTCTGTGATCCCGTGGCCACTAGTAAGATGCTAATGTCTGGGACAAGACCATGGCAGAATCTGCGAGCCATCTCCTCCGGGTCGGCTACTAAGCTCGGGGCAAAACGACTGAGTCTGCTAAACTCACCTGCGTACTCATCGACTGTACGGCTCCCCTGTTGCAGGTTCTGGAATTGCAATCCCATGGCAACTCTAGCGGTGGTGGAGAAGAACTTCCTCTTGAACTGGATCTTGAATTGCTCCCAGTTTCCTCTGCCGCCAATGAACATCGTCTCATTTCTGAACCAGACCCCTGCCAGGTCTGCTAACAAAAATCCTGCTGCCTCGACCCAAAGGTCGTCAGGTAATCTAGCCCCTATGAGCTTCCTCTCTACGGAATCTAACCAGTCATCAGCTACAACTATGCCTTCCGTCCCAAGAAACTCCTTCGGTTTTAGGTTCATAAAACTCTTGATACTACCTAGCCTCAATTGATGTTCTATAGGTTGCGAGACGGGGGTATGCTGAGTATTCAGGAGCCCCTGGATCAAAGCCAGTAATTGGGTTCCGTCGAGGGAAACAACAGTCTGGGGAGGTATGATAGGAGGTGGGGGTGGTATACCGTCACCTGAGGTGGCAAAATCGGGAGAGTGTGTAGGGGTCCATCTATTTATAAAAGATAAAGGAATTATAAGAATAAAGCAAGCAGTCATAAGCAAACAATTTAGTTACACTACCGGTCCTATGCTGTGATGAGTTCTCCTATGTTGCAATCCTAAAATCCTCTAGGTGTTCTAGATGTTGTTCCTAGTGTTATCTAGTTATCCTTAATTTCTGCAGGCGTGCTTGGTACAGTAACGTAACCAAACAACTTTAGTCAGGACCTTGCATGGGCCGCCAAAAAAACATGTCACGACCCGTTACCCAAATTGTTGGGCCGGGCCGAGCCATGTCCAGCCTACGCTTAAGATAAAGCGCAGTAAGCTGTTCTAGACAGTCAGGTAATAATGATAAATGTGCTAATAATTAAGATAGTTTAAGAATGATCACAACACAGCTTCTATATAGATGAAAAACCACTAAGTTTGATAATAATACAAACCAAAATGTAAGACTGGAGACAAGGTCCAGTTTAAAGGTACAAACAGCAACTGTGATAATAACCAAACACTAAGTCAAACTAAGCAGCTAAGCAGGATTCCCTGCTGGAATATCCTCAACTGGAGCTCCATAGTACGGGTCACAAAGCATTTCTTCCTCGGTCAAAATACCTACAACGTTATCCTGTCAGGACGGGAGCAAGTACAACCTCTACTACTAAAGTACTGAATGTATAATGCAAGAGATGTACAACAGGAACATGGTATGATAAGACTGAAAAATAGACATACTGGAATCAGGGTAAATCATATAAAGCAGAAAATCATGGTATATCTTGATTATCATTTTAAGACACTCTTGTCAATTGTGGCATATGTATATTATGTATTAAAACTGGAGCTGGTATGAGATCGGTCAATAGGTGCTATGCTAGTTTACTGCAATGTACGTATGTACATTCCACAAGTCCAGAAACTACATTGTTAGTTTACTGCAATGTACGTAAGTACATTCCACAAGTCCAGAAACTACATTCTCAGTTTACTGCAATGTACGTATGTACATTCCATAAGTCCAGAAACTACACAATTAGTATACTGCAATGTAAGTGAGTACATTCCACGAGTCCAGTAACTATACTATCAACTCTCTCATAACCCAGTGATCATCATGTAAAAGATACGGGAAATAGTGTAAAGCATGGTGGGAACTGGCAATAGTATGAAACATGTTATGATTTGACTTGCTACTCCAAGGATCAGCATTCACATGGGTTGATTAACATTCTTTTATCACATAACAGTGTTTTAACATGTACAATTAACAAAAGACTTGCAACTGGATTAATGGTAATTTACAAGGTTGTCACATGTACTTAACATTAAAAGACAGTAAATGAGTTTGTAGATGTACTTGCCTCTAGCAAAACAAGCTACGATAAAAGTGCTATGGATGTCTGGTAACTCGTCACTGTAGAAATACATACAATAACTTAGCTTTTACACTAAGCTAAAACACTAGGACACTAATTGGTGCGACACGACTTGTGACTGGGCACCTAGCCAAAACGATGATTTAGCACAGGAGACCAATGTGGGGTGACACACTATGATATCTAACTTTCTAGGGTCTTTACACTAGTGAGGGATGGGGTTCAACACGACTAAAACTCCAAATAACACAAAAAGCTACAAGTCGTAATTAACCAATAAATAAATCAAAAGATCATTATGTTATAACAATTTTAGAGATAGACAAAAAGTCTAGTTTTGCATAAAAAAAAGTACCAACACGATCTTTGCTAACTATAGAAATTTATTATAATTTTTCTGGAATTTATTAACCAGTACAAATATTTTATAAAAATCAGTTTTCCTAAGTATACAGAAAGTGAGTTTTGGTTTCATATGCCAAACTAGTGGCAAAACAGTAATTTAAATACTACAAAAATTATACTAAATTAGCTAACTTAACAAAGTATCTAAAAACTATTTTTCCATAATTTTGGCAACACTCTAAGTATTTTTAGAAAATCAAAAACAGTAATGCACAATAATGATTAATTATCTGCGTATTTTGTCCATGTATATAATTTGAACCAAAGTTCAAATACAGGACCCAAGGCCATGAATCAAGTCCAATATGACTTGTACAGGTCTTGAATGTGTGAAAACACATTTGAGCCCAAATACCCATGCTAGGCTTGGACATCAAAATGGTTGCAGTAATTTAAATACAATAAAAATACTAGTTGGTAATAGTGCAAAATATTTATTATTATTTTAATAAGGTAAATTTTATATAAAAGAATATTTACATACCTATGCCAAAAGTACATATATATATACACAAGAAAATACCTAATTTATAAAGTATATATATATATATAATAATATATATACATAAACAAGAAAATATATATACATATACATATGTGTATATATATATATATATATAAATACTAACATATATACATAGAATTTACTAACCACAAAATATATATACATATATACATATACTGTTAAAACAGTATATATATACATATATACTAGTATATACATATATATATATATATACATATATATATATATAAAACAATAAAAGAAAAGAAAAAAAAGAAAAAGAAAAAGAAAAAGAAAAAGAAAACAGAAAACAGAAGGAAAGAAAGGGGGGGGGGGGCTCGAACTCAGCCCAGCAGCGAGGGGGGGGGGGGTTTTAAGAAATGCGCGCTGGCCAGTGGGCCAGCTCGTGCTTTGTGTTAGAGAATGAGTTTAGGTTAGTTTTATTTCTGTTTAGGTTAGATTAATAAAAAAAAGAAATAAAATCGGCCCTGTGTCCTGACAGTTAGGGACACAGGATCAGCGTGTCCGTGCTTTGCACGACACGCACGACACGACTTACGCGTGTCCGAGCTTTGCATTGGGTTCGTCGGGACCAGGCGAGTCCGTGTTTGTGTATACGAGACACGAATCGAAGAGAGGGGGAGTGACACGTACGTGTCCGATGGGGGTGAGCTGCTGTCGAGGAGGCGATCAGGCGGAGGAGGCGTCGTGGTGGTGGCGCGTCGGTGGCGCTGGGTTCGCCTCGTCGAGACGAAGGTGATGGTGGTGGTGGTTGGGGGTGTTAGTCGCTGTGGGGGTGGCGGAGGAGATCGCCGGAGCTAGGGTTGCGGCTAGGGTTTCCGGGAGGAAAGGTGGTCGTGGAGGGTGGCGAAGGAGATTTAGGGTTAGGGTTTCGGTAGGGGGGAGAGAGGGGAGTTTTATAGAGGTCGATGGCGGTGCAAAGTCGGTCGGGACGTGGGGGGGCAGCTGGCCGGTCGTCGGCAGCTGTCCGGTCGTCGGGGGGGGGTTAGGTTTAGGTTTTGCCCAAAAGTCCCTAGGTTTTTAGGTAATTACGCTTAGGTCCCCCGCAGAGTCAAAATGCAAATAATATTTGCAGTCCCAACTTAAAAACAATTTATTAATTGCAAATTGATTTAGTAACAAATTAATTAATTACAAAACTATATTAAAACAATTTTGAAAATTGCAAATTGATATTAAAATAATTTATTAAATTACAAAAACCTATTTTAAACATTTCTAATATTGCAAAAGTTAATTAAAACATTTTAGGAAATTGCAAAATGGTATTTTTGTATTTAAAACTCATTTAAAAATTATTTAAAAATACAGGAAAAATTCCTAATAATTATAATAAAATATTTTAATACTAAAATAATTATTAATGGCCAATTTAATACTGATTAACAAAAAAATTTAAAAAACTGGGGCTGACACCTTCACTAACAAGATCATCTCCAAGATCGTCGCCACCAGAATGGCGGGTCTCCTCTCCAAGATCATCTCCGTTGAGCAAAGCGGGTTCGTCCGAGGGAGGAACATCCAAGACAATATCATGCTAGCCCAGGAATTAATCACCTGTATGAAATTTCCTGTCAGAGGAGGCAACATCGCTGTCAAGATTGACAAGGAAAAAGCTTATGACAGGTTGGACTGGCAATTTATGATCTGGGTCTTCAGGGCGTTCGGTTTCTCCGAAATCTGGACCAACACGGTGTGGAGATCCGTCAGCAATTCGTGGTTTTTCACTGTCATAAACGGCCATGCCGAGGGATTCTTCAAATCCAGCCGCGGGGTTAGGCAAGGAGACCCTCTATCATCCACTGTTTTCATTATTGCGGCCGATGCCCTCAGTAGAAACCTCAACAACATGATCAGAGTCCCGCACTTCCAACAATACCACACTACCAGCGGATGTCCTACCATCACCCATCTGGCCTTTGCCGACGACTTACTCATCTTCTCCTTTGGGGACGAAGGTACAGTTCAAGTGGTCCACAATACCCTGCAACGATACTCCAGTTGCTCGGGACAGAAAATCAACCCATCCAAAAGCGTCATCTATGTCCATCACAACATCAACACCGAGTATGCCAGCATGATTTTCGGCTTAACTTCCTTCTCTGTTGATCATCCCCCTTTCAACTATCTCGGATGCCGCCTGGTGTACGGGAAATCCAATGCCAGAATCTTCGAGAAGTTAATCACTAGAATCAGGAACAAAATCGAAGGGTGGCACAACGCTACATTATCCCCAGGTGGCAAGATGATCCTCATCAAGCATGTGCTCACATCAGTTCCTATCCATACTCTAGCCGCATGCTCCCTGCCATTAAAGGTTCTTACCGCGATCGAGCAGCTCTTTTGCAACTTCTTTTGGGGGCACTGCAACGATCAGGATAAACACCATTGGGCGAGTTGGGACTCCATGGCTCAGCCGATTGAGGTGGGGGGCTGGGATTTACCAAACTCACCCATATCGTTCAAGCTTTCTCGATGAAACTGTGGTAGCATCTTCGCACAACCAAGAATTTATGGACCAGATTCATGAAAGCCAGGTACTTCAAGCACATCCACCCGTCAGAGGCTACCTCCAATAGCAGATCATCGGCAGCGTGGCGTCGTATCCTTTCCGGGCGTAACCTTGCCGAAGAGGCCATCAGGCTTCACCTGGGCACTGGCGAGTCCAACCCTTTTCGGGAGAGATGGACCGGGGATAGATTGATCCCCAGCATATCGAAAATCCCGAGAGACAGTAGGATCAGGGACTTGTGGAACCACAATACCAACGCCTGGGACTGGGACAAGATGCGTGAATGGGGAGGCTACGAGATGGAGGAAAGCGTTCGTCAGAGCAGTCTTAGGATCGGCCCTGCGGCCGATGAGTGGAGTTGGGCACTCGAAGCTAACGGCGCATTTTCTGTGAGGTCGGCTAGATCCTCTCTCCTTGGTACGGGCCAACCTACTCAGATTACTGCTCACTATTGGCACACCTGCATCCCTAAGAAGTGGTTATTCCTCATATGGAGAGCCATGAGAAAGAAATTGCCTACCGACGATATCCTCAGCACCATCGGGATCAGCTTAGCATCAGCCTGCAATTGCTGCTCTGATCACTAGATGGAGACTATCGACCACATCTTTTGCCAAGGAAACTTGTCCAGAGACATCTGGAGGACCCTTCATCAACGCTTCAGTATCGAGCCGAGTGGCAGACGCTTTCACGATCTTGCGACCGATTGGGGTAGCCACTCCCACGGGCACCAGATCATCGCAGCGGCCGCCACGTGGGTGATTTGGAAGAATCGCAACAAAGCGAGATACGAAGGCCACAGTTTCCGGATCGACCAGCTCATTCGGGAAGTCTACCGCCAATGCCGCAAACGGAGCACCCTGTGCCCACACAGTCCGAGCACTTTCTGGGCGACGCTCCAGAGCCACCCCTGACCACGAGCGTCGTCCGCTGTAATGTCCCAAATTCGTGATACGTATTTAGTGTATGTATACGTGTTTTGGACACATATTTTATTTATTCATGGTTAGTTATCTTGATTTATTTTGCATTGACTTGGTTTTATTGGCATTGATAGTTTAATTGGTTTTTATGGTTCATTGGTTTATTTGGGCTTGGTTTATTCCTGGGTGGGTTCGGCTTGGTTTGGTTTGCTTGGTTCATTATGAACCATAGGGGTGAACCCCCTACCTACCACCACCATCCCCCTTTATAACCCACCTAACTTTTCTCTCTCCTCCACTTTCTCATTAACTCTTCTTCCTTCTCCATTAAATCCACCACCAACCAAGAATACTCCTTAGGCAAGTGCAACTTGCTTCCACAAGAGAGCTCATTTTTATTGTTCCATTAGCTTCTCCTCGTGTTTCTAAGACACATTAGAACTTGTCATTTTCCATTTCGAGGCTTTAATTTTTGTAGATCTAGAAATTAGTTATTTTCGAATTTTGGTGGTTTTGATCTATCAAACTTCTTTGTTTTCAAGTTTTGATGGTTCCATGTTGTAGAGAATTTTATTCTATCCAATTTTGACCTTTGAAAAGTTGGATTTGGACTTATTTTGACCAAGTTATGGACTTTTGAAGCTTTGGATTCAACCATGGAGTTCTTGCTGATTTGGAGAAGACAGTGAGCAGTGCGCGAGCTTTTTAGCTTGCGCCACTGAGTTGCGTGCGCTCTTTAGCGCAGCGCAGTCTGACGCATAGGCTGCCTTTTTGAAGCGTATGTCTTGCATACGCTGCCTTGGCAAGGAGTCGTATGGACCTCATACGCTGCCTTGATGAGGAGTCGTATGGACCTCATACGCTGCCTTGAATAGGAGTCGTATGGAGTACATACGCTGTCTTTTGGAGGCGTATGTCTTGCATACGCTGACCTGAGCGTATCCTGGCTTGAGCGTAGCCTGACCTGAGCGTAGCCTGGCCTGAGCGTAGCCTGACTTAAGCGTAGCCTGACCTGAGCGTAGCCTGGCCTGAGCGTAGCCTGGCCTGAGCGTAGCCTGACTTGAGCGTAGCCTGACCTGAGCGTAGCCTGGCCTGAGCGTAGCCTGACGTGAGCGTAGCCTGGCGTGAGCGTAGCCTGACCTGAGCGTAGCCTGGCCTGAGCGTAGCCTGACTTAAGCGTAGCCTGACCTGAGCGTAGCCTGGACTGAGCGTAGCCTGGCTTGAGCGTAGCCTGACCTGAGCGTAGCCTGACCTGAGCGTAGCCTGACCTGAGCGTAGCCTGATTACCCTGGATCTTCTATAGCCTTGTATATTGATATTTTATTAGATGTTTAACGTCCATTTTATATCCTTACGCCTTTTTGAACTTGATAATCACGAATTTACTTGATATGTTTGGAATTGATAATTGAGCATGACATGATAGTGGCCCACCGTGGCGCACTCCTGACAAAGTACACTTGGCATGATAACCTGACATGATTATCTTGAACAACTGTTGCGACGGCTACCTGATATGACATGACCTGTATAATTAATCTGGACACCGTGGGCGATTGTGCTTGTACAAATAATCCAGTCCTGTCTTGCATCATGTCTAGGAGGAGACTCCTGAGTACCACGGTCAGGAGTACCTACTGAAATGGACTAAGGTTAATGACTAGTATAATTCATTAGACATGAAGAGATGTTCTCCAGTTAAAGGCGATCCCGTTATCCCGGCCGTAAATATTTGGACTTGTAGCCTGCCAACGAGTAGGGCACATTTCCAGCCCACTGTTATGTGGGGCACCCACCATTGTCACTTAAATGATTGAATTCTATTGTCACTCTAATGTATTGTACTCTCTAAATTGTCACTATAATGATCGCCTGGATAACCTGGATAGCTGCAGGGCCTGTGACTACTTGGAGCATCTCATTGCATCTTGCTAGTAACTAGGATTGTGATAACCCTAGTTAGTTAATGTAGAAAGCCGTAGGCAATGATTGGCCGTGATTGCTTGGGATGGAGTCTAGTCCAGTATAGTATTGTCTAGAAGTGATTGATTGAAAGATTGTACCAGAATGAATGAATGATTGTCACTCCAGATTGTTACTATAACGATTGTACTCTATTGTCACTCTAGCGTATTGCACTCTTCATTGTCACTTTTATCATTGTACACTCTCCTTTTCACCTTAATGATTGGCACCTTTAGCAATAAATGATCAGAAACTAAGTTCTGTTCAGGCGAAGGGTTACAATCTCGGTCCTTGTTTGGTTTAAGGATTGTAACCTGGCTTCCGGAATAGTACCTTCTTCTTCTCTTCATATATTGTCCAGCTATATTCTATTTAGCATGATTCTCCAGTTATCGTATGACAATGATGCCTCACTTAATTATTTTCTCTGATTGGGATAAGTGCATTGGTAGTGCACAAACCTCAATCTGTGTTACTTATTGTTGTTTTCTTACATATTGAATGATAATGATTTGTTGGTTTTAGTTCTTAAGTGAAGCCTCCTTTGTGGCACTTGCTCTTTCTGGGGTCTGACCCAGCTGGTTTTGTATGGCCAGATACCGGAGCAGCACCAAAGGATCTCCCTGCTTTCCAGCCCGATGGTGGTCACCAGGCGTATCCAGGACATCGAGTGGGTTTCTTTTGTTCTCCCACTGTAATATTGTACATTATTCTTTTGAGGCGTTTAGCCGACGAGCAAGTGTTAGCTCGATTGTACTTACTTACTGTCTGCCTACGGACTGTAACATGATTGACAAGCCCCGGGGTTTGATCATGTATGACTGAACTCTTGCTAGTCCTCACATTTTGTAACGACTAGCTTCATGATCATTCCGGATATATAATGTATGGGACGCCTTACAATTGTGTATTTGGTGGTCTGACATCTTGTAATTATTATTAGTTGGTTGAGATTGAGACAATAGGCTATTTGATGACCTTAAGAGACTGATGGATTGTAGTGAAACCCTCACATATCTAGACAGCCGTGACCGTATAGCGGTGTGGATTCTATTCCGTTATACGTAGCTGGCTATGTCTGCCCCCGCTCTCCAGTATTCTGGTTCTGGGGCGTGACATCCGCCACCCCTTTGTTTCCTTCTTTTGATGGTATACTTGTATAGGCGTTTTCTTTTTGTGCCTTGTATACGCTTCAGGCTTCGGCATTTTGAGCCTTGATTAATATATCGTCGTGTTTTCCCAAATATATATATATATATATATATATATATATATATATATATATATATATATATATATATATTGTTTCATATTTAAATAAAAAGTTTAAATCCTAAATTTCTCCACCCAAACTATTCAATTCCTTTATCTTAAATCTTATTTCAACTTGTATTTTGTAATGATCAAGACTTGATTGCTATTTGATTGTGTTAATTATTATCTTTGTTTTAAATTATTTTAAATATTATATTGGAGTCCGATAAATCCGCTGGACCCGACCCAACCCGAGTCCAAACCGATCCTTCGGGCTTGGTCTTGGGCTTCATATGTTGAACCCAAGGTCGGGCCGGGCTTGAGCTCGGTCTAGGCTTGTGATTCGTCTGGTTGGGCTCGGGTTGACCTCAAACCCGACCCAACCCGCCCGAGTTGCACCCCTACTAATAGTGAAAAGAGACATGATAATGGATACTAAGTATTTATCATGGTAGTGGACATTAATGATGGTAGTGGACATTAATTGTATTATAATTATGATTACACCATCAATTAAGATAAGTTAAGGACATTTTAGAAAATTTAAAAGTTTCACGGTAGAGCACTTCAAGTATTATTATTATATAATTGATGATTACACCATCAATTAAGATAAGTTAAGGACATTCTAAAAATATTGAAAAGTTTTACGGTGAAGTCATTCAAGTGTTCTTATTATATAATAAAATTAATCTTGTTGTATGGCTAGCTTAGTACTATCTCACTACTAGCAAATGCTGATATGGCAGAGAGAGGTAACAAAATTTACAGGTTTAGCCGGTCAACAGCTTTTGGAAAATATTCTTTAAACATTTCTCTTATGTTAATTGGCTCTCAAAATTTTTGGGTGACAACATCTCCCATTATGTGGCATCTGACATGGGAAGTGACATGGCTGCTGACATGCCATGTTTTAACCCAAAATTTTAATTACCCAAAAAATTTATTGTTAATGTTAATGCTAATTTTAATGTAATGTTAATATTATTTTAATATTAATGGTAAAATTAATATTAATACTAATTAATGTTAATGTTAATATTAATACTCATGTTAATTTGAAGTTAATATTAATGTTAATGCTAATTTTAATTTAATGTTAATATTAATTTTAATGTTAATTCTAATATTAATGTTAATATTAATATTAATATTAATTTTAATATTAATGTTAATATTAATTTTAATATTAATGTTAATGTTAACCAGCTAAACCTGTAAATTTGATTATCCTTTTCCGCTACATCAATATTTGCTAGTAGTGACTAAACTAACCATACAGCAATTTTGTAATAAAATAGCTAGATTTTCTTCAACTCCTATTATTTAGCATCCTCGGAATTTTGTCAACAACCTTTATGCCATAAACATCTTAACCTTTGTTGTTACGTTGGCAAGCCAGTAGTTCTTAATGCTCCAATATTCACACCTCAGGAGCGATGGGAACCGTGAGATTATTTGGACTACAATTTCATATCGAACCAAATTATCAAATAGGCTTTTGCTTGCAAGTAATCTTCAATAAATTGGAATATTCACTTATCAAGGAAATATTTCGGAGCCGTTTGGTATGCGGTATATTTTTTTTATTTTCGAAATTTTTTAGGATGAGAATCTATTATCATGTTTGTTTGGACTATAAAAAAATATTCACTTATCAAGTAGTTCATAATGCACCAATTTTTATTTTTATTTTGTCCTTTTTTGTTATTTTTGTCCTTTTTTTTTCGTTTTTTTGTCGTTTTTTTGTCATTTTTATCGATTTTTTGTCCTTTTTTTATTATCATTTTTAGTCTTTTTTGTCGTTGTTATCATTTTTTGTTATTTTTGTCATTTTTTGTCATTTTCTTTTTGTCACTTTCTGTCGTTTTTACCGGTAATATTCACACCTCAGGAGCGATGGGCGTGAGATTACTTGGACTACAATTTCATATCGAACCAAATTATCAAATAGGTTTTTGCTTGCAAGTAATGTTCAATAAATTGGAATATTCACTTATCAAGGAAATATTTAGGAGCCGTTTGGTATGCGATATTTTTTTTTTTTTTCGAAATTTTTTAGGATGGAAATTTATTATCATGTTTGTTTGGACTACAAAAAAATATTCACTTATCAAGTAGTTCATAATGCTCCAATTTTTATTTTTATTTTGTCCTTTTTTGTTGTTTTTGTCCTTTTTTTCGTTTTTTTGTCCTTTTTTTGTCATTTTTATCGATTTTTTGTCCTTTTTTATATCATTTTTAGTCTTTTTTTTTTTATCGTTTTTATCAATTTTTTGTTATTTTTGTCACTTTTTGTCATTTTTTTCCTTTTTGTCACTTTCTGTCGTTTTTACCAGTTTTTATTATTTTTTGTTGTTTTTGTCGTTTTTTAGTAGTTTGTCTATTTTTGTTTCTTTTTGTCTTTCTTGTCGTTTTTGTCTCTCTTTTTTTTTTGTCTTTTTTGTCGTTTTTATCTTCTTCTTTTTTGTGTTTTGTCTTTTTTGTCGTTTTTGGTCTCTTTTTTGTCGATTTTTACCGGTTTTGTCATTTTGGTCGTTTTTAGTAGTTTTTTGTCTTTTTGTCTTTTTTGTCGCTTTTTGTCATTTTTATCATTTTTGTCTTTTTTTTTTTTTGTCGTTTTTTACGAGTTTTTGTCATTTTTTGTTGTCTTTTGTCATTTTTTATCGGTTTTGTTTATTTTTTGCCTTTTTTTTTTGTTATTTTTTACCTTTATTGTCGTTTTTTCTCTTTTTTGTCGTTTTTGTTGTTTTTGTTGTTTTTGTTATTCTTTTTCATTTTTCGTCTCTTTTTATCTATTTTTTGTTTTTTTACCGGTTTTGGTAGTTTTTGTTGTCTTTTGTCATTTTTATCCCTTTTTTAGAAGTTTTTCTCGATTTTTTTGCTGTTTGTCGATTTGTTGTTGTTTTATTATCGTTTTTTGTTTCTTTTCTCTTTTTTGTCGTTTTTATCGATTTTTTTTTTTGTGTCTTTTGTCTTTTTTTATCCTTTTTTAGTAGTTTTTTTTTTCGGTTTTCGTTGCTTTGTCTTTTTTAGTCTCTTTTTTGTTTTTTTAACCAAAATTTTTTTTGTCGTCGTTCTTTAAGTAGTTTTTTAACCTTTTTTTTTTTTGTCTTTTTTGTTGTTTTTGTCTTTTTTTGTCTTTTTTTTTTTTTTGCTGTTTTTGTCATTTTTGTAATAGTTTTTTATTTACCTTTTTATTAATTTTTTTATGTTTTGTCCTTTTTTCGTCTTTTGTCGTTTTGATCGTCTTTTTTTTCTTTTTGTCGTTTTTTTCTTTTTTGTCATTTTTTATTTTTGTCATTTTTTGGTCCTTTTATCATTTTTTTGTTTTTATTGTCATTTTTGTTGCTTTTTGTCGCTTTTGTTTTTTTGGGTCTTTTTATTTTATCCATTTTGTCGCTTTTTTTAATTATTTTTTGTATTTTTTTGGTTTCTTGGTTTTGACTTTTTTTTTTTCATTTATGTTGTTTGGAAGCGGATCAAAAGTCCCCCTTAGAAAGTCCCCCAAAAACTCCACTCACTCTAATCCGTAATTTAATGTTAATATTAATGTTGATGTTAATATTATTGTTAATATTAACATTAAATACTAAAATTAACATTAAAATTAACATTAACATTAACATTAACATTAATATTAACATTAACATTAACATTAACATTAATATAAAATAAATTAAAAAAAAATTAATATTAACATTAACATTAATATTAACATTAATATTAATATTAATATTACGAATTAGAGTGAGGGGGGTTTTTGGGGGGCTTTCTAGGGGGGCTTTTGATCCGCTCCCATGTTGTTTTGGTTTTTTTTCGTCATTTTTGTCCTTTTTTTGTATTTTGGTCTTCTTCTTTTTTTTAGTTTTTTTCATTTTTCATTTTTTTTCCTTTCCTTTTTTTACGTTTTCTCGTTTTTGGTTTTTTTTTTCAAATTTTTTTTTAAAGTTTTTTTTTATATTTTTTTTGGGGAATATTTATATAGTCACCAAACATGGGAATGTAATTTTTCAGGAAACTTAATTACTTGAAATTTGATTTCCGAGAATATAGAATTTTTGGCTATATAGTATTCTGCATACCAAACGTCTCCTTAGGATTATTTAGTTTTTGGATATCGTATAATATTACAATTTTATGTTTAGTTTCATGTTGTCCAGAAAAGATTTGTATTCGTCCTAATAATTGACTTGGACTGATCATCCAAGATGAAGACCTAGAAGCAAATTTTGAATATTATACAAGACCCTAAAACCTAATGCACAAAATCGAAGTCCTTCCATGACAGCTTCAAACAAAGTATAGAAGAGCTCTCTCCCATTTCCACATTTGATCACTTCGTTCCTTACTGGTCAGAGCTCAAAACCAAGACTAGGAGAAGAACAGAACCTGTTACACAAACATATGTAGACAAATAAAAGGTATCATTCACTTTGAGCAAGTGCTGATTTCTTTATTTTTCCTTACTGAGAAATTTTAAGTGCTGATTGCTCCACTAGATGAAATTACAAACGACTCTCGGAACCAGGATCCTTTGCTATACAATGTTTACAAGCAAGGCGATAAAGTTGCATATTCACCAGGCTAATAAATATGCTTCAAGAATCATCATCTTTTCTTTCTTTTTTTAACTTCAGAAGAACTCGGAAATAAGAATCATGGCGTCAGCAACTCTGTTGTAGCTGTGGTTCTCGCCTTGTTGAGTTCTATATGAATATTGAGCAAATGTCATTTAAGGGTTGTCATTTAAGGGTGTGTTTGATTGCAAGTTGAAAAATACGTAGAAAAGAAATTAATTTCATGTAATTATTTTTCTAGGAAAAAAATTCTATGGAATTTTAAAAAATTTCATGGAAAACTTAATTTGGTTGTTTGATTGTCATTATTTTCCACGAAAAATAGTTATTTTTCATGGAAAATAATATTTTCCTATGGGTTAGACAAGTTTCATTTTCCACCATTTTAGAAGAAAATATGAAAAATTATAGATTTTTGGAAAATAATTCCATGGAAAATATAAGCTATCAAACACTACAAATGGTGAAAAATTTGTGGTGAAAATATTTTCCATGGAAAAAAAAGCCCAATCAAACGCAGCCTTAATAAAGAATCAGGCCTTTGAAAATCAAATATAACATCATGTCTTTGAAAATCAGAATTTTAGTATGGACAATGAACTGTGGATAACAAGTAGTAGATGTTAGTCCCGGGGCTTGATCAAAGATGGTAAAACAGATGCAACAAAGATCTACGAAGATACAAATACCAAATAACCCGATTACAATATGGAGGAGAAAAATAGAGAAGAGAAGATCTCTCGTTCTTCCTTGCAAACGTGTTGCAATTGGGACAGAACGAGTTACAATAATCTAGAGAGAGATGAGGAGAAGAACAATGCTGGGGTGTCAAAACACCGTTGCTCAAAGCAAGATTCGCCCCACACGATCTGCTTCCAGGAACCAGCAAGTTTGAAGAACTTGTGGAACGCTCGAAGTCACCTCTGTTCTGACTCCTCGGATGGACTTACAATGGCGGCAGCAGCTCTCTATCTCTCTCTTTCTCCTTTTCTGACTTATATTTTTCGTTGTAACCACAAAGGAGGCCAGAAGAGAGTATTTATAGAGAGAGGGTGAAAACCCTAGCCGTCTCTTCATTTATGGAAAGATTGAATCAAATCCCAAAAAGATAGCAACGAGATTAATTCAAATCTCACAAAGATAGCAACGAAATTAATTCAAATCCCACAAAGATAGGATCTGAATTAATCGCATTAAATCAATCTTTCCATAAATTACTTGTAGTCTGCACAGTCTGTCACGACCCGCACCCGGATATACGGGTACGAATACGTGGGCCACGCCCAGCCTACGCCGCGGTATCGGCGGTAGAACGCTGTCAAGTATACTATACTAACTACAACATCTAATAATCCATAACTAGAAATGTACTCATGTCACATCACGAAACTAAGGAAGATAAGACAAGAAATAATAACTATATCACTAGAACAACTAGAATCTACACTAATCATAAGACATGAAAGATAAAGAAGGAATAATAAGACTAACTAAGAATAACTACCAGGCAACTCACATAGAAGAATAGTGAGATCCACCTCAGCTAGCAACATCATGAAGTCCAATAATGAGGGCACAACTACTCCTAAAATTTCATAACGTATCCAGTCAGGAGCGGAACGAGTACATATATCTCATAACAGATCTCAAGATAGAATAAAAGCTATAAGACTGTAAATAGAGCATATACAATGAAATCATGGAGTGTACATATATGTATCATGGCATGGTAAGCTGTAAAGCTAGAGCTAGAACAAGAAAATAGAACGGGATCATGGCATGTACACGAATCAAGGTAAGCTATATATATCCAATGTGTGTGAGTAGCAGTTTCAACTTGTGATCGGCTTGGGAAACTGTCAAGAATCGGCCTGGCAAGTCATAAGTGCGGTATATGACTCACACTGTTCAAGATAGCAAGGGGATATGATCACAGGCATACGCTACTACTCCCCCTACCCCAACTGGTAGAATGGATCCAAACAGGACACGTCACTGCACGGGATTCTAATGAGAAGGTCGCGAACCTGCTCTAGAATCAGTGACCATATATCGAGCAAGAGCTACAAGGGTGCTTGCACAATACATCCCAACCTAAGAAGGAGAGACATCTCTCGTCGGGATCCAAGAATACCAATCCGTGAGAACCATGTGTCGGGAATAAGCATATCAACACTAAGTACATGAATCATAACAGTTATCATAAATTGTGAATAAGTTATCAGAGAATGTACTCGCCTGGGGTCCTGCTGTCAATATGAATCAGGGTTCAGAGTAAAGCCACAGACCTAAAGATGAAATAATACAAGAGCTGATCAGGGTCAAAAGACATACTAAACATCTAGGTCAAACTAAGACAAACTGGGTCAAGGTTGACGTACAGTTGACTTTGGTCAACTGGTCAACTATGGTCAACTCTAAGTCTAATCTAGGTCAAATAGGTCAATGGTTGACTTACAGTTGACTTTGGTCAAAAAAATCAACGTTGGTCAAGTCTGATCAAACCTAGGTCAACTGTTGACTCTACTTCGACTCTAGTCAAAGTAGTCAACCATGGTCAAGCTAGTCTCTATAAACATCTACAAGGTCAACTTATGAATTTCAATGATTTAGAAATCACTGAAATCGACGGGTCTCAAAAACAACCAAAAGGAGAAAATATTATAATAATAGGGTGACACAAAAAGGGAAGAAATCTACAAAGGTTGTCGGATGATAAAACTAACATCACCTACGTGTCCAGAATGGTCAAATCAGCTAGGATAGCCTGTCCAAAAGTCCAATTTGGACACAGGGGCAAAACGGTAATTCGGACCAAAATGATGTCCGCCGTTGGACACACTTTGCACCGAAAAACGTGCCGAAATAAAAGTGCTCAAAACCTAACAAATTATATGTCCACGAATCCAGAATGAAGATACGAACCCAACGGTATATCCAGAATTGGATTCCGTTGACCCGATCTCAAATTGGTCCGTTGACCGGGACATTGAAATTCCGATTTACACGGAAAAGCGTGTCGGAGCCAATGTCCTCAAAACTCAGCAAATTATATGTCAACGAGTCCAGAATGACGATACGAACTCAACGGTATATCCGGAATTGGATTCCGATGAGCCGAACTCAAAATGACCCGTTGACCCGGATGTTGGTATCCGACTTGCACCGAAATGCGTGCCGGAACCAATGTCCGCTAAAACCTAGCAAATTATATGTCAACGAGTCCAGAATGACGATACGAACTCAACGGTATATCCGGAATTGGATTCCGATGAGCCGGCGTCAAAAAGTCCCGTTGACTCAGAAAGTGGGACCCGCTTTGCACCGAAATGCGTGCCAGGGCCCACGTTCTCCAAATCAGGCAAACTTTATATGAAAACATGCCAGAACGACGCCACGAGTCTACTGGTGGTGTCAGAATTTGAATCCGGAGTCCCGGGTTCAAAATGGAATTTTACAAGTGCAACACTAAGAATTCGAACGGCCAACTTTGGCGTCGAATTCGACCGACCTAACATGCTCAAACTGAAATGGAATCTAAAGGGGGCAGGAAGAGGGTTATACCAGCTGTGCACCGGAACTGGTGGCGCGCAAAACGGAGCTGCGATGGAGAAGATACGAACCCGCGAAGTTGGCGTCGCAAAACTGTCCAAAAACAGTATAAATTAAAACGTCAACTTGGTGGCCGGTTTTGATGTATCAAACGACGAAATTAACGGGTGAAATTTGACAGAGGTGAAGAGGGATATACCGAGATTGCGACGGAGCAAAGAGATCGCCGATCCAACGGTCGGATCTCCCAGAAAATCGACGCGAAGTTGCTGTTCTGGGACGCGAATTCTGACAGTTTTCCCGCGCGCGCGTCGACGGGATCTCGTGAAAAATGCACGAATCGACTGTCGTGCGCACCGGGGACGAAGGTGGCTGCCACGGGGGTCTGCCTGGGGTTCGCCCGGCCCACGCGCGGCCGGGGGGGGGCTCGCCGGCGGCGACGACGGCCGCGGCGGCGCGCGGTGGCGCGGCCACGCGCGGCTGCTACTGCAGCTGCTGCTGCTGTGCAGCATGCTGCTGCGCGCGAGCGCTGCTCGCTGCTGCGCGCGCGACGCGGTTGGCCGGAGCTCGGCCTCGGCCTCGGCCAGGAGGCCGGCCAGGGAGGAGGAGAAGGAGGAGGAAGGTGATTATGGTGGTGGTGGAGTTATGATGGTGATGAAGAAGATGAAGAAAATAAAGAAGGAGAAGGAAAGAAAATAATGAGAGGGGGGTTTGCTGTGCTCGTACAGCATGGGGGGGGCATGAACTGACGTGGGGAGAGGAGAGGTGGTGTGTAGTTGTTTGTTTATAGGGGAGAGAGAGTTGATATTTGTATATTTGTATGTGTGTTTAGTAGAAAGAAAGAGAGAGAGTGAGAATAGATATTTAGAGAGAGAAAGAGAAAGAGATGGGGAGGGGGCACGTTCGTACAGGAAGGGGGGGGATGTGTTAAGTGATAATGGGAGAGAGAGAGAGAGAGATGTAAGGATATTTACATATATCATATTATATATGTATATATATATATATACATATATAAAAGAGAGCAAAAGAGATATTATATGTAAGAGAGATATTTTGAGTAGAGGAAAAATAGGAAAATATAAGTGGGGTGTATGGGCAAACATGATAGGGCCTACACCCAATTGGGTCGGGTACTGGCTAAGATCGGACAGGTTCGGGACCAAGATTTAATTAAATAACAATTTTAAACTATTAAAAATCATGGACGAAATGGAAGCACAAGGAAAATCAATTCGATGGCACGCAAGTGGCAGGTGCATAGTAGGCTCAAAATAGGCCAGGGCCATATTTTGGGTCGACTGGATTGGGTCGATGTCGGGTCCCGAAATTAAATTGGAAATCAAATCAGGTTTCACGGCAGATAATTAATTGGCCTAAATTGAACCGAAAGTTGTGCGAAGGAAATGGAGCACAAAATGGAGTGCCTGAGTGGGACACAATGGTCATGGGTGAAGAGCGTCTCGAGTAGATCAGGCATGACAAGTTGGTTTCAAGAAAAAGGCTAGTCTGGTGCTCCTAAATTCAAAGTCACAGTAACGCGCTTATGAGGATCAAAAAATAAAAGTGGGAATTCAATTAATAATTAAATGGTCTAATATTGACCCGAACTTGCGCGAAGCAAAAAGGATACAAGGGAACAAGTTCGAGTGGGACACGATATATCAAAATGAAGATAATCTCGTCTACTACAAACTCCAAGAAGGAAGTTTCCAGAGACTGGCATCCCTGATGCTCTAGAATTCCAAGTCACGGTAAAGAGCATTAAATCAAATAATAATCAAATAATAATAATCTAATTAATTGATTATTAAAATTAAAAAAAATCAGCCCTAAATTCAGGGGCTTACACAGTCAGCGGAACCCTCCATGCGGCAGTAGCAGTTCTGGCCGCATGAGCCGCATGGCCTCATGGCCGCATGGACCGCATGAGCCACATGGCCTCATGGCCTCATAGCCGCATGAGCCGCATGGCCTTATGGCCGCATGGACCGCATGGACCGCATGAGCCGCATGAGCCGCATGGACCGCATGAGCCGCATGGACCGCATGGACCGCATGAGCCGCATGGACCGCATGAGCCGCATGGCCGCATGCCGCATGGTCGTGTGGTCGCGTGGCCGCATGAGCCGCATAAGACCGCATGGCCGCATATGAGCCGCATAAAGACCGCGTGACTGCTGACGTACTAAGTGCAAAGTGCGCCAATAAAATGCCACATTACGCCTCATGAGCCCATGGGCCCGAGTCCGAGTCCGAGTCCGAGTCGCTAAGCCCCTTTGGGGCTTAGCTCCAAATGAAATTAATCCAAGAGAATGACAAAAGCATTAATGCTTAATCCTTGGAGCCTTATTCTTACCTCCTAGTAAAATCACCCACATGGTTCCCTCCTTAGGGTCACCACCCCATGTGCTTCTCTCAACAACACACCCAAGTATATATGTTGAGATAACTCATGGTGCATTTTCAATGTGGGACTAAAATTTACAAGGCATGTTGAGAGCAAGCTCTCTCCATGTAAAGAAAGCACCAACAATCCCCCACATATCACAACATATATATGTGTCCAGGGTTGAGCGTTCCCCACAGTAGCTGTCCATTTTGCATTAGGATAGATGTTGCTGACGACTTGAATCTTTCCGCATGGGTTAAATAACAATGTGATACAAGAATGGACTATGCCTTGAATTCTGCACCACAACTGTAATTTTTCCCACTCACAAATTGTAGTTACGTGTGCTTCTGGCTGCACATTAAAAGCCCTGTGCCAGCCTGGTTTCAGTGTATAATTTTAGGCGTCTACAAGTTTACCCTCAAGAGACGGCCTGATATCTCTTTCCATACACTATAAGTGATTCTTTATTAAAGAGATATGGCATGAAGCCTTGCGCTTCCTTGCGGTGCTACGCCGCTATGACATGGCCTGAAGCCGAGGCATTACCCCTACCTGGGAACCTCATCGTAGTGTCATACTACTGTAGCATGAGGTCACAAGCCTCTTTGTAGTGCCAAACTACCCAGCATGAAGCCTAAGGCTTCCTTGCGGTGTTACGCCGCAACGACATGGCTTGCAATACCGAGGCTTTACCCCTACCTGGGTACCTCATCGTGGTGTCGTGCTACTGTAACATGGGGCCATCCTCCCCTTTGTAGTACTTTCTACAACTCTTTAATTACGTCATACAGCATTAGGCTACCTGCCTATTTGCGGTGCTACGCCGCTATGACTTGGCTTGCAAAGCCGAGGTATTACCCCTACCTGGAAACCTCATGGTGGAGTCATCCCACTGTAGCATGGAGTTTCACTCCTTGTAGTGCTGCTCTACCGTGCTTCCTGTAAAGCACACCTGGCATTCACTCTGTCTGAGAACTTATTAAGGCGTTTAAGCCAACCTTCCACAGGATCTATTTTTTTCGCAGAAAAATACATAGTAGACAACAGTGGTTATGGGTCCGTATCCCTTCCATGTTCCAGAGAACAAGTACCCACTGTTACCTGATAGTTTTCCAGTCAGTGATCCTCCTTTGAATCAAAAGTTAGATGCCTAGTAGATTTCTCTTTGAACTAATAGCATAAAACTTTATGGTAGGATTACAAAGACACACTATCAGAATGCCTTTAAGTCCATTTTACAAGCTGTGTCATCGACCAACTGGCGCTTGAGGCCCTTTGTGAATGGATCTGCCAGGTTCTCCTGACTCCGAACATCAACTACTGCAGTTACACCTCTTTTGATAAGATCGTGTACTGCCCTGTGCTTCAACCGTACAGTCCTCTTCTTCCCGTTGAAGAGGTCATTTGATGCCACCGTCACAGTCGCCTGGTTGTCACAGTATATCGGTATTGTCGGTATCTGAGACCCAACCTCTGGAAGATCATACATGAGCTCCTGAAGCCATTCTGCTTCATCTGCTGCAGTTTCAAGTGCATAGAATTCAGATTCCAAGGAGGAACGAGAGAGTATAGTCTGCTTCTTCGACTTCCACGATATAGCAGTTCAACCCAAGGAAAAGACATATCCACCAGTGGATCTCTCGCTTTCTACCTCTGAACACCGGCTAGCATCACTGAAGCCTTCCACTACTGTCGGATACCCGTTGTAGTGCAGTGCATATGTCTGAGTTTTCTTGAGATATCTCATCACCCGCTTCACAGCTTTCCAGTGCTCAACCCATGGGTTGCTTGTGAACCGACTCAGCATCCCCACGGCGAAAGCTATGTCAGGCCTTGTGGCAGTGGTAGCGTACATCAAACTTCCTATAACGCTTAAATACTCCAGCTGCCTGACGCTTTCCTTCGAGTTTGGCTTCAGCTTCTGATTATACCTGTATGGCGTATCGATCCCTGGAAGATCCTTATACCCATAGCGTGTGAGCATCTTCTCAATGTAGTGAGATTGTGACAGCGCTACTCCAGTGTCTGTCCGGGTGATCTTTATGCCCAAGATGACATCTGCATCCCCCAAGTCCTTCATACTGAACTTGGTTGAGAGGAACTTCTTTGTCTCTGTGACACAGCCTATATCCGTACCTAGGATTAGCATGTCGTCCACGTACAGACAAACGATGACCCCTCTTCCATCAGCGAGCTTTATGTAAACACATTTGTCCGTCTCGCTGGCTCTGTAGCCGTTTGACCTAATAACTTTGTCAAACTTCTCATGCCACATCTTGGGAGCTTGCTTCAAACCATACAATGATTTTACCAACATGCAGACTTTATCTTCAAGACCTTTGTCGACAAATCCATCTGGCTGTTGCATGTAAATCTCTTCGGTCAGCTCCCCATTCAGGAATGCTGTCTTAACATCCATCTAATGTATCACCAACTTATGTAGAGCTGCTAGAGCGATTAACATTCTGATGGTGGTCATCCGAGCTACTGGAGCGTACGTGTCAAAGTAGTCTATCCCCTGTTTCTGAGAAAATCTCTTGGCTACCAGCCTGGCCTTGAACTTGTCAATAGTTCCATCTGCCTTCATCTTCTTCTTGAAGATCCATTTACATCCGATGGGCTTTTCTCCTTCAGGTAGATCTACCAACACCCATGTGTTATTGGAGGTAATAGAGTCAAACTCGTCATTTACTGTCTCCTTCCAGAAGATAGCATCTCTGGTCTTCATCGCCTCATCATAGGTAAGCGGATCTGCTTCCACATGATAGGTGACAAAGTCATTTTCGAAGTCTTTCGGTCTCCTCGCTCGCTTAGCTGACGGCTCTGCGAGTTCTGGTACAAGAGTTGTTTCATCAACAACAGCTTCTTTTTGGACTACTGGCCCGTATGAGATTTCAGTCTCATTTGTACCTACATCATTTTCCGGAATGTCCGAAAGAACAATGTTTTATCTTTTGCAAACTTGTCTTCAAAGTATTCAGCATCGCGAGATTCGATGATATGATTTGACTCAATATCAAGGAATCTCCTAGCATCACTCTTCTCGGCATATCCCAAGAAGATTGCCTTCGTAGTCCTTGTCCCTAGCTTCTGAATCTTCAGATCTGGGAGCTTCACATACGCCAGACACCCCCACACTCGAATGACATTCAAGTTTGGTCTGACTTTGAACTAGAGCTCATGAGGAGTTATGTCTGAAGTTACATATGGCACTCTATTTAGAATAAAAGTGGCGGTCAATGCAGCTTCTTCCCAGTAGCATTTAGGAAGATCTGCGGTTAGCAGCATTGAGTTCATCATTTCTGTCAACGTTCTGTTCTTCCTCTCCGCTACTCCATTGGATTGAGGAGAATATGGAGCAGTAGTCTCGCATATGATTCCATGTTCTTTGCAGAATGATGCGAATTCATAGACCTGTACTCCCCACCTCGATCACTTCTTAACCTCTTGAGTTGTTGTCCAGTCTGCCGTTCAGCTTCGGCCCTGAACTCTCTGAACTTCTCGAAGGCTTCGTCTTTAGACTTGAGCAAGTAGACGAACGCGTATTTTTAGAAGTCGTCGATGAAGGTCATGAAATACTTCATCCCGGCCTTCGTGGAGAAATGTTTAAAGTCACAGATATCGGAGTGCACCAACTCCAGAAGATCTGTGCTTCGATTGACCCGATGAAAGGATTTCCTTGTGATCTTCGTCTGAGCACACACTTCACACTTCTCCACCTTACCCCCACATTTGGAGATAAGTCCTAGACTAGACATTTTGTTAATTCTTTTACAATGAACATGTCCTAGTCTATTATGCCACAACTCAAGAGAATAATCAGAAAATACAACTGCATTAATGTCTTCAAACTGGTTGACAAGCTGAATTTTAAACATTCCTTCGGTTTGATAAGCCTTCCGAAGTATGTTCCTTTCTTGGACATCACCATCTGACCAGCATTGATGTCCATCCTCAAGCCTGCGTTGCAGAGCAGGCTCCCAGAGATCAGGTTCTTGGCAATCGTCGGAACATGCTTCACACCTTGAAGCGTCAGAGTGTTTCCAGAAGTGAGTTTCAGTTCCACGGTCCCGATCCCCAGAACTTCAGCTTGGGCCTGGTTCGCCATGACAACCTTCTCAGATATCGGCTGGTACGTGACGAACCATTCCTTGCCAGAACAGATATGGCAAGTCGCACCAGTGTCTATCCACCAGTCATAGTCAACCCCCACAGATGTGACCTGTCCGATCATAGCAACAATGTTAGAAACCAATGAAACCTTATTAGGCTCACCTTTCTCTGATTGTTTAGGCTTAGATCTGCATTCACTCTTGTAGTGGCCTTTCTTGCCACAATTGTAACAAGTCACGTGGGACTTAGTCTTCTGTTGCTTGAAAGAAGGACCCTTCACTTTTAGATTAGTGAAGTCCTTCTTCTTGGGATGAGAAGCCGCCTGCTTTCCCTTGGGATCTCTCGTCTGCACAAGATTGGCTTTAGCCAACTGTTTGGACAGAGTGTCTACCTTCTGTTGGGAACGCATCTCGTCCTCAACATGGATCTCTTGAAGTAGATCTCCCAAGCTAATGTCTAGCTTCTTTTTGTGCATCCTTCCATAGAAGGTACTCCATCCAGAAGGAAGTTTTGAGACGATCCCTCCGACGACAAACTTGTCGGAAAGGGACATCTCTTCGTCTTCCAGTTTCTGACACAGCTTCAGAAATTCCTTCACCTGTGGCAACATGACTTTTCGTCCTCAAAGAGCAATTTGTGATATTTTTCAACCACAAACATCTTGCTCCTGTTCCTGTCTTATTCATACAAATTTTCCACAGACTCCCATATGTTTCTGGCAAGTTCCTTCTTTGAGTAGAATTCTGCCAGGGAATCTCCATAGCATTCAGGATGAGAAGCCTGCAGATGCTATTTTCCCTTCTCCACTTGGCCTGGAGTTTGGTAGCCGCGTTGATAGCGACAGTAGATCCAGTGTCTGGAACAGAGGGTTCTTCCTCCAACAGAACATGATCAACGTCTTTTAGTTGAAGAGTTAGGTAAACCTTTCTCTTCCAGACTTGATAGTGCTCTCCATCGAACTTTTCCAACTTGCAGAAGTCCGATTGGAGGAGCGAAGCATTAATGTTTTCCATCTACATGGATCTTGCTTTGAGATTGTTAGTCCCGGGGCTTGATCAAAGATGGTAAAACAGATGCAACAAAGATCTACGAAGATACAAATACCAAATAACCCGATTACAATATGGAGGAGGAAAATAGAGAAGAGAAGATCTCTCGTTCTTCCTTGCAAACGTGTTGCAATTGGGACATAACGAGTTACAATAATCTAGAGAGAGATGAGGAGAAGAACAATGCTGGGGTGTCAAAATACCGTTGCTCAAAGCAAGATTCACCCCACACGATCTGCTTCCAGGAACCAGCAAGTTTGAAGAACTTGTGGAACGCTCGAAGTCACCTCTGTTCTGACTCCTCGGATGGACTTGCAATGGCGGCAGCAGCTCTCTCTCTCTTTCTCCTTTCTGACTTATATTTTTCGTTTTAACCACAAAGGAGGCCAGAAGAGAGTATTTATAGAGAGAGGGTGGAAACCCTAGTCGTCTCTTCAGTTATGGAAAGATTGAATCAAATCCCAAAAAGATAGCAACGAGATTAATTCAAATCCCACAAAGATAGCAACGAAATTAATTCAAATCCCATAAAGATAGGATCTGAATTAATCGCATTAAATCAATCTTTCATAACTGACTTATAGTCTGCACAGTCAGCGGAACCCTCCATGCGGCAGTAGCAGTTCTGACCGCATGAGCCACATGGCCTCATGGCCGCATGAGCCGCATGGCCGCATGAGTCGCATGGCCTCATGGCCGCATGAGCCGCATGGCTGCTGACGTGCTAAGTGCAAAGTGCACCAACAAAACGCTACATTACGCCTCATGAGCCCATGGGCCCGAGTCCGAGTCCAAGTCGCTAAGCCCCTTTGGGCTTAGCTCCAAATGAAATTAATCCAAGAGAATGAAAAAAAGCATTAATGCTTAATCCTTGGAGCCTTATTCTTACCTCCTAGTAAAATCACCTATATGGTTCCCTCCTTAGGGTCACCACCCCATGTGCATCTCTCAACAACACACCCAAGTATATATGTTGAGATAACTCATGGTGCATTTTCGATGTAGGACTAAAATTTACAAGGCATGTTGAGAGTGAGCTCTCCATGTAAAGAAAGCACCAACAGTAGATGACTTTACGCTTGTGAGTCCTATCGATCACACAATCAGATTGTTGATTTCAGTCACTGACGCTTCATATTGTTCCTTCAAACCTTTCCTTCATACTGAACTAATTTGCCGACTCCAACAAATAACAAGTGTATCCCGAAGTTATCAAATAAAAGAAAATTTTATATTATTTTCTAATGAATAATGTTATTTGTTCCTCCAAATTGTTTCTTCGAACCATTTTCCTTACGTGACAGCTGACGGACATATTGATGTGGCAGCTGAATAATAAATTTTAAATTAAATTAAAATTAAAATTAAAATTAACTTAACATTAAAATTAATGTAAATATTAATATTAATATTAACACTAAATGATATTAATATTAATACTAACATTAACATGCAAAAAATTGGATAATTAACTTTTTTGGGTTAAAATTTGCTATGTCATATGTCATGGTGGCACATAATATTATTTAACGTGCCACGTCAGCTGCCATATAAGGAGGAATTGTTTGGAGGGACAATATAAAGGTACGTACGTAAAGTATTACTCTTTTTTAAAATGCTACCAGCTGTATTACAGAGTCTGACGTGGCAAGCATTGTGCACAACATGATACCCGACAAAGAGTGGGTTGTCAACCACCTCGGCCGTCGCACTAAGCCAGGTTAGAGGTTGGAAGCAGCATTGGATACACGAAAATTGTCCAACACAGTATATAGCCCGCGCTCAAGGTGTAAGTTGGACCAGGCGGCCCGATCCCGGTTCGGGCCCGGCCCGGTCAAAACCGGTCTGGACAGGCCCGAGCCCGATCAACGACCCGGACCCGTCCGACCCTAAACTAGTGGGTCCGGGCTGGGTTCCAGATCCGGACCCGGAAGCCCGAATCGGCCCGACCGGTTTGACAGCGGGTTCGGGCTGGTCAAACCCGTAAAGTCCGACCGGACCGGACCGGCCCGGTCCAGGTCCGATTTGGCTGGTTTTTTCTGGGGTACCATTGGGAGGTCAAAAAGACCATTTTACCCCAATTTTAGTGGTTGTTTTAAAACTGTTTGAAGGATATTTTGGTCATTTTGTGTGAAAATGACCAAAAATATCCTTATAACAACTCTTTTCTTTGAGGTAAAATAGGTCATTTTGCACCCAAATAAACTAAATAGACCAAAATACATGAAAATTATACACAACCATTTCTTTTCTCTTACAAAATATTCAAGCTAAGCAATTATCTGAATATTGAACAACAAGTTTATGGGCTTTGAAGTGCAACTTTCTGGAGGTCGAAATGCAGTTTTTTTGAGGTTTCAAATTCTGCGAAAATTCTTGGAGTTGAACATCTTTCCCTGAAGTTGACCTTCTACGTAATTTTAATTTAAGAGAATTTTTTTTGATTTGATTTTTCTTTCTCTCTTTCTCTCTTTGGTAGATAATATTTTTTTCTCTCTTCTTCTTTTTCTGAAAAAATTAATTTAAATATATGGATGCTACTAGTTCTAACCACCCTTACGGAGGTGATTCAGAACAAAATTTTATTTACTACGCTGATTTTTGAAAATAATCATATCCAGATTCTGTGTCACAAACACAAATGTCACCTCTAGGGATAAATCAGTTGTACGGCAATATTTTTAAAAAATATATATCACTGATAGTGAGGGCGCACCGATTTTAGATTCCAAAAATTTAAAACCAATTGCTAAATGTGCACAGTGTAAAAATGTAAAAAAAATTTAAGGAGGGCACGGACACACTAAAAAGACACTTGTTATGGTAAGGACACACCTCAAGCTAGGCAATCACAGATAAGCATCTATCCTCAAGGATCTTTCGTAGGTAATTTCACTTATTCTGATACTTGTAAAATATTGAGCTAACCAAATTTCTTATTTGTGATTAACAATATTTCACATTTGGTGAGAGTGGTCTGTATTATAAGTATGCCTACTCTTAACCCATGTTTTACTAAAGTTTCTAGATCGACGACTAGATCGGAGGCTATCAAATATTTCAAAAGGAAAGAATAGTTTTGAAGCAAAGCTTCGTAAATGTTAGTAAGTTGGCTATAACTTCTGATATATGGACTACAAAACAAAACTATTTTTATTTGTATCATGGCACATTATATAGATCCAAAGTGGATGTTGCAAAAACGTATTATTTGTCTACTTTCTTTTGAATGTTCACATGTCACGTCCCAGAACCAGAATACTGGAGAGCGGGGGCAGACATAGCCAGCTACGTATATTGAAGTGCAATCCACCTCACTATACGGTCACGGCTGTCTAGATACATGAAGGTTTAACTACAATCCATCAGTCACCGATGATCATGAACAAGCATAATGTCTCAATCTCAAGCAAGTAATAATAGTAACAAGATATCAGAACACCAAGTATACGATAGTAAGGCGTCCCATACATTACATATTCGGATGATCATGAAGCTAGTCGTACAAAATATCAGGACTAGCAAGAGTTTTAGTCATACATGATCAACCCTAGGATCTGTCAATCATGTTACAGCCCGTAGGCAGACAGTAAACAAAGGTGCAATACGAGCTAACACGTGCTCGCCGGCTAAACGCCTCAAAAGAATAATTTTATAATAAAGTGGGAGGAAAAAGAAATCCACTCGTTGCCAGGGTTACGCCTGGTGGTCACTATCTGGCTGGAAGACTGGTAGATCCTCTGGTGCTGCTCCGATATCTGGCCATACAAAACCAGCTGGGTCAGTCCCCAGAAAGAGCAAGTGCCACAAAGGAAGCTTCACTTAGAAACTAAAATCAACATATCATAATTGAATATTAAGATAATAAATAAAAATCTGATAATAATAGAGATAACAACAGTAAACTGAGTACGAGAAAACCATTCAAGTAGCCAGGCCACAACCCTTAAACTAAACAAGGACCGGGGTTGCAGTCCTTCACCTGAATAGAAATCCGTCTCAAATACTATTGGTATAGTAAAGACAATAAACGAAGAGAGAACACAGAACTGCCGGGAGCCAGGTTACAACCCTTAAACCAAACAAGAACCGGGGTTGTAACCCTTCGCCTGAACAGAACTGGACCCCTGATCTTTATTATTAAGGCCAGTATAAATCATCATGGTATTAAGGTAAGGTAAAACATGACGAACATGACATGGGGTACAGTAAGACAATAAACGAAGATAGGACACAGAACAGCTCCGGGAGCCAGGTTACAACCCTTAAACCAAATAAGGACCGGGGTTGTAACCCTTCGCCTGAACAGAACTGGACCTCCGATCGTTATTGTTAAGGCAAGCATCAATAATCATGTCATGTCACAATCTTGTACAGGATCAGGATAAGATGAAGCTGGGATAAACTCCATCCAATCAATCACAGCCAAGCAAGTGTACGGCTTGATACTTTTAACTAACTAGGGTTATCACAGACCTAGTTACTAGCAAGATGCAATGAGATTACCCAACAGCCACAAGCCCTGCAGACCATCCAGTTTATCCAGGTCGAATGTCCGTTTATGAAGGGTGCACCACATGACTGTGTGCTGAAAATATGCCCTACTCGTCGGTAGGCTACAAGTCCGCTAGTGCGCCCAGATAACGGAATTGCCTGTAGCTGAAAAATCTCTTCATGTCTACTGATTTATTCTAGTCTATTAGCCTTAGTCAATAGCAGTAGGTATCCCTGACCGTGGTACTCAGGAAACCCCATCCTAAACATGATGCAAGACAGTACTGATTTATTTGTACAAACGCAATCGCCCACGGTGTCCAGGTTATTTATACTTGTCAAGTCATGTCATGTTAGCATGTCGAGATATATCATGTCAGTTTATTCGTCAAAGTGTGCCACGGCGGGCCACTATCGTGTTCAGAAAATATGCCAAAATTTACATGGCATAAGCATAAATGTGACAATTTAATTTAATAATAATAATAAAAATAAAAATAATAATATAATATAATACAAGAGGACATGACTAGAGAAGGGAGCCATGCGGCAGAAAGCATGCGCGCTTATACGGCTGGGACGACGTGCTCATACGGCTGGAAGAGGGCAGGCGTATGCGGCTCAGGAAGTAATGCGCCATGCGGCTCAGAAAGGAAGAGGCACATGCGGCAGAGGAAGGAGGGCGCTTATGCGGCTGGGCGCAGGCAAGCTCATGCTGCTGGGGTTGTCAAGGCCTTTATACGGCTGAAAGGAGTTAATTTCATGCGGCTGGAAGACACAGTGCTATGCGGCTGAAGAGGACGCCGGTTCATGCGACTGAGAATTACTTGCATATGCGGCTGGGAAGTTTGACAAGTTTTATTTTTCACCATTTAGAAGAAAATATAAAAAATGGTAGTTTTTTAAAAATTAATTCCATGGAAAATACAAGTTATCAAACACTACAATCGGTGAAAATTTTGTGATGGAAATATTTTTCATGGAAAAAAAGTCCAATCAAACACAGTAAGGCTCATTCCAATTTCTATATTCAAGAATCAAGATGTAGGAGCTCATTTTATAGAATAATAAGATTTAATTAGAACATCATTAATGTCTCGTCTCAGCCACATGAGTTATAGTTTGGACCTCATAATTTCTACATTTAAAATGTATGAACTAATTTTTGTATAATAGTAAGGCTCAATTTGAGTTTCAATCTCTATAGTCTATATTCTAAATTTTATATTATTAAAAAAAAACACGCGAGTCTATATACATTCATCTCATTTGAGCCTCGAGATCTATTTGTTTGCTATTTTCGTACAAATTCAACCAATTATACATTAATTTTTCATAATTTTTGCTGTAGCGAAATATTTTTAATTAAATTGATCAGAACGAAAGAAAATTGAAGAATTTAAGTAGGAAGACGTGTTCTGCCATTGCAGATGGCAAAAAAAATGGCAAGTTGGCGGAAATCCAACTCTCCCGATTTGGGTTGGTTTATGTGGTTAGTTGGTTGGGGTTAAATGGGGGTTGATTCGAAGAGTTGGTTGGTTTAATGGCGAGGGTTCTTAGTGCAAGATAAAGAGAGGGGGTCTGCATGCAGCACTGCAGTAGCAGTGGCAGGAGAGGAGGGGTTGTGTGTGATCGGACTGTTGTGTACACTAAAATTCTTGTATATATGGAAGAGAATAGAATAGAGGCTTACAACAAGCTGGAGGGGGGTTGTGTGTGCTCGGACTGTTGTGTACACTTGCAAAGGAAGAAGAAGACGTGTGTGTGTGCGCGCGCGCTCGGGTTGCTGCTTGTTCTGCATGCATGCAGACCCTCCTCTCTATCCCGCATTAAAATTCCTCTCCATTAAACCAACTAACCCTCCGAACCAACTCCTATTTAACCCAAACCAATAAACCGTAGCATTCGACCTAAATCGGGGGAGGTTGATTTCTGCCAACCAAGTCGATGGAAATCGACTTCCTTCCATTTTTTTCGTCATCTGCAACGGCAGAACGTGCCTCCATACTTAATTTTTTTTTTTCCAAATTTTTTGTTGTTCTAGCTAAATTAATTAAAAATATTTCGCTACAGCAATTTTTTTGTTAATTTTTTATTACAAATTTGGGGAATATATGAACTCATTTTGTATAATAGCAAGACACAATTTGGAGCCCCAATTTTATATTATAGATTTTATATTATTTATTGAAAAAGAAAGAAGGATGACACATAGGTCCATATTTTTTCTCATTTGGGTCTCAAATTTTATTTCTTTTACTATTCTCATACAAATCCAACAAATTGTTATTTATCTTTTTATTACAAAATTCGGCCTCAAGTTGTATTTTTAAGCTCCATTTATTATTGATGCTCCACTACAACAAAATAGGTTAATAACGATAGTTTTTTACGACACTTTCTAAATAAGTGTTGTATTTTTTTTGTAGTGACGACACTATACTAAAACGTACCGTCGTAATTAAGTATTTATTATAATTTACGACTTTTTTAAAAGTATCATAAACATAAATTCAACAACACTTGTAAGCAAACTACAAATGTCTATAATATTAGATACTCACTACAACACTTGAAAGTGTTGTAAAATTTTATTTCCTACCATTTTTTTTTATTTTTCTAAAGGGTAAATTGCAACAACAAAAAATCGTTAGATTTTCGCCTTTTGCATAGAAAGACCTATCAGCCAAAATTAGCAAATAAAGACCCCTGCAATATACGACTTGCTCAAAAAGGCCCATACCGTCTGGTGAACGTTAGAAATGGTTGTTAATGAATTTAAAAAAAAAAAAAAAAAAAAAAAAAAAAAAACCACCTAAACTACCCTCCCGCCTACCCTACTAGGCCCCCCCTTCCGCCGGCCAGCCCACCCCCCTCCCTCCCTCCAGCCAGCCCCCCTCCTCCTCCTCCTCCTCCTCCTCCCTGCACCACCGGAGATAGAAGGTGGTGGGGGAGAGAGTCCCCTCCCGCGTCCCCGCCCCTCCTCCTCCTCCCCGCACCACCAGAGAGAGGGGGGAGGGGAGGGGGGAAGAGAGTGGGCCGGGGGA
>JANAVB010002404.1:0-63156 GCA_029216955.1 Iris pallida
CTTATCGTGTCGTGTCGGACACGGAATCACGCGTGCACCTGTACGTGTGCAATGTGCTATTTGTTCTCTGTTTAAATTCGGCTTTAAATGTTTATTGTGATTTTATTCAAATAGATCCTAAATATGTTGTATGTTAGATTAGATTTACATGTTAGTTTAGGTTTTAATGTGGAGATGTCGATTCGATTGGGTTAATGGCATGCTCACTGATACATACTCTGATACATTTTTTTTTCTTCTAAATCTCTAAACATTAAATCCCTGTTTTATTGATGTTACACTGTTAAATGTCCCCACATGATTGTTGATATTAATTAATGCAGTATTTTTCAATAGACTTATTGGTTTGAGAATGGGATGTTTGACAGTTTGTTGGGTTTCAAATGAAATAGCTGAAACATGGTGTTGGTTTGTTTGAGTTCAATTGACCTATGAACTGAAATTGATTTCAAATTTCGTTCAGTTGTCTAGAGATCTCTGTTAATTAGTTTACTTGTTAGATTTGGACTTGGTGTTGAGTTTTGAAAATACAGGAAACTGAAAAACCTGAGATTCATTTCTTCCTACACACATGCCTTACACTAATGTATTTCCCTGTTTCCTCATGACAGTGTACACTTCACTGATATGGTACACAAGTCACACTAATGTATTTCCCTGTTTCCTAGACACTGGCAACACAAATTATTTCCTGTTTTTTCATTTGCCTATCACTCACCTAGTGTACAGTTTACAATTTATGTTTTCCTGCATACACAGGTTCACACATTGTTAGTTAGCACTGTTTGCTACTTTCCTATTGCTCACTGTTTTCTATGTTATATTGGACACTTGTTAGCTCACTATTTTGCATAACATGAACACTACTCACATGATTCAAAAGCACTGTACACAAGTGTCTCACACCACACTCACACCCTAAAACTCTCTACACACACATATTTCCCTCACTGTTTTCAGATATCATGACACACACACACTTTCATGTGACACCCTCAAGCCTAACACACACCCTCATACCATATCACACACACAAGTGCCACACATGACACACACGCATTACATGTATATGGTATATAGTTTAAGCATGTATATGAATATATGTAGGTATGTACCATGTATATATTATACATATGTAGTATGTAAGTTGGATGTCTATTTAGTAGGCCTATATACATAATGTATATATCTATATGTAATATTGATTGCCATGTAATATAGGTTATGGGATGGTTTAGGCATGGTATTGCCTAATAGCCTATAGCATAGGCTCTTAGCCTATGGGTGTATCTGTGTGTCAGTATAGAGTCTAGTTAGACTTGTATAGCCTTGTTAGACCTAGAATAGACTAGTACAAACTTGTTTGACTTAGGTTTGACCTAGTTGACCTAGTTTGACTTCTAGGGTTGACCAGAGTTGACCAAGAGTTACTTTGGCCTAGATTGACCTAGAATCATGTAGAATGCATTGACTTGCATCTTATTATCATTTAGACTCATAGTGACTTATACTATTCTATAGGAGATAGACACCACTCCTCGACAGTAGATATTCTCCAGATTCTCATGATACAGGCGAGTACATTCTCTAATTATTTTATATCCTGTATTAGGAGTATTTTTCTGCTTTAGATTACTTTGCATGATGCTGACACGTCAGAAACACGGATTAGTACTATATGGATCTTGTCGTGCGATGTTATCTCCTTAGCGGATACATCGGATAGTTCGTGTTCGTGTACTTTATCATGAGCATCATGTACTCCTTGTGTTCGTGCTTTTCGTGTACAAATCGTGTATACTCATGTGCTCACATGATCTCGTATGCGACTATACTTCGTGTGCAATAACATATCTTGGCTAGATCCTTGTGTATTGATTGGGGTGAGGGATAGAAGTGGTTATGTAATCAATCCGAAGATTACTCGTGTACAACCTCTGTAGATTACTCGTGTACATATCGTGCCGTTTACATAACCGTCTTGTGCTCTAAATCACTAGTCACTGATAGTTCTCTATATACTGTATCTATTTATTAGTCTTCCCTTTTATCATGTTATTCTTTCAGTTTTTTTGTATCTTACTCTCTCATGATTATATCCTGACCTGCTATGATTTGTTGAGATGTACTGTCTCGCTCCTGTCCTGACTGGACCTGTTGAAATATTACAGAGGACGAGGCTGAGGCGTTCTGCCCTACATATTCGCTACGATCCTAGATGAGTGCTTGGACTTGGACCAGCACCAGGATCTACTAGCAGTGGAGGACACTCCCTTAATTAGGATGTCTTTCTTTTCATGGATGACTGTATATGGATTTGAGATTTTAGGATATGTACTTATTTTAGACACTTAGACTTCTGGATTGTATCTCTGTGATTTCTTATGTTCTGGATATTTATCTATCTATCTATCTTTATCCTTTCTACCTTAGTTGTGATTGAGACTGTATTATTATGTCACCTCCATTCGGAGAGTATATACTTACATACCTTTATATTGTTAGATGTTTGACCTAGGACAACATTCTACTGTCGACACTGCGGCGTAGGCTGGACGTACCCACATCTCGTGCCCTTACTCTAGGGTGCGGGTCGTGATACATGGCTCAACCCTGCTAGGCAAATGGCTCCATAACCTACCAAGCTTGCGCGTATTGATATACGATCGAGTCACATTTCGTACCGGGTTGCGGCACAGTCAGTTATATGTTTTCTTTTACTAGTATATGATATGGTTTTTATGTTACAAGTCTAGACACGTTTCATCTACCAGCAGTCTTATTGGGTAATATATGTACTACTCGTACCCCTGGACATCAGGGTATCTGCAGTCTGGTAGTTGCGAAAATCCTCAACTTGCATACTAGTAATTAGGATTGTGATAACCCTAGCTAGTTAATGATAGCAAGCCGTAGGTAATAATTGGCCGTGCACTTTTGATTGTGTGTTACCTTATATGCTCTTGTGTCGGTGAGTGGCCAGAGGCTAAGTTCTTCTAGGAAAAAGATTTGTAACCCCGGTCCTTGTTTGGTTTAAGGGTTGTAGCTCTCGATTTCTAGTAGTTCCTAAACCCCTTGTTGCTCATCGGATTATTTCTGTTCCATAGCTATATTGTTCAGTATTTCCATTCAGTCATTTATATTCTTAAGATACGTGCATTGGTATCGCACTAGTCTCGATCCGCATTTATTTACTTCTGTCATTATGTTATTGTGTTATTGTTGGGTTTTGTCGTGCACCTCGAACGTCCTTGTGGTACTTGCTATTTGGGGCCTGACCCTACTAGTTTTGTTTGGCCAGATTTACCGCTGGAGCCCGAGGGTTCTCCCTACCTTTCTCTGGATGACCTGCCGCCTGCTTAGATCTGCGGTTGTTCCTCCTCGCGAGTGGGTTCTCTCTTTGTACCGCTCGTGTTTTATTTCATTTGGTGGTGTTAGCTAGGGCATGTTTAGCCCTATTATTTTGAGACTTTCTCAGACTCGGTCAACATAATGTATTATATTAGATCTACTGATATAGTGATCATGTATATTGGTACTTTGTTAGTGTAGCATTTTGTATTCACTAGCTTCATGATCATGTATGATATAGTATTTTGGGACGCCTCTTTACTTTCATATTTGATATACTCTTGATACTTGTTGTTGTTGGATTGAGATAGGATTTGTTCGACCATAGGAGTCGTCAATGGCATGCTAGAGTCTTTCCACTTGTCTTCTAGACAGCTTTGATCGTATATGGGGTACTGGCATACTCTAATACACGTAGCTGGCTTTGTTTCGCCCCTACTTTCCAGTATTCTGGTTCTGGGGCGTGACAGAGTTTTTTGGTGGCCCATGCGGGTCTCTTCAGACTTGTGGGGATTAATCTTGTTAGAATCTCAATCCTATAATTGTCCTCATTTGATCTCCCTTTGCTTATTGTATTCTCGTTTTCCTTGAACTGTAAACATGATTGACATATCCTTGTTCTGTTCCTGTCTATTATTGATATCACGTGTCCTTTCATTCACGGACACCCAACCTTCTTATCTATTTTTTAGGATTTTATTGCTCTGTCTTCTTCCTTGGTTTAGGCAGTATGTCGGCATCAGATCCCGCCTCCACAGAGTCAGGTACCAGTACCATCTCAGCATCTAGTGGAAGCTCAGTTCACTTCACTCCAGTCAGTTCAGCTAATAAAGTCAGCCCGATCCCATGTTCAGCACCTCCTTCCGACGCGGTCTTAGCAGATTTAGCGTCAGCATTCGATGTAGTTTGCCCAGGTGCAGTAGTCATAAAATTAGCAACAGGTAAGAGCACAGTCCCCGATGCCAGAGAGAGTTTGTTATCATTGAGCAGATGTTGGCCGAGGGCAGTCAGATTGTTAGTAAGCATCTGAAGCGTTCCTTCAGTCATTCTTACTCTTGGTTTTGTTGACGGTCTTGTATTCCACCTACATTTATAGTACAATGGTCGCCTCGACATATTCGACAAGTGTGTGAGTTTCTCGTACTACTCATCTGCCTCCGTATCTCGTGATACATGATATCTATCATGTATCCCGACTACGTAGGTGCGTCCTGGATTAGAGCCATGTGTTCGACTGAGTCGTTGGTACCGACTTACTTCAAAACTTGACCCTTGTCCACTTTGTGAGTCGGCGTAGGCAAGCGATGACGAATACCTACTCAACTGACTCAGGGTATATTATTCTGTATGCTCCATTTTCTTGTATAATATATATGTATGTATTTATTATTTTCTGCATTTATTTAAATTATGTATCTCAAATATCCTTGTACACAGGATTTTTCTTTCGATGAGTTATGATTTAATATTGCTCTTGCATGTGTATTTTTGCTCGACTGGCTTAGAAAATTCCGAGGATGAAATTTTTCTAAGTTGTGGAGAGTTGTGAGACTCGTCTCACAGTATCGGTATTTATATACGGATACGTATTTTGTATTGTATTTCGTATTTTTTTTTCGGTTTTCGGAACACTTTAAAAATTTCCCAAATTATAGATTTTCTCCTTGTCCAGTATACCGACGTCATGCCGCCCAGACAGATTTTCCACATTTTAGATATTTTCGCTTTCAGATATTTTATGAATAGTGTTTCTGATATTTTTATGAATAGTATTTTGGATATTTTGATTAATAGTGTATAGATATTTTCGTGAATAGTGTAGATGCATTCTATTATCCAATGGACAATTCGTTTTCTTTAAATGGCTAGGATTGATCAGATTTTGACATGGATCACGATCCAACGGTCACGATTAATTAACCCTTTCTATATATATCCTATAGTTTCTCTCTCCTCTCTTTTTCTTTCCTTCTCCATTTCCTCTTCACTCTCTTCTCTCTTCCTCAAGCTTAGGAAGGCTTGGCCTTGAGGCCTAATGGTGTGGTTTCGAAACCCCTCTTGGTGGTGGAGTAGAAATTAGGCTCGGATGCTAAAACCTAGGCAAGTACATCTTGCTCAAAAGTGACATGACCATGCTATATTTTTGTTTTCCATAGAAATTAAAGTTTTATTGTTCTATAATATGCTCCTCTAAATTGTCAACATGTTTAATATATAGCACTTCTGGTTTTGATCGACAATATTGCGTAGATCTGAGTTTCTAGATATGATTTTCGAATATTTTGAGGTATTGATCTATCAATATTTTAATTTGTGAAAACTAATACTCCTATGTTGTAGGGAATTAAATTTCATGCGATTTTGACTTTTGAAAGTCCGAATTTCGATTTAAAACGAAGTTTTTATGGCCGAAACAAGTTTTGAGTTTTCAAAAAAACTTTCTGTGACGGTTCGAAAAATCTGTCGAAAATCCGCAGAAATCTGTCGGAAAATCAGAACTTGCACCACAAAACTTGATGTGACACTTCAGAAAATTTGCAGGTAATCCGCAGTAATCCGTCGGATAATCCGTTTTATGCTGTTTTAGTCTATTTTAGTTCGTTTTTGTCCGTTTTTGTCCGTTTTTGATATTTTCTCGATTGTAATGGACTCTTAACATGACTAGATGACGTTGGATAGTTAAAGAATGATTGTACACTCTATATACATGGTACATGCTTATGTTCACGTATTGTTCTATCCAGATTATAGATAGGGTCTGTTATGGTGCACTCCAATTACTATATATTCTAGCTCGATTTAGTGGCTCGTAGTAGCACACTCATGACTTGATTTTCTTATTGATTTCTAGACCCGAGATATGAGTACATGTTCTTTCTTGACCCATGGATATAGCTTGTTGAATGATAACTATTGCATCTTGGCACTGGACAATCGAGTGTGAGTATTGTTCCGTGTATCACGTGATGTTAGTAAGGGGATGTTCGTAAGTGATAACTTACGAATTACTCGTACATAACACACGTCATCTTAGGAAATTCTTGAGTGTCCACGACTTGAGAACTTGACATGAATATGATAAGGTAAATGACTAGAAATTCAAATAGATCATTGTAGGAGGAAATTCGTACTACCAACCCCGAGCTCTAAGGGCCCCATGAGGCATGGCTCAACCCTGCTAGGCAAGAGCTCCATGACCTACCAAGTTTGCGCGTATTGATATACGATCGAGTCACATGTCGTGCCAGGTTGCGGCACAGTCAGTTATATATTTTCTTTTACTAGTATATGATATGGTTGTTTATGTTACAAGTCTAGACACGTTTCATCTGCCAGCAGTCTTGTTGGGCAATAGATGTACTACTCGTACCCCTAGACATCCGGTATCTGTTGTCTCGTAGTTGCGAAAATCCTCAACTTGCATACTAGTAATTAGGATTGTGATAACCCTAGCTTGTTAATGATAGCAACCGTAGGTAATAATTGGCCGTGCACTTTTGATTGTGTGTTACCTTATATGCTCTTGTGTCGGTGAGTGGCCAGAGGCTAAGTTTTGCTAGGGAAAAGATCTGTAACCTCGGTCCTTGTTTGGTTTAAGGGTTGTAGCTCCGATTCCTAGTAGTTCCTAAACCCCTTGTAGCTCATCGAATTATTTTTGTTCCATAGCTATATGTTCAGTATTTCCATTCAGTCATTTATATTCTTGAGATACGTTCATTGGTACCGTACTAGTCTCGATCCGTATTTATTTACTTCTGTCATTATGTTATTGTGTTGTTGTTGGATTTTGTCGTGCACCTCGAGCTTCCTTGTGGTACTTGCTATTTGGGGCCTGACCCCACTGGTTTGTTTGGCCAGATTTACCGCTGGAGCTCGAGGATTCTCCCTACCTTTCTCTGGATGAACTGCCGCCTGCTTAGATCTGCGGTTGTTCCTCCTCGCGAGTGGGTTCCCTTTTTGTACCGCTCGTGTTTCATTTCATTTTGGTGGTGTTAGCTAGGGCATGTGTTAGCCCTATTATTTTGAGACTTTTTCAGACTTCGGTCAACATGATGTATTATATTAGATCTAGGCTGATATAGTGATCATGTATATTGGTACTTTGTTAGTGTAGCATTTTGTATTCACTAGCTTCATGATCATGTATGATATAGTATTTTGGGACGCCTCTTTACTTTCATATTTGATATACTCTTGATACTTGTTGTTGGATTGAGATAGGATTTGTTCGACCATAGGAGTCACCAGTGGCATGCTAGAGTCTTCCCACTTGTCTTCTAGACAGCTTTGATCGTATATTGGGGTACTGGCATACTCTAATACACGTAGCTGGCTTTGTTTTGCCCCTACTTTCCAGTATTCTGGTTCTGGGGCGTGACATAATTTTTGGTGGCCTATGCAGGTCTGTCTTCAGACTTGTGGGGGATTAATCTTGTTAGAATCTCAATCCTATAATTGTCCTCATTTGATCTCCCTTTGCTTATCGCATTCTCGTTTTCCTTGAACTGTAAACATGATTGACATATCCTTGTTCTGTTCCTGTCCATTATTGATATCATGTGTCCTTATCATTTAGGGACACCCAACCTTCTTATCTATTTTTGGGGATTTTATTACTCCGTCTTCTTCCTTGGTTCAGGCAGTATGTCGGCATCAGATCCCGCCTCCACAGAGTCAGGTACCAGTACCATCTCAGCATCTAGTGGAAGCTCAGTTCACTTCACTCCAGTCAGTTTAGCTAATAAAGTCAGCCCAATCCCATGTTCAGCACCTCTTTCCGATGCGGTCCAGCAGATTTAGCGTCAGCATCCGACGCAGTTTGCCTAGGTGCAGTAAGTCAGATAAAATTAGCAGCAGGTAAGAGCAGCAGTCCCGATGCATGGACACAGAGAGTTTGTTATCATTGAGCAGATGTTAGCTGAGGGCAGTCAGATTGTTAGTAAGCATCTGAGGCGTTCCTTCAGTCATTCTTACTCTTGGGTTTTGTTGACGGTCTTGTATTCCACCTACATTTAGAGTACAATGGTCGCCTCGACATATTCGGCGAGTGAATGCGAGTTTCTCGTACTACTCATCTGCCTTCGTATCTCGTAAAACACGATATCTATCATGTATCCCGACTACGTAGGTGCGTCCTGGATTAGAGCCATGTGTTCGACTGAGTCTTGGTACCGATATACTTCGAAACTTGACCCTTGTCGACTTTGTCAGTCGGCTAGGCAAGCGAGGACGAATCCCTACTTAACTGACTCAGGGGTATATTATTCCATATGCCCCATTTTCTTGTATTATATATGTATGTATTCATTATTTTCTGCATTTATTTAAATTATGTATCTCAAATATCACTTGTACACGGGATGTTTTCTTTCGATGAGTTATGATTTATATATTGTTCTTGCATGTGTATTTTTGCTCGACTGGCTTTAGAAAATTCCGAGGACGGAATTTTTCTAAGTTGTGGAGAGTTGTGAGACTCGTCTCACAGTATCGGTATTTATACGGATACGTATTTTGTATTGTATTTCGTATTTTTTGATTTTCGGAACGCTTTAAAATTTTCCCAAATTATAGATTTTCTCCTTGTCCAGTATACCGACGTCATGCCGCCCAAACAGATTTTCCACATTTTAGATATTTTCGATTTCAGATATTTTTGTGAATAGTATTTCCGATATTTTCATGAATAGTATTTTGGATATTTTGATAAATAGTGTATAGATATTTTCGTGAATAGTGTATATGCATTCTATTATCCAATGGACAATTGGTTTTCTTTAAATGGCTAGGATTGATCTAGATTTTGACATGGATCACGATCCAACGGTCACGATTAATTAACCCTTTCTATATATCCTATAAGTTTCTCTCTCTCTCTCTTTTTCTTTCCTTCTCCATTTCCTCTTCACTCTCTTCTCTCTTCCTCAAGCTTAGGAAGGCTTGGCCTTGAGGTCTAGAGTGTGGTTTCGGAACCCCTCTTGGTGGTGGAGTAGAAGATTAGGCTCGGTTGCTAAAACCTAGGCAAGTACATCTTGCTCAAAAGTGACATGACCATGCTATATTTTTGTTTTTTATAGAAATTAAAGTTTTATTGTTCTATAATATGCTCCTCTAAATTGTTAACATGTTTAATATATAGCACTTTTGGTTTTGATCGACAATATTGTGTAGATCTGAGTTTCTAGATATAATTTTCGAGTATTTTGAGGTATTGATCTATCAAATGTTTTAATTTGTGAAAATTAATACTCCCATGTTGTAGGGAATTAAATTTCATGCGATTTTGACTTTTGAAAGTCCGAATTTCGATTTAAAACGAAGCTTTTATGGCCGAAACAAGTTTTTGAGTTTTCGAAAATCAACTTTCTGTGACGGTTCGGAAAATCCGTCGGAAATCCGCAGAAATCCGTCGGAAAATTGGAACTTGCACCATAAAACTTGTTGTGACATTTCGAAAATCCGTCGGTAATCCGCAGTAATCCGCCGGATTATCCGTTTATGCTGTTTTAGTCTTTTTTTGTCCGTTTTTTTTGCCCTTTCTGTCCGTTTTTGATATTTTCTCGATTGTAATGGACTCTTAACATGACTAAATGACCTTGGATAGTTAATGATTGTACACTCCATATACATGGTACATGCTTATGTTCACGTATTGTTCTATGTCCAATTATAGATAGTGGCCTATTATGGTGCACTCCAGATTACTATATATGTCTAGCTCGATTTAGTGGCTCGTAGTAGCACACTCATGACTTGATTTTCTTATTGATTTTTAGACCCGAGATATGAGTACATTTTCTTTCTTGACTCCGTGGATATAGCTTGTTGAATGATAATCTATTGCATCTTGGCACTGGACAATCGAGTGTGAGTATTGTTCCGTGTATCACGTGATGTTAGTACGGGGATGTTCGTAAGTGATAACTTACGAATTACTCGTACATAACACACTCATCTTAGGAAATTCTTGAGTGTCTACGACTTGAGAACTTGACATGAATATGATAAGGTAAATGACTAATAAATTCAAGTAGATTATTGTAGGAGGAAATTCGTACTACCAACCCCGAGCTGCAAGGGTCCCATGAGGCATGGCTCAACCCTGCTAGGCAAGGGCTCCATGACCTACCAAGTTTGTGCGTATTGATATACGATCGAGTCACATGTCGTGCCGGGTTGCGGCACAGTCAGTTATATGTTTTCTTTTACTAGTATATATGGTTGTTTATGTTACAAGTCTAGACACGTTTCATCTGCCAGCAGTCTTATTGGGCAAGATGTACTACTCGTACCCCTGGACATCCGAGTATCTGTAGTCTGGGTTGCAAAAATTCTCAACTTGCATACTATAATTAGGATAACCCTAGCTAGTTAATGATAGCAAGCCGTAGATAATAATTGGCCGTGCACTTTTTATTGTGTGTTACATTATATGCTCTTGTGTCGGTGAGTGGCCAGAGGCTAAGTTTTGCTAGGGAAAAGATCTGTAATCCCGGTCCTTGTTTGGTTTAAGGGTTGTAGCTCCGATTCCTAGTAGTTCCTAAACCCCTTGTTGCTCATTGGATTATTTCTGTTCTATAGTTATATTGTTCAGTATTTCCAATCAGTCATTTATATTCTTGAGATACGTACATTGGTACCGCAGTAGTCTCGATCTGCATTTATTTACTTCTGTCATTATGTTATTGTGTTGTTATTGGGTTTTGTCGTGCACCTCGAGCTTCCTTGTGGTACTTGCTATTTGGGGCCTGACCCCACTGGTTTTGTTTGGCCAGATTTACCGCTGGAGCCCGAGGATTCTCCCTACCTTTCTCTGGATGACCTGCCGCCTGCTTAGATCTGCGGTTGTTCCTTCTCGCGAGTGGGTTTCCTTTTTGTACCGCTCGTGTTTCATTTCATTTTGGTGGTGTTAGCTAGGGCATGTGTTAGCCCTATTATTTTGAGACTTTCTCAGACTTCGGTCAACATGATGTATTATATTAGATCTAGACTGATATAGTGATCATGTATGTATTTGGTACTTTGCTAATGTAGCATTTTGTATTCACTAGCTTTATGATCATGTATGATATAGTATTTTGGGATGCCTCTTTACTTTCATATTTGATATACTCTTGATACTTGTTGTTGTTGATTGAGATAGGATTTTTTCGACCATAGGAGTCGTCAGTGGCATGCTAGAGTCTTCCCACTTGTCTTCTAGACAGTTTGATCGTATATTGGGGTACTGACATACTCTAATACACGTAGCTGGCTTTGTTTTGCCCCTACTTTCTAGTATTTTGGTTCTGGGGCGTGATAGGGTTTCAATGGTACCCATGACGTGAGCTTTGATCTATGTGGAGCAAGTATACCCTCCATGTTCTTCATCGACATCTTTTTCTTGTCAAAGCATTCCTATGGGACCTTCGTCTTACTCTTCTAGTTCCTTGAGTAGTAGATGTTCTCCTACTGTAAAGGATAAACGAGTAGTAGAATTTTATGCAGGATCAATTGAGACAGTAAAGAAGAGAAATCGGATATGTGGCCTGGATCAATTACAGGCGTTGGTCAGATTTTCCTAAATGGTGTTGAAGAAGTTAGGTACGCTGTTAAGAAGGTATGTTTTGAATCTCGTCATCCATTCCATATTCTAAAATCTAAGCCGGGTAGGTACACCGTTTGCTGCAAGAATTACAAGACCCATGCTTGTTTGTGGAGCTTCCATGCTATATATATTTTGAAAGATAATCAAATTTTTTAGGTGAAGAGGTATGTGAGAGAACACAATTGTAGAGCTGGCTATATGGATAAAGGTAATGTAGTAGTTCTATCAAAGTTTGTGAAAAGTTTGGTTAGTGACATTGTTCGGATGGATCCTAAAAAGTCGGCAAAATCAGTTTTGATGAATTCAAGGTTGACTACGGTTTATCTCTTACCTACGGGCAGGCATACCACGACATTAGGCTAGTGCACCAAGAAATGTACGGAGATGATGTTAGAGCTTACAACGACTTGTGTTGGTATGTCGACAAGGTAAAGGAAACCAATATTGGTTCCATTATCGACTTTCAGAAAGATACGTCAATGAGGTTTCAGCGGCTTTTTCTTTCATATGGGGCTTACGTCGAAGGCTTTCAATATTGTCATCCGATGCTATGTTTGGATGTGACTTTCATTACAAGGAGGTTTATAGGGTGTTTGATGTCTGCTACAGCGAAGAATGGTAACCAACAGTTCTACCCTATTGCTTACGGTATAGTCTCGGGCGAAGATGGCGACAATTGGGAATGGTTCCTTAAAAATCTCAAGAATGTTGTTGGATGTAGAAAGCGTATTGTTTTTCTTTCAGATCAAGGCACAAGTTTAGTTTCTGAAGTTCCCAAAGTGTTTCCTACTGCTTACCATAGCTATTGCTATTATCACATGAAGAATAACATGCCGCTGAAGAAGAAAGAAAATGAAAGAGTGTATCCATATGTACTTAAGCTTGGAGGCAAGCAGTGTATGCTCCAACTCCAGGTGTGTAAATAAGACAAATATATGCAGCTTTTATGTACATTCTCCTTTATTTTAACAAGTAGAATGAACATTCTCCGTGTAAATAACACGGAGAATACAATCCATTCTCCGTTAGTTTAGAACGGAGAATACAATCCTCATGCGTTCTAACAAGGGAATGACCATTCTCCATGATTGTAACACGGAGAATGGCATTCTCCGTTTTTCTAATACGGAGAATGGTCATTCTCATGCGTTTTAACACTTGGAAAGATCATTCTCCGTTTCACTTGACACGGAGAATGGCATTCCCCATGTTATTAACAAGGAGAATGATCATTCTCATGCGTTTTAACACTTTCATCATCACCCTTCGTGTTATTCTTCGTTTAAAAATACACGAAGAATGACATTCTCCGTGTTAAATTAAACGGAGAATGGTCCCTGTTTTTTGTGGTTGTTCCTTGATTTCCATCTTTATTAATTATTTTTTTCCTGTATAAAGGTGGGTATAAACAAACAATTAAGAAGATTTATGCTTTGAATTGTGGTCATGTTGTGAAATGGATGGATAAACAAAAGCCTAAAAATTGGTCAAATGCAATTAAGAAGATTTTCTTCTCAGCCTTTATACATGAATTGAATGACTCTGCACAACTAGAAGCAACCTCGCCTTCTTCGTGTATTTTGACCAATTTTTAGCACTTGTAAATGTCATCCGAGTGAATGATGAAGATGATTTCGGATCGCCACAAGGATGTAAGTGATTTTAATAACATATTGACTCGATACGCTGAGAATATGCTGAAGCAGTTTACAGATGATGGCATATCTTATAGGGTATATCGGTCTGGTGATTTCGAGTTTGAGGTGATGGCAGATACTTCCCTCCCACTTGGTGAATCTTTTTTATTGACATTGTAGTTGTCGTAGATGGAAGGTATATGGATTCCCATGCAGCCACGCAATCTAATGCATCAGATTTGGTTCAGAAAAATCCGTCTACGATTTTGTGGAGCAGTATTGGATATCAGATTTCTACCAGAAGCTATATTCATGTGCTATTCGTCCAGTTCCAGATTCTGGAAAACAGTTTAAAAATAATTCAACTGATTTGGTCCTACTCCCTGTTCCGAAACGGGGTCCCGACCGACCAAAGGCGGACCGTTATAAGATCAATTATGAAAACAAGGAAAAAGAGAAGAGGAAGATGAGGTGCCATAATTGTCTTGAATTAGGTAATCACAATCGCAGCACTTGCCCTCTTCCTCCACGTGCTTCTACGGTGGTCGAAGAGGCAGCGCCCCCTCGTTAATACATATACATATATTCTTCCTTTTAAATAACTTTTAAAAAAAATACATTTCTTACAATTTTGATATCAATGGTGCTATTTTGAAGTCTGTTATATCTAATGTTTCATAGTTTTTGAATGCATAATGGCCATTCTCCGTCATTATTACACGGACAATGCCATTCTCCGTTTCAAATTTTACGGAGAATAGCATTCTCATTTGTTCTAACAATGAGAATGCCATTCTCCGTGTAGTTCGACACGGAGAATAATATTCTCCGTTTTATATACACGGAGAATAGCATTCTCATTCGTTTTAACAATGAAAAATCTATTCTCCGTTTTAACTTACATGGAGAATGAACATCCTCATGCGTTATAACACTGTAAATGACATTCTCCGTTTATTCAATATGGAGAATGACATTTAGTAAACGGAGAATGGCATTATCAGTTTAACTAAAACAGAAAATGTCATTCTCCATGTTAGATTAAACGGAGAATGAACATTCTACTTGTTATTTAACACGGAGAATGAACATTCTCATGTGTACTGTGAATGCCATATTCTCCGTGATTTTATTATAGAAGAAACCGCAGATGTTACAAAATATACAGATAGAGAGAAATAAAATTCAAACAGAAGTTTTTGAAAGAAGTTCTTTTATTAATATGTTTCAAAGGATCTATTACAGATTCAGAAAGACTCATAATGTTCTTCTACAAAGGATCTTTTACAAAGACTCATATTGTTACTAGCATATGTGCACGTGCCTTGCACGTATTTTAACATTTCTTAATTAGTTTAGGAAGACTTTTTAAGAAGACCAAAGTGTAGCCTTCCTAATTACTAAGTTATCCTTATTAAAATTAATGAACTATTTTTAATTAGTATAAGTATGTAAGGGTATTTTCGGAATTCAAAAGTTTCACCATCTAAGTTTTCCTATTATATAGTAGAATAGATTAAAGAAAACATCTATTACAAATTCAGAAAGGCCTAAAGAAGCATATAAGAGGGTTTATCTTCACAGAAGTGCAACCCTTATTCTTCTTGGTGCACATACGAGAGGGTTTATCTTCACAGAAGTGCAACCCTTATTCTTCTTGGTGCACATACAAGAGGGTTTATCTTCACAGAAGAAATCATCGAAGCTTATTCCTCATTTCTTGTATGCGTAACCCCGAAAGCCCGAATGAGCAGGACCTAGCACAACCTGTGGCTCTTCCGACATAACTGAATGCTAGACCGTTTCTGAGAATGGGATAGCATGACACCCCAACTTTTTGACAAAGCACGAGGACTGCCAAGATGTTGTTCAGGTTCGAACAAGGTCTTCCAATGCATCTCGAGATTCACTACTACGTGTTCTTCTACAAGGACATAACTACTTTGAACGAAGAGATCCACAGCCAACAGCCAACTGATGCCAGGCCATTCTCCTCTCAAAACTAAGTCAATGTCGTGCATAATGGGAAGAGAAAATTTATGAAAGGCCAAAAAATTGGGTTTCACAGCAATTTCCAGTAATGGAAATGCTATGAATGGAGTTTGCTCCTCAAGAAAGCCCTTTATATAGGACATACTGTCCAATAAATGCAGATGAACCTAATATTCAGCATAATGAATCTCATTTAATAGGTTCATTCCGCAAACTACTCAACTTCCCTTCCCAATAAAGAAAGTGGCATTTAAGAGTTGTTACAGGTGGATTAAATACCGCAAACTCCTCATTTAATAGGTCCATTGCATGTAATTTAAAACGGATAATGGTCTATCATGCATGGAATGACCATTCTCCGTGTTAAATAACATGGAGAATGACAATCCTCATGCATTTTAAAACTAAAATGACCATTCTCCGTCTTACTTAACACGCAAAATGGCATTCTTCGTGTTAAATTAAACGGAGAATGGCATTCTCCGTCGTACATAACACGGAGAATGACATTCTCATGTGTTTTAAAACTAAAATGACCATTCTCCGTCTTACTTAACATGCAGAATGGCATTCTCGGTGTTAAATTAAACGAACATAACACGGAGAATGACATTCTTCGTGTTATTTAAACGGAGAATTGCCATCCTCATTCATTTTAACACGGAGAATGACCATTCTCCATGTTACTTAACACGAAGAATGGACATTCTCCGCATTAAAATAAACGAAGAATTGCCATCCTCATGTGTTTTAAAACTGGAATGACCATTCTCTGTGTTATTTTGCACGGAGAATATTCATTTTCCTATAAGTACAACAGAGAAAGGCCATTCTCCGTTCTAAAGTACACGGATAAAGAACATTCTTCGTGTTATTTAACATGAAGAACGGACATTTTCCGTATTTAATAACACGGAGAATGGCCATTCTTCCTGTAATTTAACAGGAAGAATGGCATTCTCTGTTTTAATTAACACGTAGATTGGCACAAAATGGTCATTCCTCATTGTGAACTTGACACAGAATGGTCATTCAAAAATGATATATATAGAATAATATAATATAAGACAGAGTAGATGTAACAAAAGACGCAGACACAGAAGAATATAACTGCATTTCCATATATACAGAACAATGTAATATAAAGTTCTTAGGTCTGTGTATTTTTCATAATGTATTCAGGATCTGCATTTGGACTTTTAAGCAACTTCTTAAGCCATGCCAACCTAACAGTTGTAATCTTATTGTGAATGTCGTCGTCATTTCCTCTTGGCGGTATTGTAAAGGGATAAATCATCAAGCACTTCATATAATATGTCGTGTACAAGAGGCAGTTGGGTCCTTGTTGTTGTGGGCAGTTTAAACAAAATCTTGTATCTGTGCTCTCATACTCTATCGTCGCCTTGCATTTTTCCCTCATCATCTCAATTTTTCTTCTTATGATAGGCTCCAAGACCTCCCTCAAATATACTGCATCTATCTTTCCCGATTCGTACGTGTTTTCCACCAAGGAGTTGTAGTGTGCCTACTCGTACGAGATGAAGTTGAATGTCAGGAGCATAGTGTTTTATATCTTCATTAAAGAGTGGCATGAATAGCCACTCTATGTCGTCCTGTAAACCTATGATTAGGTCTTCCACATCTGTTTTGAAAGTTTGAATGGCACCGTCTTTTGCATCATTTTCATGAGCTTGGCGAACGATGGACTGTTTACCAAAAATAAAGACAGAATATCATTAGTTAGTTTTATCGGTGTACACATGAATCGGAGGGATGTTTCAGTTTTGATTCTTACCAATGTGTGGGGCAACATAAATGCAGACCACTTATGTTGCACCTCTTGTGAACTTGATTGTGGTTCACTTCTTGCATTCTCTTGTTCTCGTTTCATCTTGCTTATTATTATGTTGAGTATACCAGCCTCCATGTCTTGATAGTTGAATATGCCTTGGATGTCTATTGATGCCAAGATTATTCCAACTTCATTTTTAGTTTGAGCAGAATAATATGCAAGATTACTGCACATAAATTTAGTTCAGTTAGATTATATCAATAGAAATTGACAGAAATAATTGTGAAAAAAGACGAAAGGAATATAGAAGAATACATACAGTAGAGTCATCTTGTTTATGAATACGAGGTCCTTGTAAAGCTTCTGCAGCTCTTTATCTGCCTTATTCCAAAGTCTCAGGTCCTCGCATTTCTTGAGTATATTGCCTTTATTTATTAGTTGTGCCATTCTGGCATCTTGTTTGAATTTTGAATCATCCTTCTTATTATTTTTTACCCCTGGGTTTGGGCTGAGGTTTTGGCTTCGGATCGTTATTAATCTTCTGCCTTTTTGTTGTTTTCCTACCCAAGGGAGTAAAATCATTATTAGTTATTACATCTGATGGTTTTATCTTCCTCTTTCTCCCCCTCCCTAATCCTCTTTTGGATACTTCTGGTTCATCAGGTTGTTGTTGAGGAACTTGTTGAGGCTCTGTAAGGTGCAATGCATCAATTATGGCTCCACAATTTTTGATTTTTTTCATCCTTTTCCATGGCTTCTTTGATCAACAATTCAACTTCCCTTTGAAGCTTGTTTTTCTCATTAGCGAGCCTTTTATTTGCTTGTCTCAGCTGCTCTGTTCATGAAAAAAATAAAAAAAGTAAAGATCATTCTCAGTTTTAACAATGGAGAATGTCATTCTCCGTGTTAAGTAAAACGGAGAATGTCATTCTCCGTATTAATTAACACGGAGAATGACATTCTCCGTGTTAATTAATACGAAGAATGTAGAATCTCATGTGTAAATAATACGGAGAATGATCATGTCAATGTGACAATAGGATTTAACATTCTCCCTGTAATTAAACACAAAGAATGAACATTCTCCGTGTAATTAAACACGGAGAATTGTCATTCTCCTACATGTAACAAGGAGAATGACATTCTCCGTGTAAGTTAAAACGGAGAATGTCATTCTCCGTGTTATTTAAAACGGAGAATGTCATTCTCCGTGTAGATTTAAAATAGAGAATGAACAATCTCCTGCAACATAAAATAGAGATTGGCCATTTAACTACGATAAAACATGGATAATTACAAATCACAAATTTTAAAAAGAAAAGATTTACCTTGTGCCGCATCCTTTTCAATCGCTTCTTTATTCAACAATTCAACCTTCTCTTGAAGCTCTTTTTTCTCCTCCAAGCCTGTTATTTACTTTTTTAAGTTGCTCTGTTATTTGCACTGTTATAAAACAAACAAGAATGAAAGGTACGATATCAATTAAAAAACAAAGTAAAGAATTCTCAGTTTAAAATGGAAAAGACTATTCTTCGTATTAATTTAACACGGAGAATATCATTCTCCGTGTATCTATGACAGAGAATGTTCATTCTCTGTATCATTTAAAACGGAGAATGACCATCATCCGTTTCAATTTATACGGATAATGATCATTCTCCGTTTCATGTGTTCGAACACTTTCATTCCCGTATTAAATGACACGGAGAATGGCATTCTCCGTGCTAAATTGAAAAAAAATGACATTTTACTACAATAAAACTTGTAGAATTACAAAACACAAATTTAAAAAGAGAAGATTTTACCTTGTGCTTTTAGCTCTTTAACTCTGTCGTTGAGCATTGAATTATCATATAAAAGTTTAAGGTTCTGTGATCTCAAATGTTCCAATTGCTTCACTGAACCCTCTATTGTGTTGTTGATTGCACGTTGATGGGCTTCTTGTGCGTTTAGCTCTTGAAGCTTTTTCGTGAGTCTACAGTTCTGTGCAAGCAGATCAGAATTCTGTCTTTTGATTTCCTCTAATTTATGTGCCGAGCTCTCCATATCAGCTTTGGCTGCACGGAGTTGTGCCTCTAGCTCTTTAATCTTTTCGAGGAGCTTCTCGTTCTGCGCCAGAATATCAGAATTCTGTCTTCTCAATTCCTCCAATTCCAGTGCCAAGCCACCCATTGTGTCGCTGATTTCGACTTGTTCGACAGCAACCTCAGCCCCAGGTATCCCTTCTTTCCCTGTCTCTCCCCTTCCCTCTTGTGGAACTTCTTCTTGTAGAGGTTGCTCACCTTCCAGGTGTCTTTCTTCTTGGCCAACAGATATGACCAAGTTTTTGAATATGTACGAAGAATTTATTTCCAGGGGGTATTGGTCCTAAGGAAGGTTGAGATTCTGTACCCATCCTATATGAAAAATCTTGGATAATTTAGAATTGGGTCAAACTTCATTTCCACAAGGGTAGTATGTTCTGCAAACCAATACAGGAAGTATATTGTGCAACCTTCCATTTTGGAGTAAACATCGGAGTAATCCCCTCCCTTACATTTACTTGTACTCCTCTTTATGCTGTCCATAACATATTCCAATATTAACCTTGGCCAGCATATACTGTTGATAACTTCTATACTGTCCACCAAGGCGAGGAATTTGTACGGCAAACTTGAACCGCCAGATTTTATGAAGAATGCAGTTTGGCACAAGTGAAAAATCAACAGCTTGGCCAAATCATCTGGATTAGCAGTCTTATCTCCACTACAAAGCCGCTCTAATAATTGGAAGAACTTATCTTTCACTTCCTGGTTAGTTACTTTTCCTTTTGTGCCCTTGGAATTAGCCAGCAACCTTGTAAAATACATGTTACAAGTTTAGGATACCATGGAGAATAGGAAAATGCCCTGTGTGTCCCATAAAATCTAAAGCCAATACTAGTAAAAGTTCTGCGAGTTGGGTGGCATGTCTCCCAACCTAGCATTCAATGGTCCTTGTGATATATTGACGAAGAAATTAACTGACACTAATAGGTTTACCTAGAATATAGAATTCAGAAATCCATAAACCATTAGTCGACCAAGGCCTTAAGGATAAGAAGATAGTGGGATGCCTATACAAGCAATAACACCAGATAAGGTTTTGATTCTCGCAAAACTCGAACTACTTGTGCCCTTTCAAGAATCTCGTATACTTGTATTTCGACTATCTTGACTAATGCTGTTATTACAGCCTAGTTTTGCAAGCTTACTCTTTTATCGAGCTTGATTCAAGACATATGTTCATTGGGGACGCCCACTAACTATTATCTAATCGGAATTGATGTATTATGGTCTGATCAACCGTTGTGCACTCGGTTCGCTCTCTCTCTGATTAATCTACGTAGATTGAGATGTAAATGTCTCTAGGATCTCATCCGCGACTGCATTGACAATTCCTCTTGAGTTATACATTTGCCTTTGAATCTCGTAATTGTATTCAGTGAAATCTCCCTTGAACTCTATTGTTTTTGTCTTTCATTGATTTGGAAAGACGAGAGCTCATAATTGGTAGAGCGATACAGAGTATCCCCATGGCTATGATAGTTGTATACACAAGTGTAGCTACCATCGGCCAGCCATGTGACTAGAACCTTTCCTTGAGTTACTCGTTATCCTCTCGACCCCCAAACTGCTATTGGGTCCTTCTAGCCATCTGAACTTGAGAATGATTAGGGTTTTACACTTAGTCAAAATGTCGACCTAGGACTATCTATTCTCGAGAAACCAAATGTTGTGAGTCTCTAATTATTTGCTTGAAGCTTGCTTTAACCCTTGTAATAATAGTCTGGCAGGCTTGATACAAATAGAAACTCACGACTCAGTTATTAGAAATCTTTTCATAGGATGTGCCTTAGAGTTGGTTACCCCGTCGATAACCCTTGTATACTAGGGACGAGTGGATCATTCCATGTTGTCGACCATGAATCATTGAACACCCTCATTTTCCATTTATCGAGGAATGATCCTTGACTCGACTTATAACTACCGTACCCCGTTACGCAGTGCCTGATTCCTTGTTAACAAGAGTCGAGATACAATCCCGAACTTTGGAATTTTACTAACCTCATTATTCTTAAGACCATGTCCTAACTTCTAAGGCGGGTAGACTGTAAGCTTTCTAAATTTTGGGATATACGAGGGTTACCGATTGATTAGAATAATTTTTATTAGGATGATAATTAGTGTCCCTTGGACTCCCACTTTTTATCTAGATTATTTTGTGTTCCCGACCGTGTCATTAAAAATCAAAGTACGAGATCAGTTGTTACCTTCCAACAAATTTCATATACAAGATCTAGACGAGTCCACCTTCATCTAGGTATATCATGTCCCACTCAAACATGTCCCCTTGTACTATATTTCTATGGTACGACTTTCAGGTCAAAAGGACTAGGTATAACCCTTACCATAATACCTGTATACTTCCCGACTTCCATTAGAGCCTCAACCTTGACTCATTTCATTCGATCCAATATATGTTTGTGATCTACTCGAAGCCACTACACACATGTCACTAGTGTGCCACTCAATTATGTCTTCTCGTGCTTCTTAAACGCAGAAGTCACCGAAGACGCATTTTGGGCTTAGGAACCTAGCTAACTAACTCTGCTGGCGACTAGCTCAACCACTTAGGTAGAAACCTATTCTAGGTTACCCTAACCTAGTAGGAATAGTTTATCATTAGAATTTCGTCCAGTCAATATAGATTAAATTTCAAGATTCATCCAACCAACGATTGATGTCCAATCAGGGAACCCATTAAGACCAGTAAAACCCATCCATATATACCACCATATTTGGACTATAAAACCAAACTATTTGAAATAGGCCCTATACCTATGTAGTCTCCACCTCTTAGAATGTGAGGTCATTCGTAACCCTTATTCCATCTACCGAGAAGTCACGATATGATCCCGTATTGCATTTGATCGTGTGTTTAAATAACCACGAAAAAGATCACAATCTTGATTTCTCAAATTTTGTGCTATTATGGAACCTGTTTAGAATTTTCGAGAACGAAACTTCTGTATTGTACGAATTGCAAGCCCCCTCTAAGAAATGAAGGGTTCTTCGATTTAAAGTGACTGGACTAGAGTAGCCAATCTATCAAATAAGTCAATGTTTCATAAACTTTATTTCTATCTGCACCATTGGATACACTCTACCCGCTCTTGAAACTTCATATTCGCTCTCGACTATTTTTTCTTATCTTCCTGTCCTTCCTATTTTGGAGAGACGAAGGTCACGCTTATTAGAATTGCCAATATTTCTTAGCTACTTGTATAAATTTGTGCTTGTTAAATTTTGGGTTGCTTGATAGATATGAGAGGATTATAGATGCCATATACAGTAGGTATCTAACGATAGCAATTTAGCAAGTAGTTTGACGATTATAAAGTTTTAGTGACACGAGATTTGAGTGAGTAGTCCAAAGTGGGTAGAAGTTCTCGGATTTTGTAGTTACAAAATGGCAAGGAGGAGGATATAAACTGTTTTTAGAGGAATTAAAAATTCGCAGGAGATTAAGGTAATGGTAGATCTCCTTTTTGAATTAAGGAATAGTTAGAATTAGAATTTCGAGACGAAATTATTTTAGGTGGGTAGATTTGTAACCCCTCTTCCCAAAATTTTTTATAATATTTTGTTTATTTTTTTATTTGAATTAAATGTTAATTTTTATAATTTTATAAATAATTATTTTAATTTTACACGGTAGATGATTTTAGCCATGATGAGTTTTGGAGTACACAGTGACTAGAACTCGTGGCACGGATAGTGCCATAGCCTGCTTTGGCTAGTGTATTAGCCCCGGTAAGGAAGACCGAGCCATAGTGATATCCTAACTAGGAAAACCAGGCCAAGTTGCGACTTAACCCTTACCAAAGATTATTATTTATTATTATATGTGAATTTTAGGGAACCCGGTTGTACCGAACTAGTCCAGATTGGACCCAAAGCAAGCCCAGCCCATGTAGTCATGCGGGACGTCCAATGACATTCGTGTTGATGTATTTTGGTATGATTGTGTTGTATTCCATTTTAGTGATCTAGTGAATATTTCTAAGTTTCTTATTTAAATATTATATTTATCATTATTTAGTTGATATTCAATGACATTGATAAAATAGGTCCTCGTACATTTTGAAATTTGTTTAGACTAAGTGATGGTATATACGCCTTTATTTGACTTATTGAATTTTATTATTATTATTATTATTATTATTATTATTATTATTATATAAGGGTATTATTTATATAAAAATTATTTACTAATATTGGATATATGTATTTTGTTACGAAATAAATAATAAAATATAGTCATATTTATCTAAATAGATTCTACACAGGAATAGATGCTAGCAGAATTTATTTGAGTATATAATATATATTATATATATATATATATAATATATATATATATATATATATATATATATATATATATATATATGTATGGGGTGTTGATATATATTTATAATAGAGTGAGTATAAACAAAAGGGGCTCAGCCAGCCTAAAACCCCCAACCGAGCTCCCCACATCAGTGGACCATATAGAACCCTAGGGGGGTGAATAGGGAAATAAAAAATAACTAGAGCACAAGAAGCAATATATGACAAATAAAAGTAAAGAGTAAGAAGATCAAAACAAGATGTATCCTGGTATCCTCGCTTGAGGCAATCCAGTCCCGGAACTCTCTCCGACTTAAATCCACTATTTAATCAATAGTACACACGAGTTTGGATCCGAAGAACTCGCCAACTTCAACACGAGTTTGGATCCGAAGACTCGCCAACTTCAACACACGAGTTTTCTTACGAAGGCTCGCCAACTTCAAACAAATGGAAGAGAACTTGTTGATCTTCTAACACATGAAGATCGAAAATTACAACTCTTAAATACTCTAGCACTTTGGGAGGGAGGACAATTAAAAGCTTGGTAGAGTATTAATGGTGGAGCTCTTGGTTGTTTGGAAAATTTATGGCAAGAGTTGGTGAAAGCTTCATGAGAGAGAAGGCTTTCATTTACAGAGAAACCAAGAGTAGGTGACATTTAATGCTCCTGGATACTGTCTGAACGGCATACCGTCGGTATGCACCGGCATACCGTCGGTATACCGATCATCCAGTAACGGTCATATTAATATCCGTTGGGAGCATTTAATGCTGCCATTAATGCTAGTCAAAGCAATTCAAAAATCAAATATTTGTAACCCGGTATACCGTCGGTATACCGATGTTTTATCACAGAACGTTTTTAGACAAACAAAACGGTATACCGTCGGTATATCGATGTTTTGTCACAGAATGTTTTATGGTCCACAAAACGGTATACCGCCGATATGCCGGAGCATACCGTCGGTATGCCGACAATATTTCACAGAAAGTTTATGGACGATAAAAACGGTATACCGCCGGTATGCCGGAGCATACCGCCGGTATGCCGCTCTGTAAGATATTGATTTTTGACTTATGTTTTTAGTTCGTCATCCAACCTTAAGTGTTTACAGATTTACCTAGACCTTGTACAGACTCGAAAACTTTAAGCAATGTAGGAAGCCGTCTATGCAAGGAGCGTCGGTATCTGCTTCAGTCTTCAATACAACGGATGGTAGCACTTGAAAGGATATACTTTATAAAGTAGAGCTTCTGAGAAGATATGAATCTGAAGACATAGAAAACTAACTACGAAGATGCTGTTAATATATCAAATAAAATGTGCCAACAATCCCCCATTTTGATAATTGACAAAATAGAGAGATAGCATCTTCAGATAGTAACTCCCCCGTAGGTAGACAACTCCCCCTCAATACGTTTTCTTCCCCTTTGTCACTTAGTCAAAGATGGAAAAAAAATGATGATAATAAAAAATAGTCATAAATGTGGAGCACAGTATCATAGATAAAAGCATGTATTTAGATAAAATTGAAACAGTAATACATGCAGGACACCCATACTACATAAGACATATTAAAAAGACTCTCCTCTACGAGAGTTTAGCAACATAAGAAGACAAATATCAAGTCCCCGTAGGACTGCAAACTACTAGAACCAACCAAACATAGGTCCCCGAAGGACCGTAAAAGACATAATAAAAACAAACACAAGAAACTAAGACACTCATTTATTCGACACCACCAGCAAAAGGAAGCAACCCCTACTCGTCAGCCAGATCATCCCCACCATCCTGAGCCTGGTGAAAAGTGCCAAAAGGATCATGTCGTCCGGGTACATGAAACCGTAGGCATTGGGATCGAAAAAGCGGAAGGCCTGGTATATTGGATCCTGAAGATTCAGATCCAAAAAAACGTCCCGGTCCTGAAGAGTGTGCTGAATAAAATAGGCTTGGTCATGGAAGCGGGACTGAATCAGAGTGCCAAGGCCACGAGTGTTGGCACGCATCTGCTCCTCCGCCTGAGCCATACGCATGTCGAAGTGCTGCTGAGTCAGCGGCATGTAGTGGCTAGAGGCAGGAGAAGTAGCGGCAGGTGCAGCAGGAGCAGAAGCCGGCGGCTCTTGGGAGGAGGAAGCACGAGACGTCGAGGCACCACTAGCGGAGCGGAAAACAGCGAGGTAGGATGGGACGCCGTCCGAGGAGCAAAGGGAGAGGTCGACTTGCTTGGCTTCCAGAATGAGAGTGATGAAGGAGCCGTAATAAAGATTCTGCTTCCCCGCGGGCAGGATGCTGTAGAAGGCATGAAAGAGAGTCTTGGGGAAGGACCAAGACTTCCTTGCATAGAGGTAGTACATGCACACCAGGGCGTCGCCGGTAATGGCATCATAGTTGCCGCCCTTGGGATAGAGTGTGTGGCAGACGATCCGATGGAGCTCGTAATAGAACGGCTCCAGCTGTGCGGAAAGGGCCGGGATAGCAGGAAGGTTGGGGCCCTTGCAAATGATGTGGCAGAACTCGTCGAAGGGGGTCTCCGCCGAAGAGTTAAGAGCAGCCAAGGCCGACAGAGAGCTTCGCCTCTGTCCGGTACGCCGAGGATGTTGGCGATGTCCCGAGCCGTGAGACGGAAATGACGATCGTTGACCATCGTCGCTATGGCGCCGTGCTCGACGTCCGGGACCAAGTTGCAGTAGAAGAGATGGACGGCGGCGGGGTAGACGGGCACCTGACGCCGAAGGAGGCAAGATAGTCCGGCCTCGTCGAAAAGAGAGACATGGCCGGGGAAGAGATTCTAGTTGATTGCGCGGCCTTTGAAGACATTATGGTGTACGAAGTATTGAAACCAAGTCTCGGCCGTCAAGGAGGAGGTAAAGACCCGCTGATCATATCCATGAGGGAGAGCCACCGGAGTGAAGGGATTGAAGAAGGTGGAGGAGGAGCGGGGACGCTTGGGATTGGCCATAGAGGAAAGGAAGAAATTTGGAGGAGGAAGTTAGGGTTTAAGATGTGGATATGAGAAGGATAGAGAATGAAGAAGAAAAAAGGGTTTTTAATGAAATGTTGGGAAGGGAAAGGGGGGAACGGTTATAGAGAGAAGTGGAGAGGTTTGTGGGTTGGAAATGAGGATAATGGAGAGAAATAGGAGTAATGGGGAAGATGAAGAGAAATAATAAATGTGGAAGTGATGGATGGAAAGGGAATTAATGAAGGAAAGAAGGAATAAAGAGGAAAGAAGGAAAGGTGGGCCTGGATTTCGAATTGAAAAAGCTGTCGCGCACACGGTATACCGCCGGTATGCCGTTGTATGCCTTCGGTATACCGAAGTTTGGCACAGAACCTAATTCTAAGCCAAAAACGGCATGCCGTCGGTATACCGCAGTATACCGTCGGTGTGCCGGCCGAGAACAACTATGAGTAAAATTTAAAATGCCTAATTCTCGGCAAAGAAAAAGAAGCGATCTTCCGGGAGCGGTTTGGTGAAAATATCGGCTAACTGATAAGTAGTGTCAATAAATTCAAGACTAATATCCCCCTTTTGTTGATGGTCACGAAGAAAATGGTGTCTAATTTATGTGCTTCGTGCGTGAGTGACAAATCGGGTTTTTCATGAGATTGATCGAGCTAGTGTTATCACATTTAATAGGGGTGCAAGTATGAGAAATGCCATAATCTATAAGTGTTTGTGACATCCAAAGAATTTGTGCACAACAGCAACCGCCGTAATATATTCGGCCTCAGTGGTTGAAAGAGCAACAAATTTTGTTTCTTACTAAACCACGATACCAAGGATTTCCAAGGAATTGGCATGTGCCGCTAGTGCTTTTTCGGTCAATCTTGCATCCGGCAAAATCTGCATCCGAGAAGCCGTGAAGCTCAAAGGATGAAGATTTCGGATACCAAAGGCCCATGTTCACGGTACCTTTGAGATATCGAAAAATACGCTTTACGGCACATAAGTGCGATTCCTTTGGATTTGCTTGATAACGTGCACAAAGACATACACTAAACATGATATCAGGACGGCTAGCAGTTAGATAAAGTAAACTACCAATCATACCTCGATACTTACGGATGTCAACCGATGTGCCATCTTCATCATTGTCAAGCTTGTGTTGTTGCCATAGGAGTCCTCATTGATTTGGATGAGTCAAGTTCGAAACGCTTGAGGAGATCCTTTGTATATTTTGCTTGATTGATGAAGGTCCCTTTGGGTCCTTGTTTGATTTGTAATCCCAAAAAGAATGATAGCTCACCCATCATACTCATTTCAAATTCTTCTGCATAACTTTAGCAAATTCTACACAAAGTGTATTGTTAGTAGAACCAAAAATAATGTCATCGACATAAATTTGAACCAATAAAAGAGTGCCATTATGGGATTTGATAAAAAGTGTTGTGTCAACCTTGCCCTTAGAAAAATTGTGTAAACAAGAAAGGAGCTAAGGCGCTCATACCAAGCAGGGGAGCTTGTTTGAGGCCATAAAGGGCTTTGTGGAGTTTGAACACGTGATTAGGAAATTGAAAATCTTCAAAGCCAGGAGGTTGTTTTACATAAACTTCCTCTTTAATAATACCATTCAGAAAAGCACTCTTAACATCCATTTGAAAGAGTTTAAAATCATTAAAACAAGCAAAAGCAATAGCATACGAATGGATTCGAGACGAGCAACCGGAGCATAGGTTTCGTCGTAGTCAATGCCTTCCTCTTGGTTATAGCCTTGAGCAACCAATCGGGCTTTGTTTCGAGTCACTAACCCATCTTCATTAAGTTTATTTCGAAACACCCATTTAGTCCAATAATGGGGTGATTGCTAGGTTTTGGGACAAGTTCCCAAACCTTGTTTCGCTCAAATTGATTTAGCTCTTCTTGCATCGCTATCATCCAAAATTCATCAAGAAAAGCATCATTAACATTTTTAGGCTCTATTTGAGATATAAAAGCCACGTTTGCACAAAGATCACGAGTTGAGGATCTAGTGCTAACACTGGAGGAAGGATCCCCAATGATAAGTTCCTTAGGATGATTGGTGACAAATCTCCATTCTTTTGGGAGATCCTTTTGAGGAGGCTCGAGAGGAGGAGACTTTTGTTGGAGTCACAACTTCATTGTTAGATGAAGAAGGACGATCTCCAATAGAGGAGTTCTCCAACCCAAACGAGATGTCATCAATATCATCGGAAGAAGAGAATGTAGAAGAGTTAAGTTCATTAAAAGAGACATTGATTGACTCTTCGACAACAAGACTTCTTTTATTAAAAATACGAAAACCTTTACTATGAGTAGAGTATCCAAGGAATATTCCTTCATAGGCTTTTTCTTCAAACTTGCCTAGGTTATCCTTGGTATTCAAAATAAAACAATTACAACCAAAAACTTTAAAATATTCAATAGAGGGAATTTTGTCAAACCAAAGCTCATAAGGAGTCTTCTTAGAAATAGGTCTAATCAAGACCCTATTTATAACATGACATGCCGTGTTAACGGCTTCCGCCCAAAAATATTGGGGGAGCTTATATTGGTTTAACATAACCCGGGCCATATCGCCAAGGGTTCTATTCTTTCTCTCCACAACACCATTTTGTTGAGGAGTCGTGGACAAGCAAAATCATGTCCAAAACCATTCTTTTCACAAAATCTTTTGAAATCGGCATTGTCAAATTCTCCTCCATGATCACTTCTAATCTTGTTAATAGAAAAACCTTTTTCATTTTGAACACGTTTACAAAAAGCAACAAACTCACGAAAAGTATCACTTTTGCAAGCAAGAAAAATAACCAAGTAAATCTGAAAAATCATCAACCAAAACAAAAGCATAAAGCTTGCCTCCAAGGCTAGCAACTCTACTAGGACCAAAAAGATCCATATGAATAAGTTGAAGAGGTCTAGAGGTACTCACAGAGTTGATTGATTTGAAGGATGACTTTGTCAACTTACTCTTCTCCATTCTTCACACACCATATCCTTTTTGAAGGGATACTTGGGAGTCCTCTTACGAGCTTCTTGGTAGCAAGACGAGAGATGGTATCCATGTTGGCGTGTCCGAGCCTCATGTGCCAAAGCCAACTCTCATCGTTCTTAGCAACTAAGCACCTGTCATTGTTAGTGTCTTCGACAAGATATAAAACATAGATATTGTTTTCTCTAATGCCTTCATAAACAATAGATCCATTTGAACTATCGGTAATGAAGCATTTGAGCTTAACAAACTTGATATCATAACCATTATCGGTAAGATGACTAATACTAAGAAGATTGTGTTTAAGATTAGTAACAAGACACACATTCTTAATACAAGGATAAGGAGGGGAACCTATATTACCATTTCCTATAATGTGACCTTTAAGATTGTTACCAAAGGAGATGTCCTTCCTTCTTCATCGATAGCGTTGTAAATAATGAAGCATCCGGTCATGTGCCGTGAACAACCGCTATCGAGAATCCACTTGCTTCTAGCATGAGAAGGACTCTTCACCTACAACATAAGTGAAGATGAACATTTTGGTACCCATGATTGTATGGGTCCTTGAGTGTTAGTCTTAGGAACCCACTTAAAATCTTTCTTATCAACAAGTTTCCTTGTATGACAATAATTGGTCATGTGTCCAAGCAAGCCACAGTAGTTGCAAATCATAGAGGATTTAGAAGAAGAAGTGTGAGTATCATGCATATGTGAAACTCTAGTGCGAGGAGTTCTAATATTAGTGTTATGATGATGATAATAAAGCATGATGTGAAGTATTTTCTTTACAAATGGTCCTTTCCTTGTGTTAAAAAAATTTGTGTGTAGTGTTCATGTAAGAAGTATGCCTAGCATTGTGATGAGTGTGGAGGTGTCTTGGAGCATGCATGTGAGTAGTGTTCTTATTATCTAGTTTCTTACTCTGTACAAGAAGATCATTATACTTAATAGAAGTATCATATTCTCTCCTATTAGCATCTTGAACCTTATGCATAGCAAATTCATAAGCTCTTCTCATGGATTGAATCTCATCATCCTTTTTCTTGATAGTGACAAGTGATTCTTGAAACTTGAGTCGCAAAGACTCTATCTTATTCGTGTCAGAAGCAGGAGATTTTCCCTTTACATTAATAATGATGCTTAAGAGTCTTTCTACTTCAAGTTGAAGAGCATAACCTCTTTTAAAGATTTCTTGTATTTATTCCTAACACCTTTGTGCTCTTCATGCAATTCAAGGATAGCTTTCTCTAAGTCATCATAAGTAAGAGTATTTAAGGAGAGATCATCAAGTACCTCATCGGTTGCCATGAGACAAACGTTGGCATTGTATTTTCACTCTTTATCGTTGTCGGAGTCGCCGTCACTCTCACACCAAATGCTTGTGTTGGCGAATTTCTTGGAGGACGAGCTTCCTTTGCTAGGCTTCTCGTACTTGCTTAAGTCTTTTCTTATCATCGACAGTTCCTCTTGATGTGTTCGGTTCTTTTGCATTGATAGCACGCTGAATCTTCCTTATTGTCCCGTCTGAAGCGGTTGGCTTTGTTGAATTTGAGGAACTTCCGAAAGTGCTTAGCTGTGAGAGCTATTTTTCATCATCGTCCGACTCATTGTCGTCGGAGCTATCCTTAGAGTAGGCTTTATAACTTTGAGAGCAAGAGACTTTCCTTCTCCTTGGCCTTTTTCTTCTCCTTTCTTGTATGGAGGATTCCTCTTGATCTTTCATATCGAGTTCATGAGTCATTAGCTTACCCATGAGGGTCTCAAGGTTCATGACTGTCAGGTCGTTCCCCTCAATAATTGCGGTAGCTTTTGGACTCCATACTTTTGTCAATCCTCTAAGAATTTTTCTAATCTTTTCATGAGCAGGATATTCCTTACCAAGAGAAGAGAGAGGATAATAATATCACCAAAATGAGTAAACATGCAAGTAATATATTCATCATATTTCATCTTAAAGGACTCATATTCTTGCGTGAGTCTACTAATCTTGGATTCCTTCACTTGTGATGCACCCTCGTGTGTGACTTCAAGTAACTTTTAAATCTCATTGGAAGTCTTGCAAGTAGAGATTCTATTGAATTCACTACTATCGAGAGCACAATAAAGAGCGTTCATAGCCTTGGCATCTCGACTAGCAAGCTTCTTGGTGTTTTCAGTAAGAGTGTCCCTAAGGGTGTCAGAAGCAACATCTTCAATAACTCTGGAAGGAGTAGGAAGACCATTTATCACACAATACCATAAATCGAAATCTATGGACTTCAGATAAATACTCATCCTAATCTTCCAGTAGTTATAGTTGGTTCCATCAAATAGGGAAGGCCTATTTGTGGAGTGTCCCTCATTGTGGAAGGTGTTGATACTAGGGTTAGTGGCCATGGATCACTCAAAGGGTGTAAATCCAAATCAAGATAACAAAGCTCTGATACCAATTGTAGAACCCTAGAGGGGGTGAATAGGGAAATAAAAATACCTAGAGCACAAGAAGCCATATATGATAAATAAAAGTAAAGAGTAAGAAGATCAAACACAAGATGTATCCTGGTATCCTCGCTTGAGGCAATCCAGTCTCGGAACTCTCTCCGGCTTAAATCCACTATTTAATCAAATAGTACACACGAGTTTGGGTCCGAAGAACTCGCCAACTTCAACACGAGTTTGGATCCGAAGACTCGCCAACTTCAACACATGAGTTTTCTTACGAAGGCTCGCCAACTTCAAACAAATGAGAAGAGAACTTGTTGATCTTCTAAACATGAAGATAAAAAATTACAACTCTTAAATACTCTAGCACTTTGGAAGAGGATGACAATTAAAAGCTTGGTAGAGTATTAATGGTGGAGCTCTTGGTTGTTTGGAAAATTTATGGCAAGAGTTGGTGAAAGCTTCATGAGAGAGAAGGCTTTCATTTATAGAGAAACAAGAGTAGGTGGAATTTAATGCTCCTGGATACAGCCTGAACGTCATACCATCGGTATGCACCGGCATACCGTCGGTATACCGGTCATCCAGTAACGGTCATATTAATATCCGTTGGGAGCATTCAATGCTGCCATTAATGCTAGTCAAAGAAATTCAAAAATCAAATATTTGTAACCCGGTATACCATCGGTATGCCGCGGCATACCGTCGGTATACCGACATTTTATCACAGAACGTTTTTAGGCAAAAAAAGGGTATACCGTCGGTATGCCGGAGCATACCGTCGGTATGCCGATGTTTTGTCACAGAACATTTTGTGGTCCACAAAACGGTATACCGCCAGTATGTCGGAGCATAGAAACGGTATGCCGACAATATTTCACAGAAAGTTTGTGGACGATAAAAATAGTATACCATCGGTATGCTGGAGCATACCGCCAGTATGCCGCTCTGTAAGATATTGATTTTTGACTTATGCTTTTAGTTCGTCATCCAACCTTAAGTGTTTACAGATATACCTAGACCTTGTACAGACTCGAAAACTTTAAGCAGTGTAGAAAACCGTCTATTCAAGAAGCACCGGTATCTGCTTCAGTCTTCAATGCAATGGATGGTAGCACTTGAAAGAATATACTTTATGTAGTAGAGCTTCTGAGAAGATATGAATCTGAAGACATAGAAAATTAAACTACGAAGATGCTGTTAATATATCAAAATAAAATGTGCCAACAGACCAAGGCTATCCCAAGCCGGCCTCGTCACTGGGCCCAAACATGAGCCCCTTAAGTCTGATCACAGCAAAAACCCGAGAGAAATTCCTAGGCCGAGCTCGCACAGTGAGTCCTCCACCCCCTGTTCTGTTCTGAGCAGTCTATATATACGTATCGGGAGATCACTCCCATCAAAACCTTAACGCTCGAGCCGCGCCTTCCCGACCTGACGCCCGGCACCCGTACGCGTGCGTGCGCGCCGCCGCAGATAACTTCCGGCCGGCCAGGCGCGGCGGCGAGGCGGCAATAGTCGTGGCCGAACAGCCGTTCAAAACAACAGCAATACGCAGCGTATGGGCTGGTTTTGCGACGACCGTTTATCGCGTACACGCGTTCATTTCACGAGCCACTTCCTCAGGTAAAGTCCCGAACTAACCCTCTCGGATACTCATAATTTGTTTGAGTAGGTTTGTAATCGAGTCGACAGAAAATCGACTCAAAGTCGATGGCAAACCCTATCCTGAAACAGAGTATAGGGCAGTCCTTGAACCCCTGTGGGAAGATCAATCCCAATCGATCCAGCGACCATTTTGATAAACCCTATTGTTTACCATTAAAATTCTTTTATTGTAAATTTTAATACAAACAGAACAGTGTTACAATATAGGACTTAGATGTAGTCCTAGGAGTACACTTTTGTTTATTTGGGTCCCTTGTACCGATGGAGTGAGTGGAATGCGTTGACTCCGTTGACGATCTGATGACGGTTATCGGTTCTCTGAAGGTTTAGATTGCTCTGGGTGCTGGAGCTTGCTGAGAGGAGAAAGATGTTGAGTGTCTGTATCTACCTCTCAGGTGGTGTGTTCCTTCGTTTTTTGTACGTAGGATCGTTCTGTGTGTGTGAGAAGGAAATGATCCCTCTATTTATAGTTTTGCAGGCCAGCTGCTCGTGCGCGCATGTACGATGCACATATCTGGGTCCCTTGTAGCATCCGCTTCGTGACACGTTCTTTAATACGGCGACTGTTACGTTCTTCGAGTGCTTTAAATAGCCATTTTGACCTGGCTGAATTCGAAGCGTCCGGTTCATCCATTAAATGCAAATTTATTATACGGAATTCGGAGAGCCATCCACTTGGCGCATGGGTTTGATTTGCCCGACCTAAATAGTGGCATGGAGAGAGGGTCTGCTTCTCGTTCTCTCACGTTCTTCCGACATAAACTTGTGTACTCGAATGCATTTTGTTGACGAGATACTTTCGAGGGTGAAGATGCGACGCAATGTCTTCGTTGATGCACTTGAAGTTGACTGTTACATCCAATAGTCGGAGTCGAGGGCTTCCGAGGCAGGCGAAAGGTGCCTGTTGCATCCAAAGATAGGGATGCTCGGGCCTCGTCTTCGTTGTGCAGGAAGAGCCGCAGATCGGAATGGCGGTGCTGCGGCTTTGGGGGCTCTTTCTTCCTTTAAAGTGGGCGTTGCCCACTCTGGTTGTGTTGAAAGCTGCTCCTTTAGCCGCAGTTTCGATTACAGTCTTCCTTAGCCTTTGGAGGCCCTTTCGAAGCCTCACCTGGCCACAGGTTGGCTTGCGGTGCTCTACACTTCCTCGGCTAGAGGGTTGATTGCCACCCTCGTTCTGCTCAATAAATGCTTCATTAGTCGAAGCATTTTGACAGGAGTGAGCCTGGCTGGAAGAGCGGCACATAACTGGGCTGCTGAAGGGATGCACATAACTGGGATGCACATAACTGAGCTGCTGAAGGGATGCACATAACTGAGCTGCTGAAAAGGATGCGACCTACTGGGGGCGCATGGTGGGATGCGCCTGACTGAGGGTGATTGCTGCGCCTACTTGAGGGCGCATGGTGGCTGCTGGCTGTAGACTTAGGATTTTTTCTTTGTAGAAATTCTCCTTTGTACAATCTTTTCTTAGACATGTAATAGACTTTTATATGTAATAAAGTTCTTTCAATGCCTATTTTTGCTGTTTGTGAAGTACTTTGTCCAAGCTCTGGCGCATATAGTCTGGCGCATGGGCTTTCTAGTTCTGAAATTCCATGCTTCTACAAGACCCCCTTCAAAGTTTTCAAAACTTTTGGATAAGTTTGGAATACTTTGAATAAGAAGCATGGTAGTAGAGGTGCACGACTGTCGGGGCGCATAGATACTCCGCACATCAGTGATGGAGCGCATGCTCCGCTTAGTTAATGCAAATGATGACGCCTCGGTAAAAAGATTAATGATGATCTTTTTGGTTTTATTTGCGGTTATCTCTTCACAGAACTCGAGGCGACGGCTGAGATCACACATCATCGGTTCACGCGTGCGACCAAGCCCTATAAATAGGCGAGAGATGGAGAGAGAGAGTTCTTCTTCTCCTTGCTTTTGCTTTTTTAGAGTTTTTCTGGAAAAAAAAACCCTAACTTTCTTCTTTAAAAGGAATGGCTCCCAAGACTCGTGGCGGTAGCAAGGAAAAGGAGCCGGCGGAGTTTGCCGAAGAGGATGCTCCTGTCACCATTGTGACTCCGGCCGACGTTCGACCCGCTGTGACGGATGGGTGTCGTCTCTTCTAATATTTTCTTTGTTCAGACGATCTTTGGATCATGCGGCTGAGTTGGTGTGCCCTAACTCTCTGCTGCCGATGCGCATGGACTTCTGTCCGTGCCGAGGTTTTATCCCGCCGACGTGCATAGGTTTAGGCCTTTATCATGCACCGAGGTTTAACTGCTGATACGCATGGGTTTACACCCTGATGAGCTGAAGCCTCGGCTGAGGCGCATGAGTTTATGCCCTGATGATGCGCCGAAGCCTCTGCTGACGCGCATGGGTTCACACCCTGATGATGTGCCGAAGCCTTTCTGCTGAAGCGCATGGGTTTACACCCTGCTGATGTGCCAGGTTGCTTTGACACACTTTGTCTTTTTGCCTGACTTTTATTTTTGTTGTGCCAGTGTCGATGACAATCCCTTTGCTGAATGAGGTCCTTCTGGATGTTTCTCTTTGTCAAATGGGAGTTAATTTTGACGAGGCGGTTATCAACCCTGCGAAAGATGCTATCTTACAGAACCAACCTCCTGAGAGAGTGCTGCAGATCCAGAACCAGTTGTCAACTTTCCTCCAGAGTATGATGGAGAGCGGTAAACTGAAATCTGCTGAATCCGAGGATGTGACTTTCTTAAAACCTGCCTTTTTGTTCGGTGACCGACTGGTCTCTTCTGAAGCAAAGATACTGAAGATCAGAGAAGACTGGTTCTTTTCTGCAAAAGGCATGGTTCTGTACATGCGGCAACTTGACCGTCAGTTGCCGCTGACGGCCTTTTACCGTTTGGCTTCAAAGAGAAGGATGCGCTGGGAACTTACTCCTTCTCAAGGAGGGGCCTTGGGAGGTACTCTTTCGATTGATGCTACCTCGAATCAGAAGGATACCTTGGCCGCTTCGCGAGCCAGTTCCTCGTTTAGTTGCCGATCTTTGCGTCCTGGGAGCCTCTACAGTGAAGTCCCTAGTGACACGTTTGCCTTCAGTACTCCGACCTTTGCAAATCGGATGCTGACATCGAAGGTCACGTATCCGAAATGTGGCTTTAGAGTTGAAGGTTGGTGTCACTATATCCCGAGGTGGGACGAGTTGACCATTTGGGTGATATCGAAGTTCAAGGCTGAGCTTAAGGAGATTGGGCTGACAGCCGCTATCCGTGCCACACAGGCTGGCATGGATCTCAATAAGCCTATGTTCCTTGCACTCTTGGAATTGTTCAATGCCCAGACTGGCACCTTCTATACTCCGGTGGGGGAGTTGGGGTTCGCTCTCCATGAGATGTACGAAGTGTCCAAGCTTCCCTGGGGCTCGGAACCGTACGAGGAATATTTCCCGTCAAATGAAGAGATCCAGGTTCTGGAAAATAAGGACCCGGAGATGACGGCTGTTTTTAAAGAAGTGGCGAGCCATCATTATCTGATGCACCGGAAGGACAAAGACAAGACCCAGCCTCATGTGACTGCTTGAGGGATTATATTTTCAAGCAGGATTTGACGTACTCCTCGAGGATCCGGTTTACGACTCCGCAAGGGCTGAAACCTGCGGAAGTGACTTCTGAGATAAGTCGGCTGGACGAGAGGACTCCTGGTTCAAATGAGAGTGACGAGAATGCGTATAGCTGCTTCTGGCACTGTGCGTACCGGATGTCGTCTAAGGCGGTGCTGACGGCCTACTTGATGATAAAAAAGCAACTTCCGGGATGGTGCCAGCTGCCGTGGAGGCCTTGGACGCTGAGGGTCCAGCGGACACGGGGCTTCGTGATGATAATGTGGAGTAGAGTTCGTCGCCTTCGGATGACGTTGCTCCAGAGTTGCAAGAGCCTGTTGCGGGGGCAACAGAGGTGGTTGGAATAGAGGAGAGGGTTGATTCCCCTCCTTGTCATGATGAAGGGGGGTCGGCTGCAGCATTGCCGAGCCCTACCCCAGACTCAGCGGCGGAAGCTGAGATGGCTACCAATCAGGAGGTAGCAACGGATCTTGTTTCTGTAGAGGGATTTGATGAAGAGGATGAGACTCGTCTGTCGGTCCTGACTTCAGGGGCGAGTCAGGAGACAAGTGTTGATCTCCCGTTCTGCCATAGGAGGTACTGGCTGCTGATAGGACGTTGGGGGCTGAAGAGGTGGCCACTGACGTCGGTGGTACTTCCGAGTTCCGGAAGGGTAAGGGTGTGATGGAATCCTCTGTTGCTCCTTCCACTTGGGGTACGATCTCGACGCCTGTCTCGGCTTCTTCTGTTCCCTTGGCTCCTCGGGCTAGTAGTCCAACCCCTGTTGATGAAGAGCCTATTGATGCCGAGGTTCCAGCCTCGCTGGTTGAGGTCGGCGGGTCTTCTTCCGGTCCGCTAACTGGATCAGTTCCCCCAACTCCTGCTATGATGCCGCAGGTGCTGGCGGATGCGGATGAATATATGAAATTCATCATCGAGGCAGTGTATAAAATACTGCAGACGAGGGTATCGGCAGTGATGGACGCCAACGGGAGCTTTGCGACGGTAAGAACTCTGGCACTGCCTCATATCAACCTGATCCGTGTTCACCAGGGCCACGATCACATGGCCGATATTCTGGAAGCCTCGGTGGCTGAGTTGGACCAGCGGCTGTCCGAATTACAGCGCATCCAGCGAAATGACCTCTCCATCCTGATAGATGCGGAGAAGGAGAAGCTGGTCGCCGAGACTGAGTCTTCCTACCAGGCCACTGTGAGTGTCTGGGAACGTGAAGTAGCTGAGACTGAAGCTGCAGTAGAGCGGTTATCTCAGTCTACGCGGAAGACAGTGGAGACGCGAGCTGCGTTGGACGCTATCGCAGAGATTGACGCCCAGATCTGCCGCCTTGAGGACCAGCGGGCCCGACTCCTATTAGATGCCGAACGTGTCCAGGCTGAGCACGTAGCATTCAAGAAGGAGGAGGCAGCTTTTACCCACCGAGCTCTTACCCTGGCTCAGCAGCGATATCAGCTGGATGAGAAGCATGAGAACGATACTTCTGCTGCGGCTGTTGAAGCGATGCGTCAAGAAACTGAACGTCGAGTCTTGGCGACTGTGGAGACTCGGGCGGCAGACTTGAAATGCCAAATTGTAGAGCTTTCAGCCAACCCTGGGATAATTAGGGCTTGTAGTCTCTTTTGTGTATTTGCAACTCTTGCTGGGGATAGTGTAATCCTTTACTCTCCTTTTTAGAAATAAAGAAGTACACAATTTTTTTGTGATGTGTTCATTTTTGCTTGTCATGAACTTTGATGATTTGTGTGGACCTATTATCTTTTGTGCACCTTAGTTTTTAGGTACAGATAATAAGTTTAAAAGAACCAACATGTTTGCTCAGAGGTAATGTGAACGTGGCAAATATGGGGTTCAAATGATAGAATCTTCCTACTCAGAGGTGTTATGGATGTGGTAGAAATGACTCTGGAGGATACGCAGAACTACTCAGAGGTAATGTGGACGTGGAAGTTCTGTGATCAATGTACGACAACGCAGGGGTTGTCTGTACGGGATGTTTACTCAGAGGTAATGTGGACGTGGTAAACATGGTGAGTAGCGTAGTCTGATAGAATGTAAGATTTTGCTTTGTAGGGTGTAGGGGAACAACTCAGAGGTGATGTGGACGTGGTTGTTCTTCTACTGGAGGATGCCACGAACAGCTGGGCCCCGGAAGCGTATGATTTTGTAGAAGGGAATTGTATGTGAGCCCTGATGATTGGGTCCACAAATCCCCTTGTGAAAGTACCTGTCTAAAAAGATGTCAAGAGTAGTACTTCTTTAGGAACTTGCCGTTGATGGGCATCATGAACAAGTCCCCATTGGGCTTGGCGAGACGGTAAGCACCGTTTGAGTATACCGTCTCTAGGATGAAAGGTCCTTCCCACTTGGGCTCGAACTTCCCTAGTGTCTTGTGAATCAACACCATCGGCCTCCTGACTGCCAGAACCAGGTCGCCTACTTGGAAAGTCCTCTGCTTGACCTTCTGTTGAAAGCTTGTGATATACGGGCTTGGTAGAGTTCGATGCGTTGTTGAGCTAGGAGACGCTTTTCGTCAAGTGCCTCCAGTTCCCGCAGACGACGACATTGATTGTCTTCTTCTGTGAGTTAGTTTGTGATTGCTATGCGAAGTGAGGGTATCTGAATCTCGAGAGGCAGTACCGCTTCGCTTCCGTAGACCAAGGAGAATGGTGTGTTGCCTGTCGGGGTCCGTACCGTTGTGCGGTAGGCCCAAAGGCATTTGCCGAGCTTTTCGTCCCAGTCGTGTTCGTTGGATGACAAAATTTTGAGTAGCCTGACGATAGTTTTGTTAAACGCCTCTGCTAATTCGTTTGCAGCCGGATTGTAGGTGGTTGATGCCACGTTTTGAATGCGATTGTTGTCACAGAATCTGCTAAAAACATGGCTGATAAACTGAGGACCATTGTCATGGATGATCCTCCGGGGTACTCCGAAACGGTAGATAACGTGGTGCTTGATGAAGCTAATCACCCTGGAGCTTTTTACTTCTTCCAGCGGAACTACTTCTGCCCATTTGGAGAAGTAGTCGGTGATTGCTAGGATGAAGCGGTGTCCTCTCGATGAAGGAGGGGTGATCGGTCCCACAACCATACCCCAAGCTTCGAAGGGCCATAAGGCGACTGTAGGATGTAGTGGTTCTGACGGTGTATGGATGAAGTCTGCGTGAAGCTGGCATGCATGGCACTTCTTAGCATATTCGACAGCGTCAGCGGCCATGGTTGGCCAGTAGTAGCCCATACGTCGCAGTCGGTCCTACAACTTAGGGCCAGGTTGATGGGCCCCGCAGGTTCCATCATGAGCTTCTCGAAGGGCTTCGGCTGCTTCTTCGTTAGACAAACATCGAAGGAGAAGTCCATTGTAGGAGCGTCGGTACAATATTTTGTGGCTGTATCGTAGTAGAATCGAAGAGAGCGTCTCCGGACTGAGACGGCTTCTTTCGGGTCCTCTGGAAGAATTCCGTAGACAGCAAAATCGATGAACGGGAATCTCCAATCTCGAACGTTAACGCCGACACCCGTTGACATGGCATGGGCCACTTGTGAGCACAGATTGTTTTTAGGGCAGACCAAGTCTCGACCCCCTACCGTGACGTAGTGTTGAGTTCCGAGGGGTGCCGCCAAGGAGGCTGCGAGGCCAGCCAGAGCATCAGCCTCCAGATTTTGTAGGCGAGGTACATGTTCGATAAAGAACCCGGTGAAGGTTGAAACGATATTCAATGCAACTTCATGGTAAGGGATCAGGTCTTCATGACGAACCTCGTATTGCCCTCTGATCTGGTTTACGACGAGTTTTGAGTTGTCGTAGGCTTTCAGATGATTCACCCCCATCTGTTGTGCTAGCTGGAGTCCCATAATGAGCGCGTTGTACTTGGCAACGTTGTTGGAGCACGGCTTCGAAAGGTAGTAAGCACGCTGGATGACCAACTGATCGGGGGAGACTAATACCACCCCCACTCCTGCGACGATTTGGCCTTTGGGGCCTGTTCTCAAAGCGCCATCGAAAAACATCCGCCAGACGGAGCCTTCTTCGGTGACGTTTGATTCTTGAACTTCATCCGAGATGTCTTCATAGAGTCTTGAGGACTCTGGGATGGGATGTGCAGCTAAAAAGTCGGCCAGAGCTTGACCCTTAACGACTTTTTGTGGAACGAACACCATGTTGTATGGCGTTAGCAAGATCGCCCATGTGGCTAGCCGGGAGTTCAATGATCCTGGCTTCGTCATGAGGACTCTGAACGGGTTGACTCGAGAAATGACATGAATTGTCTGCCCGAGACATAATAACGAGTCTTTTGGATGGCAAATACCAAAGCCAAGCACTCTTTCTCAACGGGGTTGTACCAGTGTACGGCCCCGATCAGAGTTCGACTGAGGTAGTAGATTGCTTGCTCATAGCCTGTATCGCTATTCTGAGCCAGCAGAGCGCCGAAGGAATGATCCAAGGCACGGACGTAGAGGAGGAATAGTTTGCCGACGAATGGTACCACCAGGACTGGCGGGCTCGTCAGGTAAGCTTTGATGTCATCGAAAGCTTTTTGGCATTCCTCTGTCCAGACGTAAGAGACTCCCTTCTTCATGAGCTGAGTGAAGGGTCGACATTTGCCGGAAAGGTTTGCTATGAACCTCCGGATGTATGCCAGATGCCCCTGCAGGCCTTGAAGATCTCGAAGGTTCTTCGGAGGGTCCATATCGAGGATGGCTTTGGTCTTTTCGGGATCGACGTAAATGCCTTTCGCTGTGATAATGAAGACCAAAAACTTTCTGCTAAAAATCCCCAGGAAAGATTTAGCGAGGTTCATCTTGAGTTGATGCGCCCGCATGAGATCGAAGACTGTCTTGAGGTCTTGCAGGTGATCTCCTTTTAGACGGCTCTTGACTGCGATGTCGTCAACATAGCATTCGACTGTCTTACGAAGATGCTGACAGAAAATGGTGCTCATAGCACGTTGGTATGTTGTACCAGCGTTCTTCAAGCCGAAGGGCATCACTGTGTAGCAGAAAATGCCCTTTGGAGTCCTGAATGACGTATGTTTTGTGTCATCGGGGAACATCTTGATCTGGTTGTAGCCTGAATACCCATCCATGAAAGACATGCGCTCAAAGCCACATGTGTTGTTGATCATCACGTCGGTGATTGGAAGCGGGAATTCGTCTTTCGGGCAAGCAGAGTTGTAACGCCCCAGTCCCAAAATACGTAGGACCAAGTACGTAGACATGCCAGCTGTATACGTACGAAATACATGGACCTCGTATGTATACATAAGCTGTAAATGTAGTAATCCAAGATAACTAAATCTCATCCACAAAGATAAATAATATAAAGGCAACTTTGAGTTTGTCATATACACAATAGTTGGGCGGAGACAACGTCCACTACCAACTAATTTAAATAGAGAAGAAATATACAAAGAAAGTGATTGGTCGAGCGAAACAATGACGAGTCCAAAAGCAATCATCACGAAGGAAGGAATGGCCTTAGCTAGAGCACCTGCAAGAAGTCACGAAACACACACCTGGGGAAAAACCAGGTCCTCAGAGGGACGTAACAAGACACATAATATCATGCCAATAAACTGAATAAATAAAGCTCAATAGAAAAGTGCATGGGTAAAGGTTTCTAACCATTCTATGTGGATTTCAATTTAGAGGACAACGTTCTACGCAGGGGCTGTCACAAGCAAGTAATAAAGAGTGGCCAACAAGTAGCGCTCATCCGAGACACTATCGGCCGGGTAACACGTAGCGCTCATCCGAGACACTATCTCCCAAAATGTGTGTAAAAAGTAGCCCCTACGCTAGTAGCTGTCCCCTCCCCCCAATGATACCATACGTGTGTCGTAACCATGACACACAAACACGTGTCGTTTCCACAACACGAGTTTATAATAGATAACTGTCAAGTCTTCTAATCATGCATCTATTGACAGTTATTCCTACGCATGCGCACGGGTGATCAGCCAACACGCAAGTGACCACTATATGATACTCACAACTCTCACACACAACTCGTGTACAATCGTGACAAGTCAATGAGACACACTAAATTTGACGGTAGTCCCTTAACTCTAAGCCAAAAAATATAGTAATTTGCATTTACATATAACTTAAAAAGAAACAACTAAAACATGCATAATATTGAGCAGAAAATTTAAACAGTAAAGGCAAGGTGTCTTGCCTGATAGTACGCCTGGTGTGGTGTAATGTTCTGACATGTTCTGTTTTGTCCAATAGTCAAGATCGATGTGTAAGAGTCCGAGATTCGCAAAAAAATAAAAGAGGTGATTAGTAATGCTCAAGACCCGACAATAGATGGGAATTTGTGGAGAAAAAGTATTTATACTATTTTAGAATATACTATGGTAGTTAAGGTAGTTTTTCTTCTTTTAAAAATACTTTAAATTTTATATATCTTTTGAGATAAGACTATGTTTACGAAAACAAAATTTACATAGAGAAACTATAGTTTTATTAGTAAAAACATTTTAGATAAAGAATTCAGAAAATTATTTATTTATTAGAGAATTATGGGTAGAATAAAATATTAATAATATAGAATATATCTTTACCGTATTTTGAAATATAGGCAAGGCCAAATATAATATTTTTGTTACAATATAATTTAGGAATAATAGCGATACTTCTAAATATTTATGTATTACAAATGACCCACAATATTGATAATGAAAATTCCTTTGAAAAATATCTATGCAATTAGGCTAAACTATAAATACATAAAATAGCATAATTAATTATCAAATAAAAAAAAATAATAATAATCTAATAAGAAAAAAAATAAATCAGTATACAAATAAGAACCATAATATATAATAATAATAATAATAATAATATATAATAATAACAACAATACTGCAACATTAATGAGTAATAATAATGATAATAATAATAATAATAATAATATAATAATAATTAATGAATCCTAAAATATCTAACTCAATCCATTGATAAAGATTATAATAATAATATTAATAAAATATACATCAAAATTTTCTCTACTATTCCCAAATCAGTGAGAGTGGGAGAAACGAAAGGGGGAGGACTTACCATCGAGCTCGGCGGGTTTGATCGGGGACGAGGACGGCGACGCGGCGGACTGCGGTGTGCGAGCTGGGGTGACGGCGGCGCCGGCACGAAACTCCGGCGTAGGCGGCTCGGGGGATGCAGTCACCGGAGCACCGGTGGGTTGGCAGAAGGCGCTGCCCGCACTCGCCGACGCCGACGCGGGGAGCAGTTCCCGATCTATGGGGTCGCCGTGGTCGGGAGACGCCGGATCTGGGCCGCAGTGATCGACCTGGAGAGGGAGAAGCTCGGCGGCGCTCTCGACCGTTCGCGGGTGGAGGCGGCGGTTGCACGACGGTCGGAGAGGAGAGTGGGGGCGGCGCGGTGGTCACCGGGGTGGCGTGGGGCGTTCGTGAGGAAGCTCGGCGGTGGATCGGCGCGGAGGAGCGCGGAGTCCGGTCAGGTTAGGTTTTCCGTCTCTCCTTTTCTACTGTGGTGATTTTTGGTGATGTGGGCGGTGGTGTGTCGGGGTCTGGTACCGGGGTTGTCGGGATGATGGCAGAGAGTTTGGGTTGCGACAATGAGGATGATGGTGGTAATGGCGGCGGGAAGATGGTGTTGTCGGAGAGTGGCGCTGTGGCGAACCTTGGAGGCGAGGAGGCTGAGGTGTTGTTGGCAGTGATGATGACGGAGATGGGAGGATTTCAGCGGTCGTCGGGATGCTGGATTTGGGGAGATGGGTGGCGATGTCCAGGTGGTGAGGGTGATGAAGGGAGGAATGCTGGTGGTTTGTATCCTCGTGTCGGGGCTGTCCGACACGACGGAGAGGGGGTCGGAAATCCTGCCGAGAGAGGTACTTGTAATGAAAATATAGTAGAGTTGCGTGGAACACAGACATGATGCACCTGTGTTGGAAAAAATTTGTGGTTTGTGGGTTGAGATTTATGGAGGAGTACCTGCCTATTTATAGGATGTGGGAATTCCCATTAGGATTAGGATTGGGATGTTAAATCCCCATTAGATAGATCTTAAATTAAATTAAAAATCAAATCCAAATCTAAATACGAATTCAATTTAAATCAAATCTCAATTTAAATAAAATTCTATTTTAAATCTAGATCATCTAATCTCTAATAAATATAATTCCACCATAAATTTAAAATCGGTTTAAAATCCAATTCAATATAGATAAAAACTTATCTTTAATTTAAAAGACATTTTAAAATAAGGTCAATAAAATCCTTTCCAATTTAAATTATCCAAATTATAAACTATTAAATTAAACAAGGTTAAAAATATTTTTCACATCTATTAAAATATGCTATCAATTAATTTCGAAAATCAAGAATATTATTTAAATAAACTTATAAAGTAGTTTGTAAATGATAAAATAGATTAATACGCAATTTCTAAATTTCGCAAATATCTAGACTATATTTTACATAAACCAAATTTTTTTCTGAACTACTACTTTTTTAAACAACAAAATAAATTACCCTTTTAATTTATATAAGATTTTGGCAATAACGGCAAATAGATATACTTACTTTGGAAACTATATTTTCCATAAAAATGAATCTAATATAGTATATATATGTATATATATATATAAATATTTTTCTGAAAATATGTACCTCGCACATATTCGCACTCGTCGAGCAAAACGAAAAAAATAAAACTCCGTGCACGACGTACAATACGACTACGCGACGTACAATACAAAAATTTTAAATCAGTGCCAAAAATAAAAAATACAGTAGAAATTTAGGGGTTTTACAAGAGTTGAGGTCCCTGAAGTCGATACAAACTCGTATCTTCCCATTCTTCTTGGTGACATGGACGACGTTGGCTACCCAATCTGGATGTTGCTCTTCACGGATGAAGCCGCTGGTCAGAAGCTTGTCCACCTCCTGATCAATAGCGTTCATGATGTCCGGACGGAAGTATCGCTGTTGTTGTTTGATAGGCTTAGCATCGAGTAAGATGTTCAGCCTATGCATCGCGATCTGGGGATCAAGTCCCGGCATATCTTCGTAGCTCCAGGCGAAAACGTTGATATACTCTTTAGCCAGCTGGATTAAAGATTCTCGGTTCTCCTTTTAGGCTTTTGCTGACGAAGATGGGTTTGGAAGAAGATCCATCCCCAAGGTCGATCTGCTCGACTTCGTCTTCGGTGGGAGGCTTACGTAATTCGAAGCGAGACTCCCATGTTGTCCCAAGCGTTGAGCCAAGGGTTTTTCTTCGAAGAATTCCGGTGCTTGGTCTTCGCCTTCTTCTTGGGATTGTGCAGACGTCATGTTGGCTGACAGCACTCTCCTGAAGACTGAGCCGATACTGGTAGGAGTCCCACGTTGATGCTTCAAAGGAGTGAGAATGTTCTACTTCTTCTGCGCCTGAACTCTCTAGAGTTGACGGTGGCGTGACATAGCCTACCCCCCGTCGAGTTCTGTTGTAATAGTCCTGCGGCTTTCCTTTGGGTATTGGAAGCCGGAGAGGGAGACATCGACCTTTGCCGTAGTTCAGGCCTTTGTTGCTTTTTAGGTCGTAATCCATCTTCTGGATGAGGTACTTTGCGATGTCTGTGTACCGGTAGAGTTGCATTCTGCCGGCATCTGGTTCTGGCTCGAGTGACGGGTAGGTCTTGATGACGCTCAACCTTGCCGAAGATGATGGATTCTTCGTCTCGACTCAGCGGTAGGACTATGTAACAGACCCCTTGGGACGGGACTACTCGATTTACACGATAGACGGTCGTTATTTGTGTTTGCAACGACCGTAGAGCGTATCCAATGTATACATGGCATTCTAATGTGGAAGACTAGAATAATTTAAAAGACACTCTATTATTGATGAAATACGAGATTTTATCCGTGGATTACATTTTCCAGAGAGGGGGCATCTACATCAGCCGAGATACATTCCCCTAGCTCTTCGTCTGTAAGCAATGAAGTAGGATCGGGAGAGTCCACCACAGCATTGGTCTTGGAGTCTGAGAGGACTACGTGGGCCTTCTCTGGCGGCTGGGATGGCGGCAGCTTGCCCTTAAGACGCACCTTCAGAGGTGCCTCCGCTGTGCCTCCGGTGATTGACGCCTTCCCCTGTAGTTTTGCCACGAGGGGAGCCGATGTTTGAGGCGGCTTTCCCTTGAGCCGTATCTTCAGGGGAGCTTCAGGAGTAGCTGGTGCTTTCCCGGGTAGCTTAATGCTCATGGGAGGCAACTTCTGAGGCAGTTTTCCTTTGAGTCAGATTTTCAAAGGAGCGTCGGGAGTGACCTCAGGCTCCATGTCCGGCTCTGCTGCCGTTTCTGCTTCGTCGTCGGCATCATTGGCCTCCTCCTCGTCAGGTGATTATATAAGTCGGCGTCGGTGAAGTAGGCTTCAATCCCTTTGAAAGGGTCGATGTCCGCGAACTCCGTACGGATGACGTTGTTGGTGGACACGTACTTCATACATTGGTGGAGCGTGGATGGCACCACCATGTACTCGTGCAGCCATGGACGACCCAACAAAAGGTTGTAGTTGACTTCGGCATCTACAACATAACAAGTGACCTCGGTTCTGAGGTTACCGATTTGGCACTTTAGTCGTATTTTGCCCAGTAGTTCGCTTTTACTGGCGTTGAAGCCACTGATTGTCGTGTTGGAGGGTGCCAGTCGGTACATTGGGATCCCCAGTGTTGAGAGCAGCATCTTTGGGATGATGCTGAGGGAAGACCCCCTATCGATCTGAATCTGCTTCACCTTGACTGAACCGATGTACCCTGTATAATACAGCGGCCTGTTGTGTCGATTGTGCTTAAGCAGCATGTCCTGTTGGGTGAAGGTTATATTGGGGATAACCTCATCCGTACAGTGACAGTGTGCGCACACAGTCGGAAGATCTTCAGGCTGCTTGACCTGACTGAGAAAGGATTCAGCATCCTTCAGAGCTTCGCAGAGAGCTTCTCGGGAGTCTTTGGAAAGACGAAGGAGCTCGAACAGAGATAGGCGGGCAGGAGTACTGGCCAGTTGTGCCAGTATGTCGAAGTTGTGGGGCTTGGCTAGCCCTGAAGCATTCTCTTTTCGCAAAGGCCTATCGAAGCGGGCCTCTATCTGCTTTTGCTTATTGGCTGCTGGGGGCCTAGATGGGCCCTCGTCCTGGACAGCAGGGACGGTGCCAGGAGGCACCACCTCGACGGCAGCTTCGTCGGGTTAGACGTTCTGTTGTGAACACGTCTGCACAGGAAGTGCTCTTCCGCTGAAGAAGAGACCATGCTGCAAGACTTGATCTTCCTGCCTTTGGATTGGAGGTAGGGCGTACCTCCGGTTGAGTCACCTCGGAGACGAGATCGGGGTGAACCCATAGGATCTCTCCCGAGATGTGGTGAGTGGGATGAGTCCACTCATGTTGTCACGGGTAGGTGGTAAGTTAAACACCTCCATTGTCGCCTTAGGGATGGGGACGACGCCATCATGTGTTGTAGTTGGCGACAAGGTGCCGAACTGGAGTGACACCAAGTTGGCTGACACCGTCTTCTCCTCGTAGTCGACGGAAATTACATCCGCATTGATCATGCACTGGATGTAATTCTTGAGGACATAGCAGTCCTTGGTCGGGTGTCCGACAAACCGATGGTAGTGACAATACCTCGGGTTGTCCACTTTCCCAACCTCATCAGGACGCTTCGGGTCCGGAAGCTTGATCTTGTCACCCTGCTTCAGTATCTCAATGAGTTGCAGGGTATCTTCGTCGTTGAACGAATAAACCTCCTTTGGCCTTGGGGCAAGTGGAGGCTTCTGAGTAGGTGCTGACGCACCTTTTGAGGCATTGACAGTCAATGCATGTTTCCCCTTCGTCTCTCGTCCGGGGTTGTTGGCTGCAGGCCGTTTCCCCTTGTCCTCGAAGGCAGGGAAACTAACTTCCAGAAGACGAGCATTGGCTGCCTTTTTTCTGCGGCTTCTGCTTCAATGATCAAGGAGCTCCAGTCGGAAGGGGGAGTAGAGTTGAGCTAGAGTTTGACTACAGGCAGCATATTCATGCTGCAGGAGGAGAGAAGTGCATATTCTGGCATGCCCGGGGGCAGTCTGAAGCAGGCCTGTCGGAAGCGTTCGATGAACACTCGCACTATTTCCTTTCCTTCTGGCGTATCTCTATGAGGAACGCCATTGTCATGTCCTTCCCGTCGTCGTAGAAACAGTCAAGAAAGAGACGCGTAAGGTCGTCGAAGGAAGATATTGAATTGTCGGGGAGGCTGTAGTACCAGTCGTACGCCACTCCTTTCAGTGTCCCAACAAATATGCTAGTGAGTAGTGCGTCCTCCTTCGAAAGATGCCCCGTCTGAGACTGGAAGTACGTCAGATAGCGACGATGAGAGTCCTTCCCGTCTACGGCGTCAGTGTTTGTGGTTTATACTTTGGAGGATAAACCACCTTGTTCCACTCGAGGGGATAAGGCTGGGGGATGCCCATCTTTTGGCGCTTCTTGTCTCGTCTTGGACTCAAAGCGCTTGTGCAAGTCCCTGATCATCTCGACCACGTCTTCCATAGAGCTGGGAGTCGAGTAAGGTGGTACCACCTGATGTTGCGCATTTGAGGGCTCCGACGTCCGAGGTGCTTCTCGGCGATCTGTGTCCGAGGATACCCGTTGAAGGGGTACACTCGACTCTCTATTGGCTCCTGGGTCAGGACCAGTAGAAGGTGTCCTGGCAAAGCTGACCGTATCTCAAATACTGCTTGAGTCAGTATTTGCATGGAGGCAGAGAGGGTTTTGAGTCCTCCCTCCAGGATATCTATGCGCTGGACGAGGTCTGTTGGCGGCGCATCAGACTCGACATCAGCCCCAGTCACATTTATTGTCATGATGCGGCCGGGAGTGGATGGATGGGTCGAGGCTTCACTCTCGGCCTTACTCTCTTGTAGGGGAGTTGCCTCTCCTGGAGCTTCGTCTTGGCTACCCCCGGCTATGTTCGGGAGACCATTCACCACGGACGTATCTGCAAGGGCCTGATTACCCTCAGCTCCGTCTTGAAGGGCCTCTTCGTCTCCGGAACTGGGTCCGCAGATGCTAGACTAGCCCCAGCTATGTTCTAGGGGATATCCTCGTCTTCAGGGGCTTCTGGGAGGCTGACTTCGCCTCGAGGATCCGTTCCAGGTGTGCTTTGGACACACTCGTCTTCGGAAGGAGGCTCGACAAGGGTCTGACTACCCCCAGCTTCTTCCAAGATCTTCTTCCTCCCCCGAGTTCCTTCGAACACTCTGGTGGACGCGACAGCTGTCTTGGTTTTCCTCGGCTGGCTTTTGGACGAGGAAGAGGAACTGCCAGTCGCCTTTCAGACTGACGAGGAGTTGGAGATCATGTTGCATGAAGCAACCCTTGGCTCTTCTTCTGTTGACACCTTCTTCTCGAGGCGACGTCGGAGGGGTGTCGATGAGTGCAGCCGCTGGAACACCGACTGCCTTGGTGGGACTGCCGCTTTGCAACAGCAGTTGATGGTGACCACAGCACAAGTGTGCCCCATGAGGGGCGCATCGTACTTGTCAGTCGACTCTCCTGATCGGCGCTTGCGAGTGATCACATTGTGCAGATCGTTGGAGGAGAATGCCACCTTCGTACCCCCTTCAGGCGTATGGCAAGGCCAAGCGCCGGGGTAGTCAAGTGAGTGTTGCGCCCCCTTATCTAACACCAAACAGGCATCCCGATCAGTAGTGGGGGAACCACAGCGTTTGAAGTGACTTGAACGGACCTCAAACGCACAACCAGAGGAGGCACGGGAGTTCAAGACCACTGGATTTGCCTTACTCGACTTGGTTGTGCACGCAATAGATGCGCCCAAGTGAGACAAGGACTTTGAAGGTCGGCTCGTTTCTGGCGTCGCAGCACCCGAGTCGACCTTGTACAGCTTACCATCAGCAGCACGCATGATTGTGAGCGCATGCTTCTGGCTTGCTGTTGGCATAGCACGTTTGGGGCGCATGGCCCGTGCTGCCTTGGATTTCTTCGTGCCAGTCCGCTGGGGCGCATAGTACTTAGAATCCAAATTCTCCTTGCCATTATAGAGAGTGAGTCTGTCAAAGACAGAGACCTTCTGTGGCGCATCAGAGGTGATGCGTGGGGCATTGGCTGCGCCCTGCTCCGTCGACGCATCTTCCTCGTCTGAGAGGGAGATAGCTGGGGAATGTGGTTAGCCGCACATTTTCCTGAGAGATGCGCTGCACCAGCGGGCGCATCTTGGTTGCTGAGGACGTCAGCAGGAAGGGAAGGCTGGATTGGCACATCCCTTCGGTGGTAGTGCCCGATGCGTCGACCTTGCGCACCCAGACTCGGCAGGTCTTCTTCGGCTTTGGCAGCCGCTTCGAAGGACTCGCACTACCTTCAGAGATGAACTCCTCATACGCCTATTGATTGAGGCGTACGACCAGCGTCTTGTGGGAGGAGCCCACCTTCACGTCGTCGGATTGTGACACAACTTTCTCGGTGGAGGAAAAAGTGGTCCCCAGCAGAGTCGCCAGCTTGTTTGCCATTAAAATTCTTTTATTACAAATTTCAATACAAACAGAACAGTGTTACAATATAGGACTTAGATGTAGACCTAGGAGTACACTTTTGTTTATCTGGGTCCCTTGTGCCGATGGAGTAAGTGGTAATGCGTTGACTCCGTTGACGATCTGACGACGGTTATCGGTTCTCTGAAGGTTTGGATTGCTCTAGGTGCTGGAGCTTGCTGAGAGGAGGAAGACGTTGAGTGTCTGTATCTGCCTCTCTGGTGGTGTGTTCCTTCGTTTTTGTACGTAGGATCGTTTTGTGTGTGTGAGAAGGAAATGATCCCTCTATTTATAGTTTTGTAGGCTGGCTGCTCGTGCACGCATGTAGGATGCACCTGTACGTGGGGACGCCACGTGTTGTTTGCTAATGGAGGTGCATGAACGATGTGCCCTGATCGAGGGGTTGACTTCTTCATGTTGCTGTTGTGAACCGGCACGTAGCAGAGAAGAAGATCTTTCGGTTGCTGAGATCTTGGGTGAGTTGAGTCAAAGGACACGTGTCGTCGACTCATGGCTCGGAGATCTCAGATTTAATGGAGGAATGATCTGGTAGGATGCGCCTAGGATTGGGCGCATGAGGAGACTTTGACTCGTAACCTTTAGGAGTCACGAACCATTCTGGGCGTATGGCTTTTGAGGCGCATACAGAGCTTTAATGGTGACTTTCCTTCTGTCTTTAGGGATCAGTGAAAAGTCTGAAGCGCATGGCTTTTGAGGCGCATGCAGATTTGGGCGCATGGCTGCGGAGGCGCATACGAGTGGTTGGATGGCCACGTGGCAGTAGCCGTCGGAGGAAAGTAATGATGATGCTGACGTTGCCGACGCTTCGTCTTCTGAAAAAGCTGTCAACTGTTCAGACTTCGGGAGGCGTGCTGCCAACTTTGTCAGTTCAGCATTTAATATTTTTGACATTCGGTGGACAGCTGAGTGGGCGCGTTGATTAGCGTTCCACTATGCGTATGGAGGACGCATGGGGGCGCATCCCCTATGATGTGCTTGATGCTGATGGACGCGTCTATGTGATGTGCGGTCTGGCCGGCGCATCCGCTTCGTGACACGTTCTTTAATACAGCGACTGTTACGTTCTTCGAGTGCTTTAAATAGCCGTTTTGACCTGGCTGAATTCGAAGCGTCCGATTCATCCATTAAATGCAAATTCATTATACGGAATTCGGAGAGCCATCCACTTGGCGCATGGGTTTGATTTGCCCGGCCTATAAATAGTGGCATGGAGAGAGGGTCTACTTCTCGTTCTCTCACGTTCTTCCGACATGAACTTATGTACTCGAATGCATTCTGTTGACGAGATGCTTCCGAGGGTGAAGATGCGATGCAATGTCTTTGTTGATGCACTTGAAGGTGACTGTTACATCCAAAAGTCGGAGTCGAGGGCTTCCGAGGCAGGCGGAAGGTACCTGTTACATCCAAAGATAGGGATGCTCGGGCCTCGTCTTCGTTGTGCAGGAAGAGCCGCAGATCGGAATGGCGGTGCTGCGGCTTTGGGGGCTCTTTCTTCCTTCAAAGTGGGCGTTGCCCACTCTGGTTGTGTTGAAAGCTGCTCCTTTAGCCGCAGTTTCGATTACGGTCTTCCTTGGCCTTTGGAGGCCCTTTCGAAGCCTCCCCTGGCCACAGGTTGGCTTGAGGTGCTCTTCACTTCCTCGGCTAGAGGGTTGATTGCCACCCTCGTTCTGCTCAATAAATGCTTTATTAGTCGAAGCATTTTGACGGCGGTGAGCCTGGCTGGAAGAGCGGCACATAACTGGGCTGCTGAAGGGATGCACATAACTGGGATGCACATAACTGAGCTGCTGAAGGGATGCACATAACTGGGATGCACATAACTGAGCTGCTAAAAAGGATGCGCCCTGCTGGGGCACATGGTGGGATGCGCCTGACTGAGGGCGCATGGTGATTGCTGCGCCTACTTGAGGGCGCAGGGTGGCTGCTCGCTGTAGACTTAGGATCTTTTCTTTGTAAAAATTCTCCTTTGTACAATCTTTTCTTAGACATGTAATAGACTTTTATATGTAATAAAAAGTCTTCTTTCAATGCCTATTTTTGCTGTTTGTGAAGTACTTTGTCCAAGCTCGGCGCATGTAGTCTGGCGCATGGGCTTTCTAGTTCTGAAATTCCGTGCTTCTACACCTATGAACAAATTATAAAGACAACATATAGGAGATGAGGATCCTTCTTGTAGATTTATTTTCTAATATATGGAGAGATATTTGATTCCAAAATCCTAGAAAAACCCATTTTCGAAAACTAAAAATTCAATAAAATCACCTCGATACGACGTGCGTCCCGCCAATCCGGACGACGTGGTCGCGAACCGAGAGCATCGAAAGGTGCGTAACAGTTTTGTGGACGTGTGGGCTTTGACGGAATTCAAATTGGTCGCGTGTGCGCGACGAATTTGATGCGTATCCGCCAAAATTTACCGTATCGGCCATTGTGCAAATTTCTTAATTACTTTGTGCACGCTCGTCAGATCGAGACGAAACTTGCGCAACAGGACGTATCATTTTTCTGGTCCTGTATGCCAAGTTTGGTTCGATTCTGAGACAGTTGATTGGATCGCCGTTTTGCGGGCCCCACGGTCCAACTCAACGGACGATTTTATGCACGGCCTGCCAGAATCCAACTTTGGACACACGGTTGGGTTCATGTCATCAAAATGAATTCGTAGACATGTAGTTTAACGACTTTAGATACCATTGACTCTGGCATATTTTTCGATGCAAAGCGGATCCAATGACGGACACCATTTTGGTCCAAAATTACCGTTTTGCCCCTATCACTACAAAAAAAGTGTTTTTCTGGGACCCCAAAAATCTGTCTTAAAAAGACCTAAATCAGTCCTAAATTGTGATTTGGGACGAATTTTAGGACGGTAAGTGACAGTGCTATTAAGGTGGCATGGCAAAAAGTTTTAGGACCAAAAATGCCGTCCTAATTTGGTTTTAGGGTCGAAAAATGTAACCGTACCAAAAGAGTTTGAATTATTACATGTTTTCGACGGTTTACAAAACCGTCCCAAAATAAAAGAGTTTGTGACGAGTAACACCCGTCCTAAACAAATTTGCCAGCGTTACAAAAGAATGTCGTTTTATCTAGGACAATTACATAACTGTCCCAAAAGTAACACTTATGAAATTAATGTCTGTATTTTTCAGCTATAAAACATACAATTTAAATACACATAAATTCATATAATCATGGACGTTATCAAGCTTGTCCTCAGATGTATCTCCAGGCATCAAAGCTCCAATACCAAAAACCTTAACAACATCAAGCATTCTTTACCATTAAGTAGAAGACAACAAAATTCATATATAACTATATATGTTCAATTGATAAACAACAAAAAGCTTAACATTAAGCATCCTTAACCACCATTTCCAAAATAAATCCAAAACACTACATCACCCACAGCAGCAGTTACAAAATGAACCCATTGTCTCCACCATTACATACAAAATGCTGAACCATTAAGCATCCTTTTCCAAAATAAATCCCAAACACTATACATCACCCACAATTCAGTTACAAAATGAAACCATTGTCTCCACCATTACACCATGTTTTTAGTATATCCAACATGAACCCAAAAATTAAGCCAAATTTTTATCATCACAAGATCGTCGCCCATCATTTTAGCATATCCAGAATGCTTTTGAAGGACCTGCAAATGAAGATATGCCAATATATTAGCAACCTGCTAACTATACACGAACAACCAGGAAAGAAAGACAAGTTCTTCCAAATTGTACAGACTAGACCACATTAGTTTGTGAAGGTTTAAACAAATTGTACAAACTACTAACCGTTCTTCCAAACTGTTCGGACCTGTGTACAAAAAAGTTGAAAAAAAACAATGTACAGAAAAAGCTTCAAGTGACAAAGGGAGCTTCAAGTGAAAAAGGAAGTTTAAGTGAAGACGGGAAAAATTGGGAAATATTTTAAATGGGAAGTACAATTATTCTAGCAAGAATTACAGTAACAAGCTAGAAAAAACTAATATAAAAGTTAAAATCAATAGACTGACACCACAAGGTGGTTTCGAGAGCAAGCCATTAAGGATGTCTCTTCCTCAGAAGGATAAATGACTTCCCAACCAGGGTTTTGCCTTAGGATGACATCTCTCAGTACTACCCATGGCCTTCACTGATTGGCCAATTACAACTAGGGGTAGTTGTAATCAAGTGCATGTAATATATGTATAAGGGTAGGGTCGGATACCATGTTCAGTCGCGCTTCAATAATTTAATAAGATACTGACTGTTGATGTATTCGAAAAAATGGTAAAATCAAAACATCACCTACTTGGTATCAATATGAATCTTAATATGAGGTTGGCTCGAACAACACAAGTTCTAATGCCTAAGAGTGGTTGTCAGGTGTTTCGAAAGCTTAATTGCTTTCGTTCAGTTATCTGATCAAACGGATAACTCAGTGTATCCAATACAACGATCTAGAATAGGGTTGATCCTATTATATCGAGAATTTCGAGAAGATACCAACTATGACCGAGTTCATAAGGTATCTTGAGGAAGATACACATCAGTATTAACCTGACGTGTGCCGAGCAGAGTCTGATCCAACATCAGGATAATGAAGGGTCCGATTTGATTTCCCAATGTCCATCCAATACTCGGTTATCAGTAAAACCAATTACCGTACCGAGTATCTGATACTTGTCGAATATCATATGACGTCAATCCTGGTTTGGATACTAACGTTGTACTACTTTCTGTGTATACTTGTACCTATATAGGGATTGGTACCAGGGGCTGGCACCATTCGTGTGTATAAGAGTGTCGAAAACGAGGTAGGCACTCGGTCACTGGGCATAACCACAAGATTTTGTTCACTCATGTCCCTGTTCTGTCACTATTCTCCCCAAAAGTATAAGCTGACTGGGCATACAAAGTACAAACAATTGCAACTGCGACTGGTACCCCTTAAAAAAAGTTACAGCAGCACCTAAATTACTGTATCATATTGTGATTGAACCCAGGAAATGCAGTGAACCTACATGAATTTGCAGTGGACGGGATCAAGGTGGATAGATGCAAGCTAACCTGGGGTTAGGATACCAAGACATCCCACACAGGTTCAATGTTCTGAACTTGAAGTTCATTCTCCAAAATAAAGTTCAATGACTGAACTTGAAGTTTCAATTGTGAAATGAAGGTACAGATCGGAATATCAAAACAGGGAACTGAACTCCTTAGTTCAGAAGGACTGTTTATAATGAGATAATGACCTGAACAAAATAATGGACTGATATATGTGGGTGATATGGACATTTAGAGACTGAATATAACTGTATAGTGTAAATCTGAGACTGAACATTAGTCCCATAATTTGAACTTAAAACAAAACAATGGATACCCATCTAACATACTCTAAAATTCAGTGTAAAAATAACTTGGCAATATGTAAAAAATATCACTGGTTTCGGAGTTTCCAGGAAAAGGAATAGTGAAAACAGAAGCTAAAATTCAGTTCAGATACTGATACCGAAATTATGCAAAATTCAGACTATGCAAAATTCAGTCCAAAAAATTAGTCCAGAAAAGAAACCAATGTAATAAATACAAATTTTAACTTGAAAGAAAGGAAATGGAGAACCAAACATAAATTGCAGCCATGAAAGAAACCAAACATAAGAATCACAGAGAAAAACCAATGTAATAAGTTGATAGTTGGCAAATTACCTGGACGATGTACTGGATTATTGAGAAAGTAGTTGAGCATTCAGGAACATGGCCACAACTTCATCTTTGAGCTCAGTCCTAAGCTCACTCTTGACCGCCTCAAGCTCTTCTTGTGCCGGGCCTCTTGCTCCTCACGCTCTTTCCTTAAAGCGTCAGTCTCTTCTCTCAACTTCTCCGCATATTCTCGTAACTTTTCACCATCTTCTCGTAGTTGTACAATCTCAGCATTTGTTGCTTGTTGAATCTCAGCCTGATGAGCTGCTAAGGATGTTGATCCTTTACCGCTTACACCTACTCCTCGGCCTAAAACTCGGCCATGCCCATCTTGTCCGATCACTTCCCTGTAAACATTATTCAATGCTCCTCGTTATCTCGTTCTTCAGCTGGTAGCTCTTCAATTCTCCTTTCTAACATTTTCTATAGCATGCAAGGAGGTTTGTGTTAAATTTCTCTAATTTGCAATAGACATTTGTTAAAAAAAACTCATTACAAATATGAATTTATATACCTCTGTTCCAGCAGCCCCGTCTTCTTCATTATAACTGCCATCTTTTCCTCTAGTAGCTCTCCACATGTTGACAAGGTCAACAGACTTGTTTTCTAGCCTCCTCTGATGTGTATGCATGTTCCAAAGTAAGAAAAAATTTATACATTATCAACTGAAAATATATGACAATTATCTTACCAAAAAACATAATACTAACCTTTCTTTATTTCTGGAAAGGATCTTCTACCAGTTCTAGGGAGAGCACAAAGTTTTCCGCGATTAACTTGGTTCTTCTCCGAAACTTTCTAAAAAACATTTGGACATTATTTAGTAAATTGAAATAAAGGGTTTGCCACTAGCATGAATAGGATATAAGTTTTGTTAGTCGATTTATACCGTGTGTTACCCAAGCCCTAATATGCCACTAGAGTAGGCCATTGACTGGGCTCCACCCGGGGCGGCACATTTGCTAGGCGCTCTTCATCGGTCTCAAATTTTATATAGAAGTCTTTTTTCACTCGATGCTTGAAGGCCTTCCAGGAAATTTCCATTTTCTTAAAGCAAATAGCTTTAAAAGCATCGGGTGCATTTGTGTTTTTCTTAAAAAACATGATATCTAAGTTATCAATATAAGTAGCCATTATCAATAGCAAAAATATGTGAACAACAGGTGATGGTAAAGCATTCAAACATGATATCCGAGGTTATACTTCCAAACAACCACAAGAACAGCAAGATATAAATTAGTTGAATCATCCCAAACCAAAAACAAGTAACCACTTCAACATCTTCATTCCAACATTAAAGAATATAAACAAAATATTGCACTTGAAATGACAGTTTCAATCAACACTTCTAGGCCACAGCTGCTTCAATCGATTTGTTTTTACTCTTGATGGTGAATTATAGTGCTATGATCTATAGCTTACAATACAGACCTTGAGTGTTACTGACTACAAAGTCAATGCCAATGTGTCTATAGGTTTAGCAAGATAGACAATAGGGGGTTCACTATCAAGTAGGATAATAGTAAAATAAAGATAGTAATCCATGAAAATACAGATAAAGAGACGGGGAAAGTACCTTAACCGACGCCCAGACCATTTCTAGTTTATCCTTATCAGCCTTACGCCAAGATAACATTGTTAACGGAAACAATTCGCCATTTCGGGAAAGGTTACCAAGATGAGACATCAAATGGTGCCCATGTTCTCCAACTGGTTGGCAATTCATCCCACTCTATGATTTTTTTACTCCATTATTCCATTTTTTCCATGGCTTAGCAGCTCCTCTATGTTGCCTGGAAGGTCCACTCTCCATCGTACCTTATCAGAAACAAAAGGGAAAGACTCATAAATATACTACTTAAAAACCAGAACCATTAATAGCTCACAATTTACATTATAAATTTCAATACAAAACTTACCCTTCGGTATTTTCTCAGAATTCTCTACTGGCTCATTATCTAAAGGCTCATCATCGCTCTTGAAAAATTTGATGTCTTGATATAGGAATGTGCAAGACATCCTCCATAAAAGAGGGTTCTAATCGTGGCTCTAATGTCCTCTCACCCATTGCTATGACTGTTCCATATTCTTTGCAATACACGATGACCTACGCGTAGGACTGTTGTATGCAGCCTGAAAATACATAATCAATGTAGCAGTATATAGGTAGGTGCTGTCAAGATAGTCCAACACAGTGCATAGGGAAGTTCAAACCATAGTAGTAGTAAGCTATGCAAAAAAACACACTAATAAGACATAGAAGTTAGTTCAAACCATAGTAAAAATCTATGCAGGAAGCTCAAACCATAGTAAAATACTTTCTCTACAATTTGATCCCAGTTGAAGCTAGGCATCAGATCGAAGCTCACGTGGGTCTACAAGAGCTCAATAACATCCACGATGCGGCTCAACCAGCTCTACCAATGAAGAACCAAACCACCATAGCAGGATACCGAGTATCAGAAGAAGTATCATTTGCACAGTGCGGTATCAGAAGAAATTTAAGTGCACTAGTGTATTAGAGCGTATCAGAGCTCACTAGACATTGGCAACGCAAGCATTGGCAGAGGGTCAAGACCAGCATCAATGGAGGATCAAGACTCGAGGACCCCGGATGTTGCTTTTCTCATCATTTGCTACATGTGTTGTATTAGAATAAGAAAATTAGATTCAATATGTATAAAAGAAAAGGAAAAAATGGTCATCCTCGACAAAATTTGAGGATCAAATATCCAGAATTGTCAAGATAGTCCAACACACTAAAATGACATAGAAGGAAGTTCAAAAGATAAAAATCTATGCAAGGAAAAGCTCAAACCATAGTAAAATACTCTTCCTCTACAATTTGATCCCAGTTGAAGCTAGGCATCAGAGAGCTGACCGTGGGTCTGCATGAGCTCAAAACATCCATGATGCGGCTCAACCAGCTCTACCAATGAAGAACCAAACCACCATAGCAGGATACCCGAGATCAGAAGAAGTATCATTTGCTACATGTGTTGTATTAGATATAAGAAAATTAGATTCAATATGTATATAAAGAAAGGAAAAATGGTCATCCTCGAAAATTTGAGGATCAAATATCCAGAATTGTCAAGATAGTCCAACACACTAAAAAGACATAGAAGGAAGTTCAAAGAAGAATAAAATCTATGCAAGGAAAAGCTCAAACCATAGTAAAATACTCTTCCTCTACAATTTGATCCCAGTTGAAGCTAGGCATCAGATCGAAGCTGACTGTGGGTCTGCATAAGTCAATAACATCCATGATGCGGCTCAACCAGCTCTACCAATGAAGAACCAAACCACCATAGCAGGATACCCGAGTATCAGAAGAAGTATCATTTGCTACATGTGTTGTATTAGATATAGAAAATTAGATTCAATATGTATATAAGAAAAGGAAAAATGGTCATCCTCGACAAAATTTGAGGATCAAATATCCAGAATTGTCAAGATAGTCCAACACACTAAAAAGACATAGAAGAAGAAGTTCAAATAAGAATAAAAATCTATGCAAGGAAAAGCTCAAACCATAGTAAAATACTTTCCTCTACAATTTGATCCCAGTTGAAGCTAGGCATCAGATCGAAGCTCACCGTGGGTCTGCAAGAGCTCAATAATATCCACGATGCGGCTCAACCAGCTCTACCAATGAAGAACCAAACCACCATAGCAGGATACCGAGTATCAGAAGAAGTATCAATTGCACAGTGGCGTATCAGAAGAAAGTAAGTACACACTGGTGTATTAGAGCATATCACAGCTCATTAGACATTGGCAGTGCAAGCATTGGTAGAGGGTCAAGACCAGCACCAATAGAGGATCAAGACTCGAGGACCCGGATGTTGCTTTTCTCATTTGCAACCATAGTAGTAAGCTGTACACTAGAACAGTAAAAAAAAATCACTTATGATCAAATTTTCAACCTTTTTCATTTTAGGGACAGAAGAGTCATCATTGTTGCAACCTGCAACATAAGAAAAATAGTGCGATATTCCAATGAATGAAGACAGAAAACCACAAGACTTGATATCCAATTATTACCTTCTTCATTTTAGGGTCGGAAGGTTCTTCATTATGGTTGCTATCTTCCTCGCTAAGCAAGTCATCACGACGGGGATATACTCATCATCTCTTTCATTGCGCTTCTTTTCCCATCTTACTCGAACTTGTTCGAGTAACCATCTTCAAATTCATTACAAGCTTTGAAGCTTGTTGCAAATTTAAAGCATCCATTTTCATTTTATTTCTAGTAATATTTCCAATCTTGCCTCTCATATCCGACATATCCCGACATGAACCCAGGCTTGATAAACTTCTTCTTTTGTGGGGACATTTTTCCTAATAGAAGTTAAAAATTGCAATATGCAGGGTTATCCCGTGATTGGTCATTACAAACCTACACTATCAACTCAAATACAAATTGCAGTCTCGTATAAGTAGCATGATGAATTAAAGGGATACAGAAGCCAGAATAGTAGAGCCACTAAATAATTTGATGTACTTTATAATTTGGATGCTTTATCACAGAACATGTAGAAGCCACTAAATAGTAGAGCCACTAAATAATATGTTATCACAGAACATGTTATACACAGTAATGTCTAGAGAGGGACAAAATGGACAAAAAAGTAATAATTAAACACAATCTAATTGGATACAAACACATATATGATTAAAATATATTACAAGATAAGTCAAGAACATTTTTGTTCCAGACTTCCAGTCTATTGAGGAGTTTCTATGTCAAAATACCTGATAAGCAAACGACTTGCGTACATTTATATACTATCATCATGCGGACATTACAACATTAATAATATTTTATTATTACAGCACAATGACCACAATAGGATGGCTAGCACACCCAAAGCCACTAAATAGTAGAGCCACTAAATAATATATGTATCACAGAACATGTTTATCATACAACATGTAGAAGCAAGTATATGACAAGATGAATGAAGTATAGTATAGCTTCTACAACCACTTTCCTGTAAACATTTTTCTAATAGAAATTGAGAATGAATGAAGTAAAGAAAATAAGCAAAATTAATCAACATTCATGAAATAAGCAAAATCATCAACGTTCAACCACAGTAGAAAAACAACCAACAACTTGAAAGGATATAAAATAGCTAAGAGATACAAGTTTGTAATTTGATATCCATCCAAATAGTTGCAAATCAGCTACAAACTTGCTACTATGACCATGTCATCATGGTCATATCACCATCACAATATTGTGTCAACCACAAGCCCTCTACTCCTTGCCTAACCCAAGATCCATTATGAGCTTCATCCAGATGTTGCATGCTATAAGGTTCCATCTATTAGCTTCTAAATCTTCTACTATTGTTGAGTATTGTCAAATGCGTCTCGCGGCGACATCTGAACAACAACATGCCAATCTGACTCTAGAGGGTCTTGAACATACCAAACTTGTTCTGCTTGGGATGCTAAGATAAGTTTCATCAATCACCCTATTCTCTTTGTATAAAAATGATT
>JANAVB010002405.1:0-20021 GCA_029216955.1 Iris pallida
GCATCATACAAAGTGCCAAATGACACCCTAATAGATGTTTCAAGATTGATAGGGACTATATGCAGCTCTACCCCATTTTCTTGGAGAGGATGTCCAGCAACTCAAACCAGCATCATAGAAAGTGCCAACTGACACCCCTAATAAATGTCCCAATATTGATGGGGGCTATATGCCTTCTACCCCTCCTTAATTTAGGGTAAGTTTTTAAATGCAAATCTGCATATGTTGATTGTCTATTGCACACAAGCTAACTGTAGTAAGATGCATAAAATTTAAAAATAAAATAAGGTGTCTCAGTGCTAGGAGACTCGTGCTATTACAAGGTTCACTAACGATCATCATGCAGCGGTAACCCCTAACTCCCACCCATGTTATAAAGAAGTTCTAACCTAATAAATATGTCCAGAAATCATTAACCAAGTGTTTATCCCCCAAATGCTTTAGGGACAGCTAAAATAGAGACTAGAATAGTAGTTGACCCAACTTTCTACTGTGTTTGACCCAGGCTTGGTTCATACCGAGTCGGTCCGGTTCAGGGAATTGGCCTGAAATGGCCCATGAATAACAATACTAGTTTGGTTAACTCATTTGAATATAAAATTGAGGTAAGGAGACTCGGCTTAGTGTCAGAGGATTTTTGTCCATTATGCCAACCTAGGAAGCACGGGCACACCAAAGACAGGTGCCATGTCAGTTTTGCAAATCAACTGACTATATCAGTATGTTAAAGTAGCGAACAGAAAGTCTGTATAAAGCTATATAATACTCTTTGAATTAAATACTCTTTGAATTAAAAGGGTTAAACAAGACAGGTCTGGATTTAGCTTAAACAGGTCGAGCCATGAAATGGTCTGGTTTCTGTTGTGAACATAAACGGGTTGACCCTAGAGTGGATGCAAATCTGACCTGACCTGACCTGACCCATTCCCACCCTTACACAGCAACCTACTAAACATTAACATGATTAAGCATAAAAGAATGTGTAATTATATTAAAAAACAAGATATACAAAAAGACACAAAAACAAGAATAAGAATAAACAGATTCTTTTAATAGCCCCACTGTAGCTAATACCTGCTGATGCAAAGCATCAACGAAGTTTCCAGAGTCCAAAGATTGACAGAGCTGACCAAGCCTACTAGCAGCACTTGGAGATATATCCCCGTTGTTAAGTTTGGCAAATAAAGTCCCTAATTTCTTTGAGTTATCCTCAATTTCTCTCTTTTAGATGGATTCGCACGGGGACCACCAAGAGCTTCTGATGTCTCATGATACAGTCTGGTCAATGTAGCTATAATGGGTCTCAGTTCACCTGTAAAAGACAAAACAAAAGGAGATCATATGCAACCTGATTTATATAGGTTCTCAGATATTTTTAGTGAACAATGCTGACAAACCAGTACAAACCTATACAGGAAAATAAAAATTCAACATGCAGAATAGAGCACAATGGGGTCATCGTTTTCAAAACGAGAAGCAAGAAAACCAACAACAATAGAAATATTGATTCTATCATGCTACAGTTTCCAAGACTGAAAATTACTAGCCGTTAGCATAGTTTGCAGTATCGGCCGATACTGAACCAATACGACCGATACCGATACGGTTTGGCATGTCCAAATCTGATACCTAGAGATGCCGATATTGACCGATACTGACATTTGGGATCCCTTTTCCAGTCAACTCGGCAAAAAAAAAATTGAACGAAAAAGACCAATCAGCAAGGGTGCATGTAAAAGAGAGAACTATATTCGCAGGTAAACCAATCGTCAAGGGTGACTACTATTTCATTCAATTTCAGTACTAAGAAACAACATATAAAATACTTAAAATTATGCCTAAATATATAAAATATTTTTCTAAAATTTTGATGATTTATTAATAATTATTTATCCAATACTCCGATCCGAAACCGACGTTACCAACGATATCGCTCATCCCGATACTCATAGGAATGGGTCTGATACCGATACCGATATTGATCCGATACCAGGAACCTTTGTCATTAGTTGGCTGCTCAATGAACCTCATTGTTCTTGAATTACCATAATTTTAGATATCAAAACTAAATAAATAAAATGAATGACATGAATGCCACAAGATTATATATCATACAAGTCTAGGAAACAACTCCGCAGAAATTGATATTTATTTCCGAAAACAGTAATACCAAAACCAAGGCAATAACAATAAGAAAATTTTCTGTGGGCAATCAAATTGTTACACCAGGAATCCAACTTCAACACATCACGAGTCCCCCCTGCTACTAACATTATGATGTCTCATGCACTATGTTATAGGACGGTGTCAACAGTATCTAGTCAAGCTTCTGTAAATCCCAAAGTACAACATGCAAGTCACAAGCTTAAGCAAAGGAGAAGTGAAGAAACAGAAAAGAGTGGAGGCAGAAAAGAACAAAGAGCTCAAGAGACAACTGCGGGGACAAAGGAAAAGAATAAGCGTTATGAGAAACGGCACTGAACAGCTAGGAAGCGGACACTCCAAAATATACTAGGACCACAGTTATTAAAGGCGCAAGACACACCTCAGAGCAATGGTGCAAAAAGCCAAGGCGCGGGCCTCATGAAGGCGATGCGCACATTTATTCAATAAAATTTATAAATCATATATGACTATATGTAATAGACATTGAAAGTGGACATGCCAGAGGGGTTATGAGGCATGACGGGCTTCTTTTTTTTCTTTTGATCTACCGAGCAGGGAAGCTTTATGAGAGTTTGGTTTTTTCTCTTTTAGATCTTAAGAGACTTTTCTCTTTCCAAATATATTAAATGTCAGATCCAAAGGCTATGTTGCACGGACACTGATACAACATGGTAAGGACACGGCAATATGGGGACAAAACCTATTTTGGTGCCCTAGTGTATTTTGGAGTGTTTGTCTAGTGTCAGACACTTGTCCGACATGACAAGGTCACATTTTTGGAGTGTCTTTACTTCCTAGTCCAATGGTGGTTCCTACTGACAGGAAAAAGAATATTGGTCAAGTAAAATTACATAAAAAAGGGAACATAAAGCAGCATATGCATGAGGCACATCTCAAGTGGACATGAGGCTCACTGAAGTGTGTGCCCCACAAAGGATGCCTCACCTCACATGTTCTGAGACGCAGATCCTGGAGCCTCATGCCCCTCGTGCGCCTCGGGCGCATCTTTGATAACTATGACTAGGACACACCTACATAGGTGTCATGTCCGTGTCGCCGTGTCTTTACTGTGTTCTGTCGTGTTGTGTCCTATTTATGTCCGTGCAACAGCTGGACAGCAAAGAGAAGATAAATCAAGCTCAAGTTGCATTTATGCTTCAAAAAGCTATAACTTGAGATCTTGTAAGTTCAACAATTTCAACAATAGAAGATCACGAGATGGCCTTACATCCTATTGGAGGGGGCTGCCAAAGCACCAAGGCAACACCTACACATCTAGGCTGACTCTTGATATGTTAATAGGGGTTTGAGCAAAGCATATCATTAAAGTTGGGTATTTCCAAAAAGGTAATACTCCAATAATTGGTTGCTCCTAATAATCTTTTAACCTTTGAATATGGCATGCATTAGGCCTAGGCTTCTATAAAGAACCAGGGCTGGAGAAACTTAAATACAATCCTTATATGCATATTAAAGAACCATGGCTGGAGAAACTAGAACAGGACCGAGCTGCCATATATACACATTAAAGACTACTATATTAAAAACTACTATCTCAAACAGATAGAAGTGCACAATCTGTTGTATATTAAAGACACTACTGCTTCAAACAGATAGATAGAGGGTATATGCTTGCAGGTGATAAAATAATTACCAGGAACGTTTGAAGTGTCCACGGTTTGCACTGTAGTTGGAGGAGCAGCAGGTGCAACTGTCTGAAGCTGTGCTGGCTGTGTTGGACTAGAGGGTTGTGCAGGACTAATACCAGGCCTCGGAACAAAACTATGATTGGCTGGCATGAAGCTCTTAGATGGTTGGGCAGGTGCCATGGCTTGGGGAAAGTTGGGAGCAGTAACAGGAGTACCTACTGGCGATGCACCAACACCATGAGGAGCATGTGCAGGAGGTCCAGACTGATACATGTGATTGCCAGTACCCTAGATCAAGCATAGAACAAAATAATCAATTATCTCAAAAATCACAATCAGTAACTTTTTCATACAAAGAATACAAGAAAATACCGAGTACAATTGAGAACCCAAGCTGGGCTGCTGATATTGCTGGACATTTCTCAGGGTAGGTGGGGTTGCTGGAATAAAGGTCTTGACAGTAGGCTGTGCTGGGACAGGAGGCGGGGCAAAATTTTGCTGCATAGAAACATAATAGGCAGGTTGACATGCGAGAACATGAACATATAACCAAATACTATTTCAATATGAAACAATCAGAAAACAACAAAGGGCCTTTTAAGTGTAAATGCATTTTAAAACATATAAAGAATAGCATTTCAATTTAAGAGAGTTAAAAGTTTCCATATAAAGTCTTAGTATTAAACGATATTTCTATACTAAAATACAACCCAAATATCAAGGGTATCACTATTTTTTTGGTGCAACACTTTCTTATCTAAAAATACCATTATTAATGGATAAAAAGGTCATTTAGTCTCCATAGTAATCTAAAACCTCAACCTCTCTTTCTTTCAATGCCCATAAAAAATGTTCTCGTATTCTATATTAGTTTTCTTTTTCCTCGAGAAAAAAAATGTGGCGACGCAGAGTACGGTGGCAAGGCCGAGGAGGCAGCTGATCAGCAGCAATATCCACTCCGGCGACCCTTCCAGTTGGAAGCCCTCGAGAAAACTTACGCTGGTCTGGACTTTGATAAAAAAATTATGCTTTTTTTGCTTATGGTCAGGGTTTGATTCTGATAGAGTTTAGTGTTTTTAGTGGAGACTTATCCTTCGGAGGCGCTGAGAGCGGAGTTGTCGGCGAAGATTGGGCTCTCGGATCGGCAGCTCCAGATGTGGTTCCGCCACTGGAGCGTATTCTTTCATGTGCAAACCGCATAACTGCTCCCAAAGTATGAGACTTTCCGATTTCAATCATACATCGAGGAGGTTTAACGTTACAGTTTTTAAGTATTTAAGATTAAGCTGTGCTCAACTATGTTATTTACAGATGTTCTTGTCACTCGTAGTATATGAATTGCACACGCAACGCGTGTGTGCCGACCACTAGTTGCTTTGACATCAAGTTACTAAGAAGAACCCTCCTAGCTCATTACCAAATTCCTGAACAAAGCCAATGGGGTGTAGCAAGTAGCAACTTAATTCTGATATTCATGTATCAAGTGTTCCATAGAGGAAAGTTGCCCTATTATATAATGCAAATAGAAATCAAAGAATTGATATAATTATAAACCTGCCATAAAATTTATGACACTTCCCCCTAGTAAAATTTGAGAGGTCATCTGTGTCCAACACTTGTGTTTCCTATGAATCATAAAGAAGCATAAAATGAAAAGTATTGTCTCTACTAAGCAAATATTAAAGATATTAACCACCTTTCTACTTATTAAGCTCCTTGGTTCAAATTTCCGAAAACAGACTCAACCAGATGGAGATATTCATGCTAAATATGTTTACAAATATACACATGTAGCCGTGTTATCATGTTATATTTTGAGATGTCATTTCAAACACTCCATGCCAATGACATAGTGTGACAACCATATCCGTGTTGATTAATCATAGTACATGTAGAATAATAGGCTATATCGAAAAAAAATTATAGATAATGGATAAAATAAAAATGCTTAACCCCAAATATTTCGGATGAAGGCTTTGTTGTTGCTGTATAAAATAAAATAAAATCTATAAGCACTTTTTTACACTTCACTTTTCCTTTGGGACAGCCGGATGCAGCCACATAAAAGTTGGTGGTGAACAAACTACAACATTTTCTCAAAAAAATTCAAGTAAACAGTAGGAAGCTTAAATACTTGTAAATTAATCAAAATGAAATGTGAAATATATATTTTATAGATCACATATGTTGCACGGGCACAGCAAATGATGACCGTACCTATAACGTGTCCATACCCATGTCCGTGTCCATACTCATGCACTATAGATAACTATACCTATTTGAGAATGTCCGCAGTATTGTCATGGCACGTGGCAAGGCGCAAGACACCCTTAACGCCAAAGGCACATGGTGCTGCACGCGCCACGTTGAAGTGAGGCACAAGTTTTACATTTTAATAATAATTTTAGAAAACACTCTAAATTATATATATATATATATATATATATATATATATATATATAGTCTTGTGTAAACACTCTCAAGGATGTAGAGAGTAATGTACACATCGCAAAGAGCATATATATAAACCAAAAACTATATATTAATGACACATAATACTGACACATAATACCATTAAAAATGATGTAGACAGTAATATATTGACTACAGAGCACATACAACAATAATACGACTTTAAAGAAACTACATATTAAAGCAAGATATTTAAAGCATGAAAGAAACCACAATTCAAAGCATGACTTGTAGTATATTATCTAATGACAAATGACATAAACCGAAAAAATAAAGACAAGTTATAGTAATGTCTTATGACTCTCGTCACAAAGTTTGCCAAAACACCATAACTACTCTAGTACTACACTTGTAAGTAGTAACTAGATTACTAATCATCATCAAACGGAACTTCTACATTATCAAAACCATCAGAAGAAATAAGAGAGGAAGGGAGGTGGTTATGATCGTTTAAAGGAAAAAAAAAGGAGATGCTTATATCTGACTATTAGGGTTATTTGTGGGCATGAATGGTTGAGCTAGTTTTAAGTAAACAAACATAGCACGCGCTCCCCGGCACTCTAAGGGGTGCGTCTCAGCTCAACCAAGCGCCATGAGTGGTGGCGAGGCGCACGCAATGCCTCGCGCCAATGGCATGCACTCCGATGCGTCATTGACAACATTGAATGTATGCATCTCGTATCCTTATCATGTTCGTAATTGTGTGACATAGTACATCACCAAATTCCCATAAACCTCAAAGAACTAATTCCGGTCTTAGGGATTTTAGTAGACCCTTGATAAAAGGTAGATGCATGCCTACAGCATCTAGTAGCTTACACAATCATCCTTGCGGGGCTGGAAAAAAATACCTGAGGAGCCGGATGTGCCTGAGATGGGACAAACATCTGAGGTTGTGCAGGTTGATATGCAGGCTGTTGTACTGATTGGTATGCAGGCTGTTGTACTGATTGGTATGCAGGCTGTTGTACTGATTGATATGCAGGCTGTTGTACTGATTGATATCCTCCGTACGAGCCAATAGGTTGTGATAACCTTGACCATATGAACCATCAAGAATGAGCTGTGGTTGTTGTGGCTGCATTTTCTCCTATCATAATCACATAGCAGGATATAAATGGTGAAATCGCATTGACCTACAGCGTAATTAAATAAGCTTATATAAAATTCATACCTTATAATATTGATGTGAATTGTCAACAGTGCCAAAGCTAGATACCCCTGCACCATATGTAGGTTCATGTTGTTGTAGACTGTTATCATATGGCAAAGTTTGGGATACTTCTTTCTCTGACAAAAGGAAAAATTTCAAAGATTAAGATATGATGGCACATTTTCAAACTACTCGAGAAAATCATGTGTCAAGAAGTTTTTCAAAGATATCACCCAAGACCCAAATGTAAACAGGGATGTATTGAGTATAAGATAAAGTAGAAAAGACCAGAGTAACTGTGGATTCGTAGCAATAATTTGAAACAAGAATGTGATATGGGATTGTGCAAATAGAACGGGTTCACGAAATAAATAACATATAGGATAAACTAATATAAACGAAAGAAAGATACTAAATGGAAGAAAAGTTTGCATCAGATTATTTCTTCGTAACAAACAGGACTACAACATGAAATAGCTTTACACAAAAAGAATATCGATGCCCTCGAATGTGTGGATTATTTGGCAGAAAAGGACTCCTTACACATGGACCTGTTACAGAAAACAGTTAGGTGGTAGGTTGGTAAAAGTGAAGTACATAATGATCCGCATCAAACTGATGCAAAGTCAAACGCAGAGCATTATTGTTTATATGTAACTGTTCAAAGTATTTTCATGCGCCCTATCACCACCACCCCTCCACAACACCCCCCCCCCCCCCCCCCCCGCACCCCCCGCGCACACGCGCGCACGGAAAGAAAGAAATATCTCCACCCAAACCCTCCTATGGCCACCTAATCGTCACTTACATCTTTCTGATCATTGGCAACTAGGAATCATTAGGTATACAATCTCCATAAGGGATTAATTCAAAGTGCACGTAGGAACAAGAGCAAACAGAAAGGGTCGTACTATAAAACTAGGTATATCATTTAAAAGCATAAGGTAGAACTGACCGAACATGCTAAGTAATGAAACGAGTTATCAGTTAGCATCTTCCTTGTATTCAAGTTTCAACATGTTATTACTCCAACATTTGATCTCAAATATCCAATTTGGTATTTTTTTTTCAAATTGCATGGTTAAAACAAAGGCAGCATACAGTGTAGAACAAAACTTTTATTATATTCTTCAAAATAAAACCCTTTTTACATCCCCATACAGTCCACGTCTATCCATTACATGGAATTATTCTGATCAAGTATCTGTGAAGGGGTTAATTCTAAACATTAGAAAGCAGATCTTCTCTACCTAAACGAAGTCGCTAGACCAAAAAAACATCTCTTATCCTCTGTAAAGCAAGAATGGTAACTTAACATCCTGATGTCTGTATATTGAAAGCCGAAGTGAAATACTACCCATCCACTCATGTCTAAGTCCCAAAAGAGGATAGGTGTCATCTAGTTGCATAGACACGGTCACAAAATTAGGACACGATAATAATTCAGAATACGATTTCTTTTAGACAATTTAGGATGTGCACGGCATCGATAAGGTTTACTTATACACATGAATGCATATATGTATGCATACTTTTTATATAGATCTTAATAATATCTATATTGTTTTGGAATAAAGGAATCGCTTCAAAAGAAATGTTATTTCTAATAAATCAAATATGTTTTGCATGGCTACCACCATCCCAAATCACTTCCAACCATGGTTTAGGCCCCTCTGGAACCTAAGAGATATGTGAGCTATAAATGACATGATTGTCGAGGATGTACCGTGTCGAGTATATGTCAGAGACACTGATGTGGATACTGTCTTCTAGAGGAGCGCTGTTGCAAGTAATGATGGCATCAATGTCGTCCTATGTTGCACGGACACGGCAAAATGGTCCACGAATCCCTATCGTGTCCTTACCAAAGTCCATATTTGTGCAACATAGGTGACTACACTATACCAATTTGAAGATGTTCGTATTCATACCCGTATCGTGTCCTTATCCGTGTCCGTATTCATGCAACATAAAACTGTTGTCTGTCAGTTCAGAGATTATTTTTGGGGTATGTAGATGTTATGAACCAGGAATCATTGCAGCAAAGGTTGTTGATATCTCAACACAAGTTTCCGGTCACATGGCATAAGAATGCTTCATGAATATCTGAAAGTATTGATGTCTTATAAAAGTTAACCATGACAACTACTAAAGCATTCCAAAGATATAAACAACTTAAAAACCATCTAAAGTCTTGATGTCTTAAATATCTGAAACCAAGATTGCTCCTTTTTATATGTATTTGTCAAACACTTTGTGCCAGCTTGATTGGCTTTGACTTTGACAACAGTCTATCCACCAGTTAAAAGCAGGCCCTCAATAGAGCTGGATGGGAGAAAAGGATTCAAATAGCCAACCCCAAAATTTTGGACGAAGGCTTTAATGTTGTTGTCGTAACTTGTAACAATCTAGCAACCTAACATACTTGTGGACAAAATGAAATTTCAATAAATTATACTGATGCATTTTAAGTACTAGCACCACGTATCATTAAATTAAATAGCATTGGAAAGAGAGAACATCAAAAGACTTCATTACTTAATTGCTGAATAAAATTTAAATAGGTAGAGGTGTCTACCTAGCCTAGTTTGACAAATTAGTAGTATGAAGATAAAGAAGAAGGATTATTGAAACAATTCCTAATAAACAAAAAAATATCAATAGTTCCAAAGTGATAACCTTTACTCATCTCTCTGTTGATATTTCCACTTTTCTTTCTAGAATGAGAATACATCTCCAGTTACTATGGTAATATACATATGCGTGATTTCTAGAGTTGCTGCATAGTCTGGTCCCTAGCAACTTGGGTACTACATTCTAAAATGAAAAGTTTTGGATGGCGCCATCTACTACTTACCAGGAAACCACCTAAATATTGAAATATTTGTCTATGCTAACATATGGCACAGATTCAGAGGAAGTTTTATATTCATGACAGTATTCAGGTCCGAGTATTTTATTGATACAATAAGCAAAAATCACATGAAAAATATTCGATGAGAATAACAAAACAGAACTAATATAAATGAAAAGTATTTCCAACAATTTTAAGGTGCGTTTAAATGCATATAATAATAACAGCATGAATATTGCTGATCAAGACTTCTACACTCCGTGTACTCTTTAAAAAATGAAGATAACTTTCCATGTAATAAACTTGCTAAAGTAACAGAGAATGATCATACAGCCAAAGCATTGTTTGTCTTAGTTTCATCACCTGCTGCAGCAAGTGCAATGCGATCCCGCAGGATAGCAAGCTCATGAGAAGATTCTTCGGATTCCAAGAGTTTTAGATACTCCATTGCAGTTGTAAGAAGCCCTTGACTAGCAAGCAGTTCAACATATTTCTCAACAAGCTTTGACAGGGATGCACTAAAACGCTTTTGTCCAGTTGCCAGGGCAAGTACTATGGTCTTTTCCATCATATCCTAAAACGGTGAAACATAGTTGTCAATTTGATAGCTATTTACCAGCTTCTAGCATAAAGGTCGTTAATATAAGGCACTACCTGAAGTAGATCAACATAACTCCGTCCCTCATATTCAGAGTTAAGGCCGTGTGACCAAATTTCTACAGTTTTGTCAATATTTCCAGCGCAGATATAGCAGAGAGTTGCAGCAAGTGTGTTTCCCACAGTCATTAATCTTGAAGCAAGGGTGTCACAGAGGACAGACCATTCCTCCTTCTGTGCAAACTGTTTATTAAGCACAGGTGCAGCAGTCAGCTAAACATCAACTTACAACATACAAATATAACTGAAGTCCAGAGGAAAAATGTAACTGAACATTGTTAATTTAAAAGAGGCAACATTTTCAACAACAGAGCTTCCGCAGAAGGCTTTGCTACTGCTGTTACCATATTCTTCAGCATTACCTGAAAACATTATTATAAACAATTGCAGTTTTCTTTGTCGCACTATTCTGTAGAGTCAAGGTGCCTCCTGAGACAGCTGCCTAAGCGATGTTTTCCCAACAATATCCTTCCTCAAGTCTCTCCCCCTCCATAAGCATAGAGAACCTATATGATCTTAACCCTATTGGCGAAGTGCCACCAGTGAGTTCTTGGATCAATCACGTCAGCCACTACGCAATGGCCTCTAACTAGAAAAATAAGTGCTTGAACTTGAGAAGCTTCTAGCCCAGATGATGTTTCAGGTGGGAGAGCGTTGCTTAGGCATTCCTGAACTATAAATGGATTATGTCAACTAGGCTCACCAAGTGTATATGAGTGTGTACTCTTTGTTCCACAAAAGAACACGTGATCATTTAAGTGTCTTCTCATGGTCTAATAGTTACCAGGTACACCGGAACCCCCATCAAACCCGTTAGGGGTACGAGTGCTCCGGTTCGTACATTTTCGATCTAGATCATTATAGTACTCGGTCCGGATCACTGCTAAATTTGGTGTGATCCAAATCAATCGTTGAAATCTCATTATGAATTTGCTTCTGCAAGAAAAAATTTTCAAGCAAAGAAAGTTAAGAATCGACTTGTCAACAGGGGCTCCATAGCGCACTTTTATGAACTTTGACTTTGTAGTTTGTACCATTGTTACTTCTTCAATACTTAGTCACCACTCTGTTTTGCAAGTTACTCATGCAAAGAAGAGAGTGACCTTATGGGATTTGTGATGCTTTTGTTATTTGGTATGAAGTTCTAAATTCTAATCAAAGTTCGCAGTATCGGTATCGGACCCTTCCTGTAAGCGCACTATCGGCTATTGCAGATTGAAGTATCAATTTTTTGGTATTGAAAGCAAATAATTATTAATAAATTATTAAAGGGGAAAAAAAATCTATATTTTAGGCATAATTTAAGTTTTCTTTGTTTTGTTTCTTAGTAATTTTAAAATTGAATGAAATAATAGTCACCTTTGTTGATTACCTTATCTGCAGTAAACAAGTTTTTCTCATTTACATGCTTCTACAACTTACTATGCTTTTTCACCCTTGATAATGGGTTTTTTTCGTTCAATTTTCTCTGTCGAATTGACTGGAAAAGAGACCCCAACATCGGTATCGTGTCAGTATCGACAACGGTCGGTATCGGATAGGGACATACCAAACCATATCGGTATCGGACATATTGTATCGGTATTGGTCGTATCGTATATATATAGTGGTCAATACTGCAAACTCTGGTTCTAGCTGTTTGTCATTTTGTTTTATTTCATGGTTTACTTATATGTTTTGATTTGGCATCATTTTATTTGGAATATTACGTTCCAAATTGTTGTATAACCAAGAAAAGTCAAGTTTTACATCTTATTAAATGAAGTAATGAGGGTGAAGTTTCCTATGTTCTATATAAGATTTTCTTTCATTATATGACACAATTATCTAGTCAACTTTGAACAAGTAACTATCGTCCAACCAAGGATTTTTAAAGTGTGCAATGAACCGAATTGGCGAACCAGCTCACCCTACCCCATAAGTACCGAAAATAAAAACTACTGTACACCGTTACCATGACCCAGGTTGTACCAAATTCCACGTATTCTAAGCATGTGTCAATAGTTTTCCTAGATAAAATTGCTTAATATTCTATAAAGTACTATCAAAAGAAAAAAGAAACATTATTTAATTAATAACTAGTTTATTTTGGCTATATAATGAAGTGATAAACATTCACTGACCATCAAAAGCATACTTGTCATGAATATGTTTTATAAATAAAGTTACATATTGAACTGGCCAATTTATGGAGTTGTACAGTAGATTTGAAGTGATCTTACATGCAATGCATGCCGTCATTTAAATTTATTTATTTATCCTTCAAATAGTACAGAACCAGTTTGCATTGACATGCCTCTAAGGTATCTGGTTTCTTTCTAAACAAGAATTGGACTATGTTTAGCCATATTTGGTTTTACTAAGCAGGTTTAAGTGCTGGTTCATTTGAAACAGGTTGGGGATTTAAAGGGGAAATACCTGGCTTCGTTGGGAAATTGGTGATAGGTACAGCTGGCCAAATGAGAGCTGTTTGGCCAAAATTTTATCTTTCCCTGAACCTCCATTTTAGTGGACACAAAGTGAATGGTGAAGAAGACAAGTGGCTAAGTTGAGCTTGGTTTGGTAAACCAAACTCAGAAGTCAGAATGTGTCATCCTTATGTTAACTTGCTCTTGTTTGGTATTGGTAAGGTTGTTTTAGGTCTACAAAAAAGTATAACTCCAAATTGTTTGTATGGTATCCAGCTGGTTCTATTTTCACGATAGCTCTTTATGCATACCTTTTTATTATTATTATTATTTTATTAACTCTTCTGCATTCAATCGAATCTGATCATCTTAGCTTAAGTTAGCTTTGCTCGTAGTGTTTTGTATTGCAAATGCTATTAAGGATAGTTGTTTTGTTTCTTCAAATTCATATATTAATACACGTAAAGGAACATACAAATATTTTTGTTGTGTCTATGCTGTATCTGTACCCAAGAACTGATAAAGAAATTAGCATATTCCATATCGTATCGTATCCATGGATGGGTCTGACATATAGGGGAATTCCTTTGACTATTAGTGAGTTTTCAACCACCTATGACCAATTACAACCTTGGTATCTAACAACTAGAGAACAGCTTTGTTATAGAGTTGCCTGCAAGGGAGTCATTATAGATCACTATTATTAATCACCAAAATTGACCCTTATAAAATTCAGAAATAGTTAACGACTATGTTATGCAGAAAATTATACGCCCTAAGCATTCCTTCTACAGTCAAGATATAATTAATGTAGCAGTGGAAGGACAGTGTCCTCCAATTATAATAATGCTGGGACATGAAACTGGTTCAGGCAGCAAGCAGTAGTAAGAGCAAGCATATCGACTCAGAATTCGATGCAGCAGAAAACCGAGTAGGTCACTAGGCAACAAGGAAAGGAACTAGTGGCTAAGTTTGTGAAAAGGAGAAGCGACCCTTAGAAGAAAACCGTATTATTTTGTCATGATTTGGATGGATATACGCATAAGAGAAATTGTTGTTAACATCAAGTGTAGTTGAGATAAGCATAAACATAGGGAAGTTATTTATGTGTTCATGCATGGTTGGATACAAGTTACAGTTTCTTAAATCAAATGCAGAATTTTACTGTTGCATGTGTTAATCGCATGGGTGGATTACAAGTTATAATGTTTCTTAATTCAAATACAGAATTTTCGACAATTTAAATGCTGAGTTTACAAAAAAAAAAAAAAAATCAACCAATGGCTTACTTGATTCCCAACTTTCCAATAGGCATTAATGAAGATCTAGTAATAGTCTACGAGAAGACTGCATGATGAAAATAGCTGTTGACACTCAATATCATTATCCACTAAAAGTATGAACATAAATATTTCTTTGAGAAGTTCAAAGATCCTTGTTAAGAAGTCAACAGGAAGGAGCAACACTATGAAGTTTACATGACTATCGGCAAAGTATACATTACTTTTTGGTGTGATAATCACAAATCTTACAGTGCAAAGGAGAGCAAGAGTTTCTTTCCACGAGCTGAGTGGCCTAGTATTGACAAGACCCATCAAATCATTATCCACCATTGCTGACACAACCTGAATGTTCAAAATCAGGAGGAAATTTTTCAGGGAAAATGGTCTACTAAATGAGTGGTATTGCAAACTAGTAAAACAACTAACGCTCTCCCCTACTCTCGCAAGATTCCTGTTATTATGTCAAACAGACAGAATGTAGTGACAAACAATCTTATACAAATGTTGATAACAGAACAGTTAAATGATGAAATTCAAACCTTTAGGTAGGGAGAGAGACTATTCTTAAGATATTGATCCCGAGTAGCTTCCCACAATGATGGACCTCCCACATGAGCAATAACCAATGCATCAGCCATTCTATTTGCTGAAATGCACTGTACTACTGCTCCATTATAGTCTCCCACAACTAAAGCACGTTGAATTCTTTCATCAATTGATGAATCAGAACTCTCCTGGCGCTCCTCTGCTTCTTTCTTTATTTCTTCATCGTTAGGAACTCTGCTATCCTCAATGATGATGTTATCATCAGAAGACTGCAGATTGTTGAAAAAATCCTCCGCATTGTCAATCCCATACGGACTAGCTTCACAACCTTTGTACAGGGGCTTCTCATTGGGACACATGGTATTAGATAATTTTTTGCTAAGTTCATCGAGTGCATTCTCACTTCCTTCATTTGGCACACTGAAACCAAGATGAGCAAGTAATTGGGTCCTAGATGTACCTTCTTCCTCAAACATAACTTCCAAAAATCCCCATGTCTCTTTGTCGTCTTCAGACCTGGTAAAGAGAATTGGAGTTGAGATCAAACTGGTATCTGGATAATATGCATAAATCACTTCCCTGGACAAATATGACATACACAGAATCTTTAGACTTCTTGTCACATAACACACGTAGTGAGGACTTCTCCCCATCTTTTATCGAAGCTTCAAATTCAGTGGAACGGCTCACCAAACCGTGTTCAGTAATCAAATTATGCACAAAAACCTGCATTCATAGGGAAAATAAGTGCAAGGAAGAAGGTTTAAACATAGAAGAAAAAACTATCTATCTAACCTCAGAACCAGCAGATGAAGAACCAGCTGCTGATTGACTTGGTTGAAATGAAACAAGCTTGCCTCCAAAAGCGAATGATGCACCAACAGGACGTTTCAACCACTTTGGAGCTCTCAAGCGTGCTGATTGCAAAAAGAAATGATAAAGCCAAGTAAAAGAGTCCAATCAAAAGTAAATTGACCAGTGGCAGGCAAAATCATATCAATAAGTCCAGTATTAAACCCCGTATCACAATTTTAAGATCAACATGTTTTTACTGGAACAAGAAATCGCACATATTAATTGGTAACTTAGTTGGCATTAACGAGGTCAAAATGATTTAAAATCAGTGGCAGGTGTTAGAAGCAGCAACAGCAGAATAAGGAAGCTTTAGCTTTGGTGTGTTCACAAGTCATCTATCTTTTAAACAACCAGTAACCACAGATACTATCTCATGTGAGAAAAGGAGGTTCTGTAGTATACATGATCTATTTGTGATATATAACTAATTCATGAGTCTAAAGCAAGGTCGCATGCTTAGAACACGCAGGGAACTTCTTAGTTGAGTGGATTGCATGAGGCTTCAAGACCTCGGAGGAGTGCTAGAACTAAAGCGACACAAGCACGTGGTGTTCACTCGAGGGATTCTTCAAGCTCTTTGGTCACGAGAAATGTGTACAATAAATCTACAGTGGCAGATTTATTATGAACTGACTGAAGAGCATAATGAAGGTCTTATCTCAAACAATTCGGAGAAGGATGATGATAACAAGGTGCAAGCTTTACAATATAGTGATGTTGACGACAATGGTGATGATTAAAGGGACATCGATTGTTGAGGATCTACTACAAGGTTTTAACACAAGTATATTCTTATCATTTATCTTCATTAATAAATCTTGATGCCTATATTGTTCAATATTTACATGTTAAAGTTATATCATGATTTGGTGTAGTTTCATTTAAAACTAATGTTTTGTATAATATTTTTCCTTCGATTAGTTTCATGACATCTAATCATTTTCATTGTATATATTTCATTTTTTTGAAATACAGATGTAGCTTCATTCTGCCTAGGCAGCAGACCCCTCCCCACCAGCGGGCACTTAGTATCGGTATCGGAATCGGTATCGGACTATTCCTATGAGTATTGGTATCAGTGATATCGGTAGTATCGGCGGTTTCGGATCGGAGTATCGGATTTTTGGTATCGGAAAACAAATAATTATTAATAAATTATTTACCTTTAAAAACATATATTTTATACATTTAGGCATAATTTTAAGTATTTTCAGTGTTATTTCTTAGCAGTTTTGAAATTAAATGAAATAGTAGTCACCCTTAACGATTGGTTTACATACAATAGATTGATTTTCTTCTTTTACATGCTTTTACAACCTTATTATGCTTTAAACCCTTGCTGATTTGTCTTTTTCGTTTAATTTTCTTTGCCGAATTGACCGGAAAAGAGACCCCCAATGTCGGTATCGGACAATATCGGGTATCGGTCGGTATCGGATCGGGACATGCCAAACCGTATCGGTATCGGCCGTATCGGATCGGTATCGGCCGATACTTTAAACCATGGTTTAGAACATTGATTATAAACCATGTTTTCTACTATGCTAGCTAGGGCTGAAATAGGGATTGGCTTTACCATACCCGACCTAATAGTTTCATTAGGTTATTACGTTGGGCTTCAGTGCTTCCAGGATTGTAAGTTCCAGCTTCCAACCCAATAGGAGTTGGGCCGTATTCTAGTCGACCCTCAAACCCGGACTATTTTTACCCACCCATTTCCAAGCCGATCTAACCTAAGAATGCAGATATATGTATCACAATATCATAAAGGTTTTCACTAAATCTTGACAACACCCAATAATTGTTCCAAATGTTTCCTAATTTAGTGTCACTAGATATTCCCCTGCACAGCCAAAGTTTTTAATCTCACTCCAATATTTTGTTAATCTTATATGCGGTAACAATTAGAGTACATATCAGCATAAAGGTGCAATGCCAATGTGATGATAATAGGCACAACCAATACCTGAGATGATAATACATACCTTTTAACACCCTTTGCCATAAATCCTCTATTAAATTAATAGTTATCAATACTTTTGTTGATATAGGTTTCAGTTTTAAGTTACTAATCAACATTCTATATTTTTATAATCTATATACAGAATCCTCTCTTATGACAAAAACAATATTTTACCTTGTTATATTTGATTTAAAATACACAAAATACCACAGTCCTCACTTTCTGATTTCCTCAAGCCAGACTTAAAGATCATCAACTTTCCAGTAAATCTAGATACACTTGAGCAATTTTCACTATAGTTATTTTCGGTTTAGCACCCGTCTTCCGACATCAAACCTTAGGAGGCAAATGGGGAACAGCAAGTGGCAAAAATAGACGTCAGTTTGCAATTTTTGGAATGGTCTAGTTGAACTGATTAGTTCATAAAGTTATCACACTAAGTATCAAAGCTTCATGTGAATGATAAATAAACATGATGTTGATCCTATGATTCTCTAATCATACAAGAAAACAAAATAATTCATTATCAAGAAACACACTGCTGGCAATATGCATAATCCTCACTTATACAATCTAAAAATAAAGGTACAATAAAATGATGTGATCTCCAAAAGACAGGACATGCAAAGTTATGTATCTGGAGCACCAAACTCACCATCCCCTGTAGCTACCCTACTGCAAGCCTGTAAAATGTATACAAGATTATTAGAATAGAGATAACTTCATAAAGAGAACGATAACATCGCAAAACAAAAACAAAATCACAAAATCCAATCTACTAGAGATAACAAAAGATTCAAGAGTTCTTCTCAATAAAATTATAAAAAGCATATTGTTTTGTGCTAGCTAAGATTTTCCAAAACTTAAATCCCTGGTCAGAAAGCACATAATCATCACAATATTTTCTATATTTCATTATGTTACAGGAGATAGGTTGAAAATATCGTAGTTATTGCTTTATCATCAGAGTCATCATGTTCGCGCCCAACATGAACACTGACACAGATTATAGTTCTACAGCTAATAATGGTATTTATAATCTCAACCAAGCAAAGAACATTTTCCATACAAAAGAAGGGTGTTAACATTTGCATTATGGTAGGGTAATGCAAGTGGGAGTTGACATTTGCACCAAGTATGTCAATTTAACAAAACAAAGTCACAGAGTATCCAAATAAGGGAATCCATATGTGCTTTACTGAGTTTATGATTGTATTAACCTCTTGCAAGTATTATAAGAAATTTTTGTACTGAAGCAACTTGGTATGATTTCATCCAAGGTTTGCAGTAACCGTATCGCAATCGGTTTAGGACTCTTCTAATGAGTATCAGCTTCAGCAGTTTCGGCAGTTTCTAGGCTTTTACAATGGAGTTTCCGAGTTCTTGATTGCGGGTAACCAAAAATAAGAAATTATTTTAAAAAGTTTAAAAACAGCGTAATTATCTGGAAACCCCCTTACGTTTGACCACTTATCATCGAACCCCAACCCCACCCCCACCCCATGTTATTTTACATCAGGGAGCCCCCTTCCGTCGTCATTGATTCAAAAGTTCCGTTAAGCTTGCTTACATGGACTTAATACATAGTTGATGGACAAAAATACCCTCCTTTTAACTCTTATTTCCATGAAGAAGACATATTTCTGTTCATGAGTTCCCCCCTGTTCTTCCCAAATTTGTATCAGCAAACTGGATATGGATGTATCAGCAAACTCCATTTTCAATGAAGATGAAGGAATTACTACTATTCTGTATGTAGTGTTCTTTATATGTAGGTTCATTTGCAATGTAATTGAATGCAATTCACTTTGTAATTCTAAGTATAGTGTATAACTATTTTAATGAATAAATATGGTTAATGCAATTGTAATTTGTCAATGTATCTACAACATGAGCTTTGAATCTTGTATTTTTCTATCTTTATCAAAAAATATGTGTTGGGTGTTTGAATATACATGTTAGTACAAACTTAAGATTTGAAATCTTGTATTTCTATATTCTCCGTCAACTCGAGA
>JANAVB010002406.1:0-36299 GCA_029216955.1 Iris pallida
ATTTCTTGGAAGACCAAGAAGCAATCAACTGTTTTCCGATCTTCCGCTGAAGCTGAATACCGATCTCTTGCTGCGCTTGGTTGAAGGAGTTATTGGTGTGTTTGGGTGTTCGCCAGGAGTCTGCTATGTCGGTGTATTGTGACAGTCAGTCGGCCCTGCACCTGGCTCAGAACCAGGTATTTCATGAGCTCAGTAAGCATATTGAGGTGGATTTGTATTTTATTCGCGATGCTATTCGAGATGGCACCATAATAGCCTCGCATGTTTCTACTTCTTCTCAACTGGCTGACATCTTCACCAACCCCTTGGAAAGCATGTGTTTGATTCTTTCCTTCCCAAGTTGGACATTTGTGACTTGCATGCTCTAACTTGAGGGGGAGGTGGGATGTTAGATTATATGTAACTATGTACATATGGCCCATAAGCCCAATCATGTAGACCCTATATATATTGTAATCAGCCCCCATCAATGAGAACAAGACATTATTATTTCCTACACAGGCACCAGCGATTAGGTAGACAATTAAACAAGACGTACATGATTCTCCTCCATAGCAACCGCTCGACTATAGTCTAGAAGAACTCGAGGTGTGTTTCATGAACGAACTTTACACAAATGTGACAAGAAGGCACAACTTAGACTTAAGTGTCGAGTTTTGCACCAAGAACCATATGCAAATTCCAGGAATAAAATTACGAGGAGGTTAACAACATAAGCATACATTTTCACATAAATTTAGAAATACCTAATGTATTGTATGTTTCAAAGCCTTGAAAAATTATATTAATTTTATTTTCAAAAGTTAAAGATGGAAGTTAGTGGGACTATCGCCCTCTCGACTATGAAGGATATGGTCGACGGTACTGACCACAATTTGGATGGCTGGACGCGCGCAAGAGCAAGTACAAGAGAGTGTTGTAAGAGCATCATTAGTAAGGTCCATCACACATTTTATATTCTAGATTCAAAATGTAAGAGCTCATTTTGTAGAATAGTAAGTCCTATTCCTAGTTTCAATTTCTAGATTTTGGATTCCATTCCACCCATGGGAGCTATAGGTCGTTTGTAGGAACTCACTTCATAGAATATTAAGTTCCAATTGGAGTCCAATTTTTTAGATTCTAGATTTTACATTATTTTTTTCTACATTAATTTTTGACTACATAATTTTGGGACCGGAGCTCACTTTATCATTTCATACTATTACTATTCTCATACAAACCCAACCCATTTTATATTTACATTTTTTTTTTAAATTTTGGTCTCCAAATTACGTTGGAGAATCCCAACTACTAATGATAACAATAGAACGACTGTCTGCTTTCTGGATTTGGGTAATGAAGTGGAGAGAAAAAAGGATTTCTCATTCCTCTTCTTGGTTAGAAAAGAGGGATGGGAAAGAAGAAAAAAAAAAGAAGTAGGTTGAAGTGACATAAATAGCAAAATTTTGCTGGTGAAAAATTCGAATTTTTACATCTGAAGCAAATTTATGAATTTGGTTCTCCAAAGTGGGAAAATCGGAATTTTCTTATTAAATTGGCTAGTTTATTTTAATATAAAAAGTTAAACTTTTTATTTCATTTTTTTGTTTATTAAATTAATACATAAAATTGTACTTTTCATAATTTACTTCAACAACCATCAAAATACTAAAATTTTAAAAATTTCACTTCTAACATCTACTCCTTCAGAGCACCAAACAAAGTTGAAAAAATATACGTACGTATAATATATGTACCCAGTAAGTATACAAATATGAATTTTCCACTCGAACCAAACAGTCCCTCGTAATGTAGTAGAGTAGATAATAAATAATTTTACAATAGCAGCAGCACATTACGGTGGACACAGGCACGTGGTTGCTGATTCTTCCTGTTAATTTAACTGTCTCCTGCCGATTTTATTTCATGACCGTTAATGCAAGAGCCCCCTTCCCTCCCTTTCTTTCCCCTTCCTTCCTTTCCAACAACAACAACGACCAGCTGTTGCTAGCTGTACATCCCCCTTATCATCATGTGATCCCTTCTCTCTCTCTCTCTCTTCTTGATCAAGATCAAAGGAGAGAGAGAGAGAGGATTTTGTTCTGTGCTATTGCATTGTCACATTGCCATTGCAACAAAATTGCATTGTCTAGCAATGGCTCAATTGCCACCTAGAGTCCCTAGCAACGTTACCAATTGGCCCAACCTGGGTGGCAGCAGCAGCAGCAACATTGCCGCCCAGCAGCGGCCGCCGTCGTGGCTCGACGACTTCCTCGACTTCTCCTCCGCGAGGCGCGGGTCCCACCGCCGCTCCGTGAGCGACTCCGTCGCCTTCCTGGAGGACATCAACGTCGACGTCCACGACTTCGACCGCCTCGACGACGACCAGCTCATGTACATGTTCTCCTCCTCCGACGTCGTCGAGGCCGCCGTCCCCCCGAATGCTGCGGTCGTGAACTCCTCGAACCCTTCTTCGCCTTCCGACCACAACAGCATTAATGAGGAGAAGGAGGCGGCGGCGGCGGCGACTTTTGAGGTGCAGAGCGGGTGCAAGGTCGAGCCGCAGACCGAGGAGGAGGCGGCCGTAGCGGCGGTGCAACCGGCTAATACGGATGCACCGGACCCGAAGAGGGTCAAGAGGTGAATATTTGTGCAACAGTGCATATCAGCTATCACTACCGACTGATGCTGCTAGGTTGCCCGCCCCTAGGGGTGACTGAGCCAGCCCACAGCCGCGTAGCGTGCAGCCATTGGCCCCCTCCGGCCCAGGGTGGGCTCATGCTAGTAGGGGGCAATGGCTGGTCGTCATGTGGCACGGACCAGCACAGTCACCCACAAAATATCATTTCCGTGCTATTTTGGATTGAGTTTCGGTTGAATTTTTTTTTTTTTTTTTTGTATCAGGATCTTAGCAAACAGGCAATCCGCGCAGAGATCCAGAGTGAGGAAGCTGCAGTACATCACCGAGCTCGAGCGCAGTGTAACTACATTGCAGGTAGACCAACAACCACAAACCTAACCTCATGGAATCGATGTAACAGTACTAGTAACTACTTAATTGCTTCTCATTCATTCATTCATTTGGCTTCTGATCAATTCGATGCAGACTGAAGTATCGGCGTTGTCTCCACGAGTCGCGTTCCTCGACCACCAGCGCTCCGTCCTCACCGTCGGCAACAGCCATCTCAGGCAAAGGATTGCGGCTCTTGCACAAGACAAGATCTTCAAAGATGGTGAGTTCTAATTATTACGTCATAATGGGTGTCATATATAATATCTAGTATGCTCAAATTAAGCTATTTACATATCCCTAGATCTTTACTATGAGAGAGAGAGAGAGAGAGAGAGAGAGAGAGAGAGAGAGAGAGAGGCAATAGTGACACGACATGCAGAGATGTCTATGTACATCTTCACTGCTGCAACATGCAGAGATGTCATTGCACATGGAGACAATTTGATGCAGCACACACCCTTAGCTTTTAACTGCAAAAACATACACGCAGCTTAACTTGAACAATATATTATTGGAATGACGAGGGACCAAAAACATTTTCGTAAGAAATTCATAAGGATATAATAAGTATTTCACAAAATTGAAAAGTTATAATAGAAATTTTCAAAGTTTTAAGTCTTCCAATTCAATCAAATCAATCCTGTTCAATGAGTTGTATGCATATTTGAAAGAATATATATATACTATTAAGATTGTCATAATTGCTACTGTTACGAATCTAAATTAAGAAGAGGTTCTATATATTATATATAAACTTCTTCTTAATCGTTTCACTATGATGTCAAATGCAGCTCATCAAGACGCTCTTAAGAAGGAGATAGAGAGGCTGAGGCAGGTTTACCACCACCAGAGCCTCAAGAACATGGCTGCAGCCCCCAGTCCGGACCACTGTGCCATGCGCGTCGACAAGGAGATCCTCGGCTGATCGTCGGCCGCCGCCGGGCTGGGTCCACCTGCTCAATGGCAAGGCCTGGCATCTCAAAGGAGAATGCAACGCCGGCGACCGCGATCAATTTAGTTTAGTGTCTTAAGCAATAATTAGGGGAAATGTTTGTGCTTTGATGGTTGTAGTAGGTCTGAATTTTATTCTTTGTATTCTTCATTCTTTCCCTTCATCATGATTACTTCTTCTTTTATCCTGTTTATTTTTTTTTAGCAAAGGGAGTGGCGGGGTTGGACATGTCTGTATCATTTATAGGTGTTAACTTTTTTGTTGTTGCTGCAATTAGTTCTATAAATCATGCATATGTTTGTCGGGCTCATATCTTACCATTTAGTGTGGGACTCAACATATGAGCTGAGAGTTTGGTGATGATTAATTAGGTTATTGCAAATTGGTAAGTAAACTAAATATGGAGTGCTCAATGATGGATCCTTGAACATGGAGTGTAGCTAAGTTAGGAATATGCTATGCTATCGACAACAATGTAGTGTAGGCCTCGTTTTGTTCACGGAAAAAAAACAAAATGAAATCAATTCTTAGTTCTTTATATATACATGGAAAATTATAATTTCCGTCAAATTTTTTTTTGGGTATTTGGAAAGTTCAGAAATATAATATTATTGTAGTGGTGAAGTCAGATAGGTCGGTGGTCTCTGTGTCGAACTCATGTGATCAATGAAACTGGTCTCATAAGTTGATGGTATAGTTGCCACCGTGAGTACCGTTGCTCAGTTAGTTGGGCGATTGAACATGACACCAACAAAGAAATTCGTAATGGATGATATATGCTAATGTCAATAGGGATCTCATTTATGTCAATAATGCAAGATCACCTTGGACCTAAGGCCATTTATGGTATCTTATGTGTGCGCCCATACAACAAACCCAAAGATTACGACGGCCATATGTTAGGTGCGGTGAATCACTCATGAAAATAATAAATGACCAACAAGAAATATGTCACTCATAGCAGATGATGAGGAGAGTAATGTCCTATGTAGTTCGACGTATTACAATAAAAATCCTTGTATTGTAAGATGATTTGTGAGTATACACTGTAGTGCCCCGCTCTTAGTAAGGATATTGTGCGAGAAATCCTATCGATATTGATTGATCGGGGCAAACTGAATTAAAACCCTTCCTATCTATGGATTGATTTATCTGGAATTAAGCTATATTCGCAGTAAACTATATCTGGAGAAGAACTCTATATAAGAGTCTCTTTCTCAAACCTTCTCAATATTTTTTTTAAGATGCTTTCGCTATTGGTTTTACGAATATTGTCGATGAATTTCATTGTTTGACTTCATCGATTTTCGTATTCATATTGAATTTTGAGAGAAAGAGAGAAGAAATGTATTGATCCTCTGTTGGTACAAATGCAGGTGATCGCGTAGGCGAGACTTGATCTTAGCGTTAGAGTTCTTTTTCTCTCGGTAATACTTCAACATTGAGTGACTTTGATCCTTCTTTCCTTTATCTCCATACTCTAATAAAATAATATCTTCTTGTCTTTGTTGTATCATTTGATCAATGATAACTTAATAAAAATAATCAAGACAGTAATCACAATTTTGTTTGATTGTTATATAGAATCATGGATTGTGGTACTGTTGTTAGATATAAATAGAATCGTGGAATTTTTTTTTATAAAATTATATTTTGAGATTTTAAGTGATAGCTAGCTCGAGGAAGATAGAATACAAATGGGAATATGATGCATAGTTATGTCTATGTTTCTGTTATTTTCCATGCTATATTTTGATAGCTAAGCTTTATATGAATGCATAGTGATGGACAACTTATGCATTCGTTTCCTCGAACGGTATCCGCGACCATGGAACCAATTTGGCCTAGGATGAACAAGGATAACTGGTGCTAAGGTATAAGGCACAGGGATTGCAGGACCTCTAGTGAGGCTAGCTACATATATTGTAGGAGACGCCGTAATCCCCTAAATAGTCCAATATGGTGCGCTCACTAGTGACCTTCATATAGATCAGCTACATAGTTAATGATGTCTTCTACATGAAAGATCTATGGTAAATATTGTTTGCAGGGAAGGACAACTGACTGTAGGTAAGAATTACCATTTGGCAATATGTTATGTTTCTATATTCATGTCTTATAAATTATTAAACATAAGAACAAATAGAAAGATTACTATTAATCTTGCATGCTTTCACAGTATTACCGTGTTAATTTTGGTGAGTTGGATTTATTCGCTGCTCACAAGTGCATTTTTAAATCTTCTGTGCCAAGTCTCCAAGTTGCTAGGAATCAAGAAGACGTACAGAGTGTTGAAAGATCGTCCAACTGTGAAGAAGCTTTTTCGTTATTTTTAAGATTACAAATATTGCTTTGAAGACGTCCATTGAAGGTATTTTTTTACTTTATTTTTAGTTAAGGAATATGATGTATAAAGCAATCTATCTTATTTTGTTGTTTCAAAGTTGTAAGTCAGGTTTGACACTTTTCTACTCAGTTATTTGAGAGTCTATGTTTATGTTATAAATTATCAATAATGAATTATTTATTCTGTGTTATGTTGTTATTCAATCTCTCATTTAAACCACTGCGCAAACTTCTATAAAACAACTATTTTATAAATTGTACAAACACAACTCAGTTGTATGTCATCACACCCTGTTGCGACTTATCGATTTGGTAGAATTTGGACGTGACATACACTACTAAATAAGTTGCATTAGCAATGTCCATTGCGACTCCAAAAGTGGATTTCGCTATTTGTGACCAAATTAGAGACTCGAAACAAACTATTAGTTTTATTGCGATGACATGCGACAAAGTTCATTTGAGATAATTTGGAACGCACGTCACTGAACATCACAAATCAGTGACGTCTTAATAATTAGTCACATTATTAGAGACTATTAACAACGTCTTATTGTTGACTTGCTAAATTTTATATATCATTTGATTACATAGGCCACTCCCCCATTCTCTCTCTCTCTCTCTCTCTCTCTCTCTCTCTCTTAATATTTGATCCCCCAAATCCACCACCAAAATTTTAAACCACTGCTGATCGTCTGGTATCCCCCAAATTCCATTGCACCTTTTCCCTTACATGAAGCCATATTACTTGACCAATGTTGATCGTCGCTACTCGACCGAAAGTCCTTCGATCACTGCTTCTTTACGTGCACCTTGACCATTGCAGACCTGTCACGCCTCGATCCTACGTATAGGATCGCTAAGACGCCATCGGACGCAATACCATATAAGTCTAACTTGCACTTGTATAAGGCAAACACCAAAACGACCGATAGAATATCTAAAAATATACGTCATTGCAGTGGAATAAGTAGAAAAATCAAATAGACACAAGACATACAAAGTGATTCTCTTTATTAATAATATTGCAGTAAAATACAGCGACATTGTGCCAAAAAAATAACACGATTACAAGCACTCTCTTTCTCTCAATACAAAAAATATGCCACAAGACTTACAACTCGAGAACTATATGTAACGACCCGCTCTGCCCTAGTGGAACGCCGATTCAAACGTCAAGTGCAACGACTCAAATGAGCTGTCGACTTGTCACCCCCCAGTTTTAGGAACATGGGTATTTTTGTCATTTTGTACTTTTGAATATTTTTGAAATTTATTTTATTATTTATGATATTGTTTTGGGATTAATTGAGTTGGGTTCGAATTTTAGCTCATTCCGACTTGTATCGAGGACCCGGGGTAGCTTAGACTCTGATCGGGACCCAACTGGAACCGACCAACTTGTCATGACCAAACCCAGATATTTATATTTGACTAATCCCATTTGATTTTAGTGGGATTAGGGATTAGAATTAGATTTAGAACTTGAAATTAGGAGTTTTCAAGTTACCATTTTGATCCCAACTCAAACCACTCATTTCTTTGACTTGGAGGACATTTTGGTAAATTGCCAAATGCCCCCAATCCTCTAAAATGTGGCCGGCCATGTGTGGAGCACCCCCTCTCCTTTGCTTCACTCCAAAGCAACCTCTCTCTCTCCATTTTATTTCCTTTTTTTTCTTCTCCTTCAAGAAGATCAATTAGGTATGCTTTTAAAACCTTCATTAATTCTCTTTTGCATTTATTTCTTTCACCATAAATGAGGAGGAGACCACCCTCTATATTTTGCCCATAGAATTTGTAGGTTTCCCTCAAAATCTAGTTTAAGGATTTAATTGGGAGTTTTCCTTTAGAGAGGAGTATATATGTATATATATGTGTATATATATTTATATGTATTTGAGTGTGTGTAGAGAGTGGTGGTGGTGGTATTGGTGTCATGAGAATGGTGGTGGTGTCATGAGAGTGGTGGTGGTAGTGTGTGAGTGAGGAAAGTGTATGTGTGAGAGTGTGAGTGTGTGTGTGAGTGTATTGAGAGTGTGTGTGTGTCTACATATATATATATATTTATATGTGTATGTATTTACATATAGACATGTGTGTGTGTGTGTGTGTGTATGTGTGTGTGTGTGTGTGTGTGTATTTATATATATAGAGAGAGAGGGAAGGAAGTAGTGAAAGAAGTAGAAGAAGATGAAGAGAATAAGCCACAGTAGCAGCAATAGCACTAGCAGGAGCAGCAGTAGTAGAAGGAGAATGAGGGAAGAAGGAGAATAAGGAGGAGAATGAGAAGGAGAATGAGGAAAGAAGGAGAATGAGGAGGAGAATGAGAAGGAGAATAAGAAGAAGAATAGGAATAAGGAGAAGGGTAAATGTATGAAATAGGGTATTGATGAGATATTGAGTTGACTTCTAAGATGGGGTTAGAAATAGTTGTCTTGGTAGGTAATGACTAGATGAGGGATAGTTTAGGCTAGTCTTGACCTCCGTTGACCAAGAGTTGATTTTTGACCAAAAGTCAACTTCAAGTCAACACTTGACTTAGAATTGACCAAAACCAAACCAGAGTTGACCAGTTGACTGAAAGTCAACTGTTAGTCAACATTTGACTTGTTTGACCTAGGGTTGACTCAGTGTTGACCAGAGTTGACTTTTTGACCAAAAGTCACTGTAAGTCAACCTTGACCCAATTGATCTAGTTTGACTGGATTAACTTCCTGTAACCTTGTTTGACCTTGGTTGTCCTAGTGTGACCTAGTTTAGCTTGGTGTAACTTAGTTTGACCTAGTTTTGACTTAGAATTGCATATCATGATTAGATTAGCTTTCCTTTCATTATTAAACCATGTTTTGACTTGTCGTATCTCATCTTTAGGTCTGTGATTACTCTGAGCGTCTGTTCACCTTATCAGCTCAGGACCACAGGCGAGTACATTCACTGATAGTTTCATTGTCTTGATATCTACTATATCCGATTCAGTTGTAGTGTCTTACTTGATTCTCGACACGATAGTTCACGGACTAGTATACGTCGGATCCTGTCATGAGATGTTATTTCCAGATTTTTCTTGGTATATTGGTGTGTGATATCCATGTTTCATGTACTTATATAGACATTGATTTGGGGAGTGGACTGATCACCTGCTTTTGAATCCGTGTCATGACGTGCCATGTCCGGATCCATGATACTATTCGGGGATGGGGGAATTATTAGGGGTTATGTGATCAAAGCCTCCCTGTCACAATTTTGCTAGCGCCATCCTCACCTCATGTAGGGTGTAGCAGAAACCCCTTGCCGGGTTATCCAGGTTGGCCGGCATAACCCTTTCCAGAGATTTTTCTGTGATTGTCAGGCCAAGTGGATAACCCTACCCTGACTCCCTAGCCGATCGCATATCGCTCTAATAATTCAAATCACATTTTACATTTATTGTCGTATCTTATATATCCAGTTCAGTTTTACTTTCTGTACTTCTCACCATGCTATGATTTCATTTACTCACATGCTTTATCTGCCTTTATACTGTACCATGATTTGAGACTAAGTCCTGTTTGAAAGAAGGGTTACAACCCCGGTCCTTGTTTGGTTTAAGGGTTGTAACTCGACTTTCGAATGGTTCCCAAGTCGCCTATATATTTGTCTTGTATTTCATTATACTGTCTCTTATAGTATTTGTCAATTCATATGGAATTGCTGTTGGTGGTTGTACTTGCTCATTTTTCTGACAGGATACCTTTGACAAATTTTACAGATGATTCAGAGGCTGATTGCCCGACCTATTATGGGGACGGGTTAGATGGAGTAGACTTGGACCGTGGCTTGTTAGTAGAGCCAGCTAGTACTTTTCAGACTGTAGTATTATATTATATTCTGTGATGTTATGTTTAGTTTTGGACTTGTGTGGATCTCGAACTTATTTCCTGCTTCATCTATCATATTTTCTTTCCATGCTATCTACCTTAGTTTTACATTTGTGATTGAGACTGTATTGCTATGTCACCTCCATTCGGAGTGTATATACTGTACAGGTACCTTTATCTGTTTAGTCATAGTATTTCTAGATGATCTAGACAGCGTTCTACCGTCGATGCTGCGGCGTAGGCTGGACGTACCCACTTCTCGTGCCCCTAATCAGGGTGCGGATCGTGACACATTTTTGTGGCGGGCCCATGCAGGTCAGTGTCGCAATTAGTGCGATCTCGTAATGGTGCTCGACTTAGAGTGCTAATTACGAGCCTGCGATTAGGACATAGGATCTAGGGTATGATAGGAGTTACTCAATCACATTTTAGGAAAATTCTAATCTTTTGATTACCATGACAACTCTTCTTGCATTTGAATTCAATTTTCTTCCTTTGATAATATCTTATCTTGTGCCATATTGATCTCTTGGGTTCAATTCGTCTTTAGAATGACAGTGACTCGTTCTCAGGCAGGGTCTAGTGCAGTTCTAGAGAGGTCAGATCCGGGAGGTCTTCTACCTCCAGTAGAGGGAGCTATAGTTCAGGGAGCTTCTACCTCAGTCCCTGCCCTTATGGCGGGAGCAGCAGCGACAGTTTCAGGAGGTCTTCCACCTCCAGCAGCGGGACCGTCTTTGGTCGTTCCTGATATTCTTCCACCACCGCCTCCTCTACCGACAGATACTCAGAGGATGATGGCCCTTCTGTAGCGGATATTGCAGACTCAGAGCGCGCAGGCAGATCTGTTACGACGGAGCATGGAGAACTCCCATCAGCTGGCGATGGCAGCACTTGAGAGGGTTGTATCGAGTACAGACCAGGATCCCCCAGTTCAGCACCAGGGACCAGGCCAGAGGCAGGCTACTCGGTGCGCTTTCTGCAAGAGGCCAGGGCACACTAGAGAGGCTTGTAGGATGAAGCTAGGAGTTTGTTTATTCTGTGGAGCTCTGTTTGCAAAAACAAAAGTATGAAACGTTATTGATACAAACTTTGTAAAAGATTACAATTTGAATTCTGAGAATGGTACAACTATAGGAATCCAATCTAGATGACGATTGCTTTATCCCTTGGACGATGTGAATTCTGAAGACGGTAGCCTCTGAAGTTGAAGATAACTCTGGAATTGAAGGCAAAAAGCCTCAGAAATTGAAGGCAAAAGCCTCGAAAGAATGCAGCAGCACTTGGACAAGAACTCCTGGACTCTCTGAACTTTAAAGTCTGATCTCTCTATGATCTGATCTCTGATCCCCTTGAATGGAGACTTGAAACTCTATTTATAGAGTTCTGAAAAATAACTAACTTTTAGTTACTCTGGACTGCACATGATGGATTGTGCAGCAATTGGATTGCGCAATAGTAGACTGCGTAGGCAGTTGCTGGATCATGGGCCAACTGTCTTGGACACATGGCATCATTTGATTGAAATGCGCATGATCGTACATAGACGGTTGCCACGTAATGAGCAAATGATGGCATGAATGCCACTTATATTTTGTCATTTGTGTTGATAGAACGCGCAAACTGAATTGCGCTGGCTTTGGATTGTGCAGACTTGGACTGCGCAGGAATGGATTACGCCAACATGGATTGCGCTGCCAGCTGTCCTCGAGCGCCGTGCTGCACGATTAAACGAACGGTCGCCTCGTTCTTCGCGCTGTCAGCTGTCAGAAGATTTGATTTGTGTAAGGTAATGATGATGATTTGCCACGTCAGCCTGCGCACTTGGTAGTGTGCGCAATCTAGTATGCACAATCTGTATATTGCGTAATCTGATGTCTGCGCAGTTCATTTGAAAGATTCATTTCTTGATCTTCTGACTTTGTTGATGTGTGCAACTTAATTTTTTTTAGGACCTACAAGACCCCCTTCAAAGTTTTCGAAAGTTGAATTTATTCAAAATTTTGAAATACTTTGAATTTTGAATTTTAAATCAATTTGCGCATGAAATGAGCTGTCTGTGCAATCTGAGAGATTAGCCCCATTTTAAGGCACAATCTGAGGCGACCGTTTCGTTTTCGAAAAATATAAATATCTCTTCGATTCTCATTTCATTCTTTACTTTGCTTTCTTCGTACACTTTGAGAGAAACTCCTTCGAGCTCTTTCTTCCTTTCTTCTCCGACGATCTCGATGGCTCCCAAGCGTTCCTCCGCCGCTGCCAAGGAAAAAGCCCCCGCTGAGTCTTCGGCCAGGGTTGCGTGACGTGCTTCTCGTCACGAAACTGCTCATCCAGCTCTGCTAGGTAGATGACCTGATCAAAACTCTTTTTAGGGTTTTGATCTCACGTGATCATACTGCGCCACCCTTTTTAGGGTTCTGGTTGCACAAATCAGTTCGTTCTTCATTTTTATGAAGGACGACATTCTGCGCAATCGGTTGAACTGCGCTGGCAAAAGTCAGCGTAATTCACTAATTTGTGCGAGACTGCCAGCACAAACTGATGACTGTTTGTTTGCGCAGTCTGATTATTGTGCAATCTGATATCGCGCAATCTGATATTGCACAATCCAACAGTCATCAGTTTGCGCTGGCAGTCTCGTGCAAATCAGTGATTTGTGCAACCAGAACAAGGGTGGCGCAGAATGTCGTCCTTCATAAAAATGAAGAACGAACTGATTTGTGCAACCAGAACCCTAAAAAGGGTGGCGCAGTATGATCACGTGAGATCAAAACCCTAAAAAGAGTTTTGATCAGGTCATCTACCTAGCAGAGCTGGATGAGCAGTTTCGTGACGAGAAGCACGTCGCACAACCCTGGCCGAAGACTCAGCGGGGGCTTTTCCCTTGGCAGCGGTGGAGGAACGCTTGGGAGCCATCGAGATCGTCGGAGAAGAAAGGAAGAAAGAGCTCGAAGGAGTTTCTCTCAAAGTGTACGAAGAAAGCAAAGTAAAGAATGAAATGGGAATCGAAGAGATATTTATATTTTTCGAAAACGAAACGGCCGCCTCAGATTGCGCCTGAAAATGGGGCTAATCCCTCAGATTGCGCAGACAGCTCATTTCATACGCAAATTGAATTAAAATTCAAAATTCAAAGTATTTCAAAATTTTGAATAAATTCAACTTTCGAAAACTTTGAAGGGGGTCTTGTAGGTCCTAAAAAAATCAAGTTGCACACATCAACAAAGTCAGAAGATCAAGAAATGAATCTTTCAAATGAACTGCGCAGACATCAGATTGCGCAGTATACAGATTGCGCATACTAGATTGCGCACACTACCAAGTGCGCAGGCTGACGTGGCAAATCATCATCATTACCTGATACAAATCAAATCTTCTGACAGCTGACAGCGCGGAGAACGAGGCGACCGTTCGTTTAATCGTGCAGCACGGCGCTCGAGGACAGCTGACAGCGCAATCCATGTTGGCACAATCTATTCATGCGCAGTCCAAGTCTGCGCAATCCAAAGCCAGCGCAATTCAGTTTGCGCGTTCTATCAACACAAATGACAAAATACAAGTGGCATTCATGCCATCATTTGCTCATTACGTGGCAACCGTCTATGCACAATCATGCGTATTTCAATCAAATGATGCCATGTGTCCAAGACAGTTGGCCCATGATCCAGCAACTGCCTGCGCAGTCCACTGTTGCGCAATCCAATTGCTGCACAATCCATCATGCGCAGTCCAGAGTAACTAAAAGTTAGTTATTTTTCAAAACTCTATAAATAGAGTTTCAAGTCTCCATTCAAGGGGATCAGAGATCAGATCCTAGAGAGATCAGACTTTAAAGTTCAGAGAGTCCAGGAGTTCTTGCCCAAGTGCTGCTGCATTCTTCCGAGGCTTTTGCCTTCAATTTCTGAGGCTTTTTGCCTTCAATTCCAGAGTTGTCTTCAACTTCAGAGGCTACCGTCTTCAGAGTTCACATCGTCCAAGGGATAAAGCAATCGTCATCTAGATTGGATTCCTACAGTTGTACCATTCTCAGAATTCAAATTGTAATCTTTTACAAAGTTTGTATCAATAAAGTTTCATACTTTTGTTTTTGCAAACAAAATGGCGACTCTGCTGGGGACGACTTTCTCCTCCGACGAGGAAGTGACAACTCAATGTGACGTAGCGTCTATCGAAAAGACGCAGAAGACACTGGTTGTGAAGATCAACCAGACAGCCTACGAGGCCATGATCACCTCCAAGACCACTCCTCGCACTGCAACCACTTCTGCCACAAGCAAAGTGCGCCCAGTATGGGTCCCAAAGACTGCTGCGCAGTCTATTGATGCTGCCAGCAAGACTCCTGCGCAGTCTGCCAGCAAGACTGCTGCACAGTCCAAAGCTTCTGTCATCAAGCCTGCTGCATAATCTGTCTCAACTAATGCTGCACAATTTACAGTTGCCAGTATACAGAGTACTTCATATGTTGCCTTGGCTAAGTGCAAGACTCCTATGCCTCTGGCGCAATTGGCTGTCAATCTGTCTGCGCAAACCAATACTCCAGCATCCAGAGTCCACCCTAAGCACTCTGTAGCAAGAACTCCTGATGCGCAAACCACAGTTTCTGTGGCCAAAACCAGTGCGCCATCCACCCATACGCAAAGCATGCCTGCGCAATCCAAGAGTGACAGCCTTTTGGCTAAACTCTTTTCTTCTCATAATAAAGGGAAAAGCTCTGTTCCTCCTCCCAAACACACTGTCGCTCCGAAGCAATCCACTAGGGGTAGTCCTTTGGCTATTCCTCTTTCTCCTCAAAATAAAGAAAAAGACCCGTTGGTCTTTTCTCAAACTTTCTTGTCTCATGACTTGGAAGACAACAGAGGAAAACGCTCTTTAGCTAACCCTTCTTCACAAAACAAAGGAAAAAGGCCCTTTGGTCTTTTCTCAATCTTCTTCAATTTTTACTGTAGAAGATCAATCTGAACGTGCCTCTGCACCAATCAGTACTAGAACTCTTTCAAATAAGGATTCTTCTTTCCTTCATGACAAGAGAACTTGTACTGACCAAAGAGGTATTCTGCCTACTCCGGTAGCAGAATTCCAAGACCTCCCAACTCTCAAAATATCCCGCTCAAGACAGGAAAAACTGCTGGTGTCTTAAACAGAAACCCCTGGGGGTGAGTTTGCAGATCTAAGGACTTATCTTAACAGGCCTACTTCGGCGAAAGGCAAACAACCAATGCCGAAGATCAAATATCAAAGACAAACTCCCAGGGTCAAAGATCCCGACACTTATGCCAATGAAGTGAGCACTTCCCTGTACACTTAAGGGACTAAACAGTTGAAGAATCAGAATCATGTTCCGAATATTATCAAAGAACAGATCCCTCAGAGTTTTCCTCGTCCTGCTGCTGTTCCCGATCTCCGAGAACATCTCAGGCAAAAGCGGGACAACGTCTCAACACCTCCAGTTCAACCATCTGATCATCATTGCAATCACAAAGTCATCATCCAATGTTGTTGTCAAACAATAAAACGATTTGTCTTCGATCGTCTGACTTTTGCTAAATCTGAAGCTATGTCAGAGGAAGACGAAGTCTTGTACACTTCTGTCAACATGACTTCCCGAGACACTGGGGGTAGAAAGTGCTCCAAGCACGGCAAACCTCGCCGACCCAGTCAGCGGTATTTGGATCTACTCCAGGAATTTTCTGAAGGAGTATTTCGACATACCCGATCCCGAAGCCGAGATACAATCGGTCAAAGGAATCTTCCTCAAGATACTTTGGGTTATCTTCCTACTACTCAGTCAGGAGACGACTCTTTCTCCGACTATGATGCATATAGCAAAAGTTCTGAACAGACAGTGTCTTCCATTGTACCAAGAGAAGTCACGGCTTACGTTGTCAATGATGATCCAGATGCTTCAACCTCAGCAAATCAAGAACAGCGAATAGCTGCGCTTGAAGACAAGCTAAAGACCATGGCTGAAATGGTTGCTAGTATGCATTCTATCATAGTGGCACAACATGCCACACCACCGACTGTACCTGCTACAAGTCCGGAGATCATAGCATCTTCGATACCTGTCAATGTTGGGCTGGAGGTAGTGTCTCCTCAAATGCCTCCTGTACAAGTACAAGTTCAAACTACACCCAGTCAGTCAGGGGCTGGGGGTAGTGCTTACAACGTTGTTTCTCCTCCTACTATTCTGACTCAACCTGCTCCTTCTTCATCATCGGAAGATGCCAATGAAGCTGTCAAACTCTTGCGAACTCAGTTCGAAGCCTTCAAAGAGAAAGACAACTTGTAAAGGTTAGGGATCAAGCAGCCCTATCCAATTGAATGGAAGGAAGTCCCATTTCCGCCAAAGTACAAGATCCCAACGATCTCTTTGTTTGATGGCAGCACCTCACTAAGCCAATTTATCAATCACTTCGAGGTAATGACTGTTTAACTCCAACCAAATGACGCTCTTCTTACCAGAGTATTCGTCGGTTGTTTAGCCGGCGTAGCATATGATTGGTATAGAAGTTTGCCCGATGGTTGTATCACTTTCTTTTCAGGTCTCAAACAAATCTTTTTGGAACGATTCTATGAGGGATTCAACGACATGACTATGTCGGCCCTCAACAAAATCAAACAGAAACATAATGAAACTGCTGAGAGTTTTATCGAACGGTTCCGTCGAAAAGCCTTGAAAATGCCTCCAGGGACCCCTGTTGCTGTTACCATAGACACCTGTAAGGCAAATCTTTTGCCTATCATCAGTATGTGGACAGGCTCAACTCAGTTGTAAGATTGGCCATCATTTATTGTCAACGCCAAAGCTGCGGAAGTGAGTGCTGAAAAGTTCAAGCAGTTGGGTGTACAAATGTCTAACCCCGACCGGGATGAACATCAGGCTTCAAGTGGCGGTAATCATCAGAACAATCGCAAGAACAAGGAGACTCTGAACATCAATCTGAAGAGTAAAGAGTCTCTAGCTATTAATATAGCTCAGCCTACATCCACTTCCACTCCTTCTGCACCGCAACCGAGGGAACCTCGTCCGAAAGTAGAATATTCCTTCGACGAGAATGATACTGTAAGTATTTTTGATTGCTTACTCAAAAGCAACAAGATTCAGCTCCCAGATCCAAAGAAACTTGATAAAGTCGGTAAGACTGATCATCCTAAATATTGTGTCTACCACAGGTTCATTGGATACCCCACTCGAGCATGCTACGTGCTCAAGGGCAAAATTCAAGAGCTTGTCAATGCTGGTGTCGTTACTCTGCAACAAGACGAGAAGACCGTGACTGCAAACATGGTTTCGGTCTAGTTCGATGACTTTCCTCTGCAGATGGTACAACATGGCGTTATTCCTATTCCCAAGGCTACTCTAGAGATTGAGAATCTTCCACCTCCACCAAATGAAGGTCTCGTTCCCTTGTCTCTTGACAACGGCAAAATTATGTGGATTCATCCCGATCTTGCTCCAGAGTTCAAGGTTTCCTCTTCTTCTAAGAAGAAAGATCGTTCTAAAAGTAAGACGAAGACTTGTAACATGGTGTCTTTTGACCCCATAGTTGACGAGGAAATTCTTTAGGCACCAGATCAGGGAAAGCCTATTTGAAAGATCATTCTGAAGCTCAAGAGAATCCTGCTTCTTCTTCTGAACCTGCTCCTGCACAACCTGCTTCCACTGAAGAGATCCCTTCTACATCTTCACCAGTTGTAGTACCTATTCCTCCCAAGCCAATGACGGCTGACAAAGGCAAGCAACAAGTCCGCTTTGATAAACCCCTGAAGAAATCATCTCCTACAGGACTTGAAAAGCCGTATAACTTTGATATATTGGCCCAATTAGCCAATACACCGGCTAGGCTATCAATCTTTGAGCTCTTGCGCCTTTCCAAAGAGACTCGAGAGACTTTAAGTGAAGCTCTGATGCAGGCTGAAACTTGCTTAACTCTCCTCAAAAAGCCGGAATCAGAACCAGTCTCTTGCCGTCGCTGTCATAGTGTCCTGGAGTTGATTCCAAACATCACTTTAACTCAGGATGATATGCTGCTGGAGGATAATAGACATGATCGTTCTCTCTACTATACAGGATATGTCGATTCAATGAAAGTCGATCGTATCTTGATAGATCCAGGGTCTGCTCTCAGCATCATGCCAAAGACGATGTTGGACACATTGAAGATACCAGTTCATAGTCTTTCAAGTACAATCACTACTATCTTGGGATTCAACCAAGGAAGGAGTGAACCTTTGGGTAAGATTCGCCTAAAACTCCAAATAGGCAATCTTCGCACAAAGGTGACCTTTTATATCATCGATAATCATGGTTGTTCTTATAACGCTCTTCTGGGAAGACCCTTCCTCCATGAACACAATGTTGTTCCATCGACTCTTCATCATGCTTTAAATATGTTGATGACAAAGGACAAGTTCACAAGAAAGTTGCAGACCTTTATCCTTTCAAGGGTGTCGAAGCGTATTGAAACGACGCTCGTATGTATAAGGAAGAATTTATGAAAGTGGTATTGGCAATGGATACTGAAGAAGACCAAGAAGCAGCACCCAATGACACTCTCATCATACCCGTCAAAGGGCGTGTTTCTCATCCTCAAACTTCTAAACCACTGGCTATTCACTTGCCAGTTCAGAAGAAATTGGTTGATGGTGATCAAGATAAAATGGAGCTTACCTCTTCTGAGCCACTTGTTATAGACTTACGTCGGAACAAGGACAAAAAGCAGCTCACTTCCTCTAAGCCACTTGTTGTTGATTTAACTCACAACAAGGAAAAAAGAGAGCTCACCTCCTCTGAGCCGCTTGTCATCGACCTCCGTCGTAACAAGCCTCCTCCACGTTCTTCTTCTCCCCCTCTCGTAATTAATCTGACTAAGCCTGCTAAGGCTAAAGGTCCTGCTGTAAATACGAATGTACAGATCAATGAAAAAGCATCTACTTTCCAGTATACTGATGTTATTTATCATACTAAATGCTATTTGGATATGTTAGATAGCTTCCAATCATTTACAATAGGAGTTGTACAATCTCTTCAAACAGAAGTCTCATTTGAAGATCCAGATGACTCTTACCGTATTGTCCCTGCTCGAAAGAAAGGTGAAAGTCCAATACTTTTTAGTAAAGGACCAGAACAACAATTCAGCTATACGGATGATAGCAAGCTTAAAGATACAGGACATCTACAACTCCGTCGTTATAGTCAACAATCAGAAGACATCATCCGTAAGATGGGTTATGACTTTAAAAATGGCCTCAACTACGGTAAGGGTAGACGAACTCCTATTCGTATGGCTGTTCCAAAAGGAAAATCTGATATGTATTACAGCAAGACTAAAAGAGGTCTCGGATATGCTTCTCCTCCGATGTTATCCCCAGTAGTCTCCGACTCTGATAGCGAAGAACGCTCTAACACTTCTGATTCCAGGTCATGGGATTCTGACATCAGTATTGGTGAAGTCCATCGTGTGATCGTATCTTCTAATATGGTCTCCGCTGAACTTCCGGAAGGCTATGATGAGGAGTTGAAAAAAATCCTCAAACAGATCCTTGGGCTCAACAGATGTATAATCAGTGGGTACTCCGATTTGAACAAAGAGAACCTCCTACTGAAGATCAACTAGTTCAAGTTGATGTAGGAGAAAGTGGGTCACCTCGTCCAATCTTTATTAGCAAGAATCATCCAGAAGCAGATAAGCAAGAGTTGATTCTTCTCATTAAAGAATACATTGATGTCTTTGCTTGGAGTTACGAAGACATGACAGGTTTAGATCCCAAAATTGCTACTCACAAACTGAACATTCTGCCTAATGCTAAACCAGTCAAACAGCAGCAACGGCGATTCAAGCCTAAAATGATGGACGCAATTGATGATGAAGTCAAGAAGCTCATTGCTTGTGGCTTTATTCGAGAAGAACAACATCCCAATTGGGTAGCCAACGTTGTTCCAGTCCTGAAGAAAACCAGTAAAGTCCGAGTCTGCATCGACTTTCAGGATCTTAATGAAGCATGTCCAAAAGATGAATTTTCTCTCCCTATTACGGACGTCATGATTGACAATACCTGTGGGTTCGAGCGAATATCTTTTATGGATGGATTCTCTGGATACAATCAAATCAAGATGAATCCTGAAGATGAAAAACACACATCTTTCCGCACTCCTCGGGGAGTCTATTGCTACACAGTGATGCCATTTGGTCTCAAGAATGCTGGTGCAACCTACCAACGGGCTATGAGTACCATTTTCAGAGAACATTTTCGTAAAACAGTCGAATGTTATGTTGATGATATCGCTGTTAAGATCACATCCAAGATCTGAGAACTATCTTCAATCTCATGCGCCAACATCAGCTCAAGATGAATCCCACCAAGTCATTCTTGGGTGTCTCTAGTGGCAAGTTTCTCGGCTTCGTCATTACCTCTAAGGGTATACACGTGGATCCCGAGAAGATCAAAGCTATTCAAGAGATACGTCCTCCACGCAATCTAAAATAGCTACGAGGGTTCCAAGGTCGACTTGCGTACATCAGGAGATTCATTTCGAACTTGTCTGGACGCTGCAGACCATTCACTCAACTAATGAAGAAGGGTGTATCTTTTATTTGGACTGAAGAATGTCAACAAGCATTCGACGACATCAAACGATATCTCATGAACCCACCAGTCTTGGTGCCACCAATCTCGGGCATTCCATTCTTAATGTACGTTCGTGCTATGGACCATTCATTGGGTGCTTTACTCGCCCAAAAGAATAAAGAAGGTCATGAACATGCCATCTACTATCTCAGTCGTACTATGATTGGTACTGAACACCGTTATAGTCCGGTCGAAAAAGAATGTCTAGCCCTTATGTTCGCTGTTCAAAAGACAAGGCATTATATCATCGGTCAAACTATTCATGTCATATCTCGAGTTAACCTTCTTCGGGTACTCATGAAAAAGCCCAGTACACTCAATTCTCGGCTGGCTACATGGGCCATTCTTCTAGCCCAATATGACATGGTGTATGTTCCTCAAAAGTCTGTCAAAGGTCAAGCATTGGCAGATTTCTTGGCGGCTCATCCCGTACCATAAATATCCAAGCTTTACGATGAAATTTCGGACGAGACGCTGGAAGTCAACCTGATCGCTGAAGAATTTTTGACCTGGCGTCTATTCTTCGATGGTGCATCCAGAATTGGACCAAATGGTGCCATTGTAGCAGGAGTCGGAGTTGTTCTTGTTTCTCCAGATGGATTGACCATCCAAAGAGCTTACTCTCTAGATGAACCTTGTTCCAACAATGTAGCGGAGTATAATGCTCTACTCATCGGCCTTCAGTTAGCCAAGCAATTGGATATCGAATATCTCGAAGTCTACGGCGACTCTAAGCTAGTTGTCAATCAGGTTAGAGGAACCTATGAAGTTCGACATCAAGATCTGGTGCCTTATCATGAAGCAGCGATCAACATGGCTACATCATTCAAAGCTTTCTTCATCGACTATGTTCGTCGAGCTTGCAATAACGAAGCAGACGCCTTAGCCAACCTTGCAGCTGTCTTAGCCATCCCTATTAAGAGACAACAAGTGGTAGTTATCTCCAATCGAGAATTATTCTGCATCGAAAACAATCGTAATATTGAGTTCAGCAACTTTGTTGAAGTCAACGTTATCAATGAAGATTGGAGAACTCCTTTCATCGACTTCGTGGTTCACGACATACTCCCCGAAGATCCTAAGGAGGCTACAAGTGTTCGACGACGATCTCTCCGATTCTACTACAATCAAACCACCAAGACTCTTTATCGACGAACCTATGACGGTCGTCTCTTGTGCTGTCTCACTGATGATGAGGCAAAACAGGTGTTACGTGAAGCTCACGACGGTGTCTGTGGAGCACATCAACCTGGTCCTAAACAGCAGGATCGCATCCGACGCATGGGTTACTACTAGCCCTCTATGGTATCAGATGCCATCGAATATACAAGGAAATGCCGAGCCTGTCAAATCCATGCAGATTTTATTCATCAACCGTCGGAATTTCTTCATCCGACTGCTGCTTCCTGGCCTTTTGAAGCTTGGGGCATGGACATTGTGGGACTAATCACCCCCTTCATCGAGAGGACACCGCTTCATCCTAGCAATCACCGACTACTTCTCCAAATAGGCAGAAGCAGTTCCACTGGCAGAAGTGAAAAGCTCCAGGGTGATCACTTCATCAAACACCACGTCATCTACCGTTTTGGAGTACCCTGGAGGATCATCCACGATAATGGTCCTCAGTTCATCAGCCATATTTTCAACAGATTCTGTGACAAGAATCGCATTCAAAATGTGGCATCAACCGCTTACAATCCGGCAGCAAACGGATTGGCCGAGGCGTTCAATAAGACTATCGTCAGGCTACTCAAAAGGTCGTGTCATCCAACAAATGCGACTGGGACGAAAAGCTCGACGAATGCCTTTGGGCCTACCGTACGACGGTACGGACACCGACAGGCAACACACCATTCTTCCTGGTCTACGAAAGCGAAGCGGTACTACCTCTCGAGATCCAGATACCCTCTCTTTGCGTAGCGATCACAAACCAACTCACAGAAGAGGACAATCAACGTCGTCGTCTGCGGGAACTAGAGGCACTTGATGAAAAGCGTCTCCTAGCTCAACAACGCATCAAACTCTACCAAGTTCGTATATCACAGGCTTTCAACAAAAAGGTCAAGCAGAGGACTTTTCAAGTAGACGACCTGGTTCTGGCAGTCAGGAGGCCGATGGTGTTGACTCACAAAACACCAGGAAAGTTCGAGCCCAAGTGGGAAGGACCTTTCATCATCGAGACGGTATACTCAAACGATGCTTACCGCCTCGCCAAACCCAATGAGGACTTGTTCATGATGCCCATCAACGGCAAGTTCCTGAAGAAGTACTACTCTTGACATCTTTCAGACATGTGCTTCCACCAGGGGATCTGTGGACCCAATCATCAGGGCCCACAGACCATTCCTTTCCAAAATCATACGCTTCCGGAACCCAGCTGTTCCGTAGCATCCTCCAGTAGAAGGACAACCACGTTCACATCACCTCTGAGTTGTTCCCCCTACACCCTACAAAGTGGAATCTTACATTCCATAAGACTACGTTACCCATCATGTTTACTACGTCCACATTACCTCTGAGTAAACATTCCGTACGGACAACCCCTGCGTTGCCGTACATTAATCGCAGAACTTTTACGTCCACATTACCTTTGAGTAGTTCCGCGTATCCTCTAGAATCATTCCTACCACGTCCATGACACCTCTGAGTGGGAAGATTCTATCATTTTGAATCCCATATTTTCCACGTCCACATTACCTCTGAGCAAACATGTTGGTTCTTTCAAACTTATTATCTGTACCTAAAAACCAAGGTGCGCAAAAGATAATAGGTCCACACAAATCATCAAAGTTCATGACAACAAAAATGAACACATCACAAAAAATTGTGTACTTCTTTATTTTCTAAAAAAAAGGGAGAGTAAAGGATTATACTATCCCCAGCAAGAGTTGCAAATACACAAAGAGAAGAGACTACAAGCCCTAAACGTCCCCAGGATTGGCTGAAAGCTCTTCAATCCGACGCCTCAAGTCTGCCGCCCGAGTCTCCACAGTCGCCAAGACTCGACGTTCAGCTTATTGACGCATCGCTTCAATAGCCTCAGGAGAAGTATCATTTTCATGCTTCTCATCCAGCTGCTGCCGCTGCTGAGCCAAAGTAAGAGCCCGGTGGGTGAAAGCTGCCTCCTCCTTCTTGAATGCTACGTGTTCAGCCTGGACACGTTCGGCGTCTAATAGAAGTCGGGCCCGTTGGTCCTCAAGGCGACGGATCTGGGCATCAATCTCCGCGATACTAGTGTCCAACACAGCTCGCGCCTCCACCGTCTTCCACATAGACTGAGACAACCGCTCCACTGCAGCTTCAGTCTCAGCCACTTCGTGTTCCCAGACACTCACGGTGGCCTGGTAAGAAGACTCAGTCTCGACGATCAGCTTCTCCTTCTCCACATCTATCAGGACGGAGAGGTCGTTTCGCTGGATGCGCTGCAATTCGGAAAGCCGTTGGTCCAACTCAACCACTGAGGCTTCTAGAATGTCGGCCATATGATCATGGCCCTGATGAAGACGGATCAGGTTGATATGAGGTATTTCCAGAGTTCTTGCCATCGTAAAACTCCCATTGGCGTCCATCACGGCCGATACACCCCTCTGCAGTATTTTATACACTACCTCGATGATGAATTTCACATATTCATCTGCATCCGCCAGCACCTGTGGCGTCATAGCAGGAGTCGGAGGAGCTACTTTAGCAGACGGACCGCAAGAAGGCCCGTCTGCTTCAATCCGCGAGGCTGGACCCTCGGTATCGACAGGCTCTTTAACAACAGGGGCTTGACTACTAGCCCGAGGAGCCAAAGGAATAGAAGAAGCCGGGACAGGCATCGAGATAGTACCCCAAGTCGAAGGGGCAACAGTGGGTTCCATCAAACCCTTACCCTTTCCAAACTTGGAAGAACCCCCGACGTCAGTGGCCACCTCATCAGCCCCCAACGTGCTATCAGCAGCCAGTACTTCCCCTGGCAGAACGGGGAGATCAACACTTACATCCTGACTCACCCCTGAAGTCAGGACCGGCAGCCGAGTCTCACTTTCCTCATCAAATCCCTCTACAGGGACAGGATCTGTCGCTACCTCCTGATCGGTAGCCACCTCAGCTTCTGCTGCTGAGTCTGGGGTAGGGCTCGGCAATGATACAACCGACCTTCCCTCATTATAACAAGGAGGGGAATCAACCCTCTCCTCTGTTCCAATCGCATATGTTGCCCCCGCAACAGACTCTTGCAACTCTGGAGCGACGTCATCCGAAGATGACGAACTCCACTCCACTTCATCATCACGAAGCCCCGTGTCCGCTGGACCCTCGACGTCCAAGGCCCCCACGGCAGCTGGCACCATCCCGGAAGTTGTTGCAACCTCCGCATCTCTTTCAACAAAGTCGGGAGATACTAAAACCTCCGCAGGAACAACATCTTCAGGATTCTTCTCCATTGGAAACATTACCATCGGAGGAATGCGCTCGTCAGAAGAGCTTGCCACCTCCTTCGGTTTTCTGACACCTGGTTTAGAAACACGGGTCTTCTTCTTCGATGATGCCTACAAGAAGAAAAGCACAAGTCACCAAAATGACAAGATGAACCAAAATTACGGAGGACTCTTACCTCAGCAAGAGCTGATTCCACTGGCGTTATGGACGACATTCCCGTAGCCTTTGGAGTCGTAGTTTTTTTCGGCCTTTTTGGTACAGACGAACTGACTTCTGCGTCGGCCCGTCTCTTCCCAACAGAGGGATCTCTCACTGATGCTGCAGCAACAGCCCGATATTCCTCTAATTCTGGTGGACGATATGACCGAGCCGCTATCAACATATTCGTCGTGGCCTCCAGCTGAGTTCCAATGATGAAACTAGTCTCCCTATCATAACCAGGAGACACAGTATTCATGGCACAATACAGCTTAGCTACCGAATACAGGATCTGTGGCCGAGGGTTGCGAACGGGCGTAGTAAACTGAACACCAGTGCACCCGGCATTGTAATATTGCCAGCCCCGGGCTCCATCCAGCAAATTCCCGATAAACCCCAGACTGTTACTGGGATTCCGTAACATTAGCTGGGTATAGCCAAACTGGCGAGCGAACCGGCTGGGCAGATATGGCTCCAGATAACATCTATTTTGGTTGCGATAGACCAAGTGAGAAGGCCGAATACTTTGCAACCAGTGAAAACCCCATTTCGGCAGAGTAATCGCATCTTCATCTGAGTCGTCTAAGTCTTGGTCAGCCTCGAAATCTTTAAAGATGGGGCCGACCTTGACAATCTCCCACCCCTGAAGGTAGGACAAAACTCTCCTGCAAACGGGGACGCCAATGTGTAACCACTTCCTCTTGTAGAAGTGGCGGATAAAGGCATCACCTTCAACATGATCCTCCTCCGGACCTGGACTCATCATGTTCGGATGATACAGAATCAACCACCCTATAAGATAATGGAATAGAAGTTCGGCCCGGGGAAAATTGTTGTTTCTACCTCTCCCATGGATCACATCATCAGCAAAGGTCCTCAAACCCCGCAACATGTTACACACCATCGCAGGGAGGAGAGCTAGAGGACGACCAAAGACCAATTTCACGGTAGGCAAAATGAGGTTCCGGTGTACCCTCTCCACAGCACCAGATCCGCCCGCAAACACACAATCCCAGAGCCATATCATCAAGTATGTCGTTAACACCGCCTTAGATGACATCCGGTGCCCACAGTGCCAGAAGCAGCTATACGCATTCTCGCCACTCTCATTTGAACGGGGGGCCCTCTCATCTAGCCGGCTCACCTCGGAAGTTACTTCCGCGGGTCTCAGCCCTTACGGAGTCGTAAATCGGATCTTCGAGGAATCCACCAGATCCTGCTTGAAGACGTAATCCCTCCAAGCAGTCACTTGAGGTTGAGTCCTGTCTTTGTCCTTCCATTGCATCAGATAATGATGGCTCGCCACCTCTTTGAAAACAGCCATCATCTCTGGGTCCTTATTTTCCAGAACAAGGATCTCTTCATTCGATGGATCGCACAATCTGATATTGCACAAACAAACAGTCATCAGTTTGCGCTGGCAGTCTCGCACAAATCAGTGAATTATGCTGACTTTTGCCAGCGCAGTTCAACCGATTGCGCAGAATGTCGTCCTTCATAAAAATGAAGAACGAACTGATTTGTGCAACCAGAACCCTAAAAAGGGTAGCTCAGTATGATCACGTGAGATCAAAACCCTAAAAAGAGTTTTGATCAGGTCATCTACCTAGCAGAGCTGGATAAGCAGTTTCGTGACGAGAAGCGCGTCACGCAACCCTGGCCGAAGACTCAGCGGGGGCTTTTCCCTTGGCAGCGGCGGAGGAACGCTTGGGAGCCATCGAGATCGTCGAAGAAGAAAGAAAGAAAGAGCTCGAAGGAGTTTCTCTCAAAGTGTACGAAGAAAGCAAAGTAAAGAATGAAATAAGAATCGAAGAGATATTTATATTTTTCGAAAATGAAACGGCCGCCTCAGATTGTGCCTGAAATTGGGGCTAATCCCTCAGATTGTGCAGACAGCTCATTTCATGCACAAATTGATTTAAAATTCAAAATTCAAAGTATTTCAAAATTTTAAATAAATTCAACTTTCGAAAACTTTGAAGGGGTCTTGTAGGTCATAAAAAATCAAGTTGCACACATCAACAAAGTCAGAAGATCAAGAAATGAATCTTTCAAATGAACTGTACAGACATCAGATTGTGCAGTATACAGATTGCGTATACTACCAAGTGCGCAGGCTGACGTGACAATCATCATCATTACCTGACACAAATTAAATCTTCTGACAGCTGACAGCGCAGAGAACGAGGCGACCGTTCGTTTAATCGTGCAGCACGACGCTCGAGGACAGCTGGCAGCGCAATCCATGTTGGCGCAATCCATTCCTGCGCAGTCCAAGTCTGCGCAATCCAAAGCCAGCGCAATTCAGTTTACGCGTTCTATCAACACAAATGACAAAATACAAGTGGCATTCATGCCATCATTTGCTCATTATGTGGCAACCGTCTATGCACGATCATGCATATTTCAATCAAATGATGCCATGTGTCCAAGACAGTTGGCCCATGATCCAGCAACTGCCTGCGCAGTCCACTGTTGCGTAATCCAATTGCTGCACAATCCATCATGCGCAGTCTAGAGTAACTAAAAGTTAGTTATTTTTCAGAACTCTATAAATAGAGTTTCAAGTCTCCATTCAAGGGGATCAGAGATCAGATCATAGAGAGATCATACTTTAAAGTTCAGAGAGTCCAGGAGTTCTTGCCCAAGTGCTGCTGCATTCTTCCGAGGCTTTTGCCTTCAATTTCTGAGGCTTTTTGCCTTCAATTCCAGAGTTGTCTTTAACTTCAGAGGCTACCGTCTTCAGAGTTCACATCGTCCAAGAGATAAAGCAATCGTCATCTAGATTGGATTCCTACAGTTGTACCATTCTCAGAATTCAAATTGTAATCTTTTACAAAGTTTGTATCAATAAAGTTTCATACTTTTGTTTTTGCAAATAAGCTCCAGATCACCAGATGAAGAACTGTGCTGCCCGTGCAGCCAGACAGGCAGGCCAGGACAGAGTGCGGCAAGCTAGATGAGGCCAACAGGGGCGTACGTTCGCCATGGCAGTTGATCCCACTCAGGCAGTAGCAGAGCAGACAGCAGGTTCCAATCTTTCGTTCTCATTTCCGTATTTGCCTCCTTATAACTGTTTGAATTTCGATTCCATCTGTTCCTTGATTGTTTAATGAAAAGTTTGTCCTTGTGATGTGATATTCTTCTGAGATAAGTCGTAAGGGCTAGGTCGCTTCGATTATGAGATTTTAGAATCCTCTAGGGTCAGCTAGCAGGCAGAGTGAGGACATATAGTCGGACTATGGACGTATTTCTCGGGTGTGGGAATTTAAGGTTTTCGCTGCCAAGCTAGCGGCAATGCAAAAATTTTAAATACTATAATTCTAGAGGTATGTACCTTAGTCAAGGACTCTGTGATTATCGTAGCCTTCCTCACTAGCATGACGGAGATTCTGAGTATCATGATTCTGGACAGACGCATATGATTTTCGAACTGCATGATTTTCCTGTGTTTATTTTGTTTTAATTTTTGAGGATAAAATTTTTAAGGTGGATAGACTTGTAGCACCAGGTTTCTAATTGAGAGTGATTTTAAATTTTATAGTTTTAGTCATTTAATTATTGTCATTTAAATTCATGCTTTGATTTTGGAGATTTTAATCATTTAAAATTTTTAAGCCATGATTTGTGATTTTAATGTTTTGCTAGTGAAACCTTAGAGACTGTTTGACCTAGAGCCTAACCATGTGATTAGGATATTTTCAGTATCATTTCTGGCCTAAGGGTATTTTGGTCATTTGACCTCTTTGATTTATTTTGATATTTTGCATTGGTGATTGTTGATTTGGCTTTTGATAGGTGAGATTTTGTGATGGTTTCGTGTTCGTGTCGGACACGTAACTGTTTTTATTTGCAAGTGTTGTTGTGTCTTAAGAGATTTTTATTTTGTTGAAATTTTTTTCTTTGGAAGTATTCGAGAGGGATTGTTTTCTGCGTGTATTTTTCTGTGATTGCTTTGTATTAATTTCGAGGACGAAATTTTTTTAAGGTGGATAGATTTGTCACCCCCAGTTTTTAGGAATAGGGGTATTTTTGTCATTTTGTACTTTTGAATATTTTTGAAATTTATTTTATTATTTATGATATTGTTTTGGGGTTAATTGAGTCGGGTTCGAATTTCAGCTCATTCCGACTTGTATCGGGGACCCAGGGTAGCTTAGACTCTGATCGGGACCCAACTGGAACCGACCAACTTGTCATGACCAAACCCAGATATTTATATTTGACTAATCCCATTTGATTTTAGTGGGATTAGGGATTAGAATTAGATTTAGAACTTAAAATTAGGAGTTTTCAAGTTACCATTTTGACCCCAACTCAAACCACTCATTTCTTTGACTTGGAGGACATTTTGGTAAATTGCCAAATGCCTCCAATCCTCTAAAATGTGGCCGGCCATGTGTGGAGCACCCCCTCCTTTGCTTCACTCCAAAGCAACCTCTCTCTCCATTTCATTTCCTTTTTTCTTCTCCTTCAAGAAGATCAATTAGGTATGCTTTTAAAACCTTCATTAATTCTCTTTTGCATTTATTTCCTTCACCATAAATGAGGAGGAGACCACCCTCTACATTTTGCCCATAGAAATTGTAGGTTTCTAGAAATCTAGTTTAAGGATTTAATTGGGGGTTTTCCTTTAGAAAGGAGTATATATATATATATGTGTATATATATTTATATGTATTTGAGTGTGTGTAGAGAGTGGTGGTGGTGGTATTGGTGTCATGAGAATGGTGGTGGTGTCATGAGAGTGGTGGTGGTAGTGTGTGAGTGAGAAAGTATATGTGTGAGAGTGTGAGTGTGTGTGTGAGTGTATTTGAGAGTGTGTGTGTCTACATATATATATTTATGTGTATGTATTTACATATAGACATGTGTGTGTGTGTGTGTGTGTGTGTGTGTGTGTGTGTGTATATATATATTATATATAATATATAATATATATATATATATATATATATAGAGGGAAGGAAGTAGTGAAAGAAGTAGAAGAAGATGAAGAAAATAAGCCACAGTAGCAGCAATAGTACTAGCAGGAGCAGCAGTAGTAGAAGGAGAATGAGGAGGAGAATGAGAAGGAGAATGAGGGAAGAAGGAATGGGAAGAATGAGAAGGAGAATAAGAAGAAGAATATGAATAAGGAGAAGGGTAAATGTATGAAATAGGGTATTAATGAGATATTGAGTTTGACTTCTAAGATGGGGTTAAAAATAAGTTGTCTTGGTAGGTAATGACTAGATGAGGGTAGTTTAGGCTAGTCTTGACCTCCGTTGACCAAGAGTTGACTTTTTGACCAAAAGTCAACTTCAAGTCAACACTTGACTTAGAATTGACCAAAACCAAACCAGAGTTGACAAGTTGACTGAAAGTCAACTGTTAGTCAACATTTGACTTGTTTGACCTAGGGTTGACTCAGTGTTGACCAGAGTTGATTTTTTGACCAAAAGTCAACTGTAAGTCAACCTTGACCCAAATTGACCTAGTTTGACTTGGATTAACTTCCTGTGACCTTGTTTGACCTTGGTTGTCCTAGTGTGACCTAGTTTAGCTTGGTTTAACTTAGTTTGACCTAGTTTTGACTTAGATTTGCATATCATGATTAGATTAGCTTTTCTTTCATTATTAAACCATGTTTTGACTTGTAGTATCTCATCTTTAGGTCTGTGATTACTCTGAGCGTCTGTTCACCTTATCAGCTCAGGACCACATGCGAGTACATTCACTGATAGTTTTTATTGTCTTGATATCTACTATGTCCGATTCAGTTGTAGTGTCTTACTTGATTCTCGACACGATAGTTCACGGACTAGTATACGTCGGATCCTGTCATGAGATGTTATTCCCGGATTTTCCTTGGTATATTGGTGTGTGATATCCATATTTCATGTACTTATATAGACATTGATTTGGGAGTGGGCTGATCACCTACTTTTGAATCCGTGTCATGACGTGCCATATCCGGATCCATGATACTATTCAGGGATGGGGGAATTATTAGGGATTATGTGATCAAAGCCTCCATGTCACTATTTTGCTAGCACCATCCTCACCTCACGTAGGGTGTAGCAGAAACCCCTTGCCGGGTTATCCAGGTTGGCCGATATGACCCTTTTCCAGAGATTTTTCTGTGATTGTCGGGCCAAGTGGATAACCCTACCCTGACTCCCTAGCCGATCACATATCGCTCTAATAATTCAAATCACATTTTACATTTATTGTCGTATCTTATATATCCAGTTCAGTTTTACTTTCTGTACTTCTCACCATGCTATGATTTCATTTACTCACATGCTTTATCTGCCTTTATACTGTACCATGATTTGAGACTAAGTCCTGTTTGAAAGAAGGGTTACAACCCCGTTCTTGTTTGGTTTAAGGGTTGTAACTTGGCTTTCGAATGGTTTCCAAGTCGCATATATCTTTGTCTTGTATTTTATTATACTGTCTCTTATAGTATTTGTCAATTCATATGGAACTGCTGTTGGTGGTTGTACTTGCTTATTTTTCTGACAGGATACCGTTGACAAATTTTACAGATGATTCAGAGGCTGATTGCCCGACCTATTATGGGGACGGGTTAGATGGAGTAGACTTGGACCGTGGCTTGTTAGTAGAGCCAGCTAGTACTTTTCAGACTGTAGTATTATATTATATTCTGTGATGTTATGTTTAGTTTTGGACTTGTGTGGATCTCGAACTTATTTTCTGCTTCATCTATCATATTTCCTTTCCATGCTATTTACCTTAGTTTTACATTTGTGATTGAGACTGTATTGCTATGTCACCTCCATTCGGAGTGTATACTGTACATGTACCTTTATCTGTTTAGTCATAGTATTTCTAGATGACCTAGACAGCGTTCTACCGCCGATGCTGCGGCGTAGGCTGGACGTACCCACTTCTCGTGCCCCTAATCAGGATGCGGGTCGTGACACGACTCGAAGAGTTGCGTCGACCTGATGAAGTGTACATTGGCCCGTCAAGATGAATCCAGACTTAGACTTTCAAAGACGCGCTCGGAGTATCGCTCGGCCGACGTGATCATCGCTAAGGTGGGTGGCTCCGATGAACCTATCTTTGCTTAGCCTAGACACATAATAATACAGACTGTATTCTTAGATCGCTAAGCGATAACTCTATACCTGCTAATAAATGACTCAACGCACCTAGCTAAGGGAATAACTCTCATCTTGCATGCTTGTGTAGAACTTGGAAATGAACTGGAAATACTACTTGAACCTTGGCACCACACGACACACTCGTGCTTGAACACAGCTTAGTTTTGAGTAAACTTGGCTATGTGTTAACTCATAAATGAAATACTTGCCACTTAGTACATTAAGGCAGGAAGACTATTAACATAGTCATTCCGTGCGAAGTATGGAAATATTTAAAGGTTTCGGGACCGTTGGGTCGCCAAAGCGGCTCCCGGACAGGGAGCTGCGTAATCAACGAATGAATGAATCAACGAATGAATGAATCAACGAATGAATGAAAGAAGTGAAAGAAGGAATGAACGATTAACGATAGGTATGACATGGACGTGAAACACGGCTTGCTACCGCGCTGTACGGCCGCCGCCGCCAACCTAGTCGATAATCAGATAGCTCGAGACAGCCTGACAAGACAAATGGCCTATGACGGTCTGATGTGATAAATGGTTCAAGATAGCCGATAATTCATTAAGGCTCTCGACAGCCCAAACAGTTTAACTAAAGAAACAAGAATACGAAATGGTCGCGAACAACTCGTACACGAGTGACGGAACAAATGATTCTAAGGCAACGATTATGACATCATGGTCGGCCTAGGCAGAATCATGGCTTATGGGTGGCCTGTGTGCGGGCTCGGGCACACAGGAGGTGTAAGGCCTGGGTACGGCGTAGCCTATCAAGGTGTACCAGTCATCACGCTTGATAGATGCGAATACCATAAGAAAAATTTCCAAATGGCTTGCAGAGCCAGCGACCGATTCATATAGACTAGGTAGACTTGCTGGTGGCAATCCACGTGCAATATCATTGCATTGAAACAAAGTAATCTGAATAACGTTGAATATAGCTGACTTGCTAAGTTACTGACTGTAACGCAACAGAGCTATATTTGAGCATAACACAACTGACTGGTTGAGTAGATGGGATAATAAGTGAGATTGATCATCGGAGCAGGGCTCGGTCATAGCGTATCTTGACGAGCCGGAACACTTCGTAGAACCTGAGGCAAGGACACGCCCTGGACACCTGAACGTTTAAGTAAATTCCGTTAAGTCGATATATATGAACTATTGACTAACATGGTTTACTTTGGACAGGGAAGACCGGACGGTAAGTATGGGTAAGTCGTACATGTATTTCCATGCAAATATTTGAAATCGGTAACACGAGATAGGTTATGAAATATGCCATAAAACTGATCCTAAGACAAGAATAGTAAGACAATAAATGATAGATGGTGCACAAAAGTAAATTGAACGTGTTTGGTAATGATAGCGAGTGGGCGAGCTAGCCTCCCCACCAGTGCATAATAATGTAATGATAATCCCACAGATTGCTTACAGGGTACAGGAGACGTCGTCGGGTGCGGAGCTTTCCTCGAACGTGCTAAGGCGTGGAGCTATCTCTGGAGCCTTGGAGCGTTGTAAAGGAGCTGAAGCACCATATACAGGACATAATGTATCGGAACATCACCATAAATTATTCCATATTGTAAGCCACTTGGCACGTCTTTTATATTTCGAGAGATCTAGAGAGCTTGAGCGATTTGTAATCTCGACATAACGCCGCTTGTACTACTTCTTGAATATCAATAAAGACTATTGAGTTTGTTTCAATTTGTGTTCATTAATTACTTTCCACTACAAATGGGGACACTCTGTGCGACTCCGTGGCCTAGCCTTAATTGGCCGTTTTTGGACTTGGCCTTGCATGAGCGCAACCTAGGCTCGTGCGACATCACGCCTTAGCGAGGATGATCGCTCCTACGGGAGCGGGGCGTGACACTATATAATACACTGATGTTCTATACATTATGTCACCTATAATCCAGAGATAACGTCATAAGCTGCACTGCTACACACATTAACCAATCTCCAATGCCTCAGCACGTCCAAGCTCATACGAGCAAGCTTCGCACCTGGGGGGTTGGATGTCAGTACATTTGCCATGTACTGGTGAGTTGGGCTCTAGCCAACACAACCAAAACCAAACACAATAATTAAGTGAGTGCAGACAGATATACGTGGTCTTTCTAATCTTACCTTAGGTTCAATTATATGGCATGAGAAGCATTGTGTTCACAAACATACATGTGTCACACATACAACAGTTGTTCTTACCATTACTTACCATCCTTCTTTGTTATTTTAAAACATAAGTGTGTCAGGATCTGTGTCCCTTCGCCAGACATTTGTTAGCCTTCGTAAAATACATAATATAGGTGTTTGTTCGCCATCATGACCAAATAGTTATGCCTGCAAGCAGATGACATTAACACGCATACAACCTAACTATATGAGGTCACTGACATAATAAGACATATTGGACAAATCATCTCGATATGACGATAATCCTTCGTGTGTAGCAAGCCCTACTGCAAGTCTCGAAATACCCTTATTACGACGTGTCTTCCTAGTCGGGTGGCAAGCCCCACTGCAGGTCTCGCAATACCACGTGCATGAAGTACTTCTACATAATTTTCTCTATGTCGAATCGATTCCCTGAAAACAGTTCGATGGAAAGCATTATCATGTGCACAAGTTGTCCATGACCATGCAATATGCGTGAACAATTAAGCAACTATAAAACATTTGCATGGTACATAATTCGAATACTGAAAGCACACACCATTACTCACACCACCGATCATACTCCCATTTCAATACTTACATTCAATGTTTCGATTGACGACGTGTAGGTCCTAAACTTACCGTGACACTCTGTCATTCCGTGGTACCGTACCACATTCACATCATTCTGATTAATGTTTCGATCGGCGACCGTAGGCCCTGGACTTACCGTGGCACCATGCCCTTTCATAATAAACGAGTCGTGGCATTGCGCCACACACATCATACTTGTCGTGGCACCGCACCACACATACCTACCGTAGCACCGTGCCACACATACATTTATGTCGTGACACTGCACCGCGCATCCTTACCTTTCCACTTTCCTGCATAAGCAATACAATACACTAACCAACTATGATACAAATAGCAACATAACACATTTCCATATTCCATGTGATTGTATCTAGCAGCAATCATATTAGTCTCTTTATCTTGGTTCATTTATTAGCATACAACACAAGCATAAAGGACTACACAAACAACATCAATTCATTAAGTGTGCAGGTAAAGGATAGAAGGATCACTGAGACCACCCACCATGAAGAAACTCTAGCTCGACCTTGCAGATACTGAACCATGTCTCAGACAGACGAGTTGATGTAAATGCATGAACTTCTTAATCGGTAAACAACACAAACGAGCCTTGCTCCATAAATTATCCAATATGATCGTGTTAAGCAAGCCTGCACCATCGCTCAAATCCAGTAATACCTTACACAACACAAATCCAAATCAACATATACAACTAAAAAGCCAAACACAAATCCATGACATACAATACCTCCACGCAGTGAGACATAACACTGAATAGATAGATCACTAGTCGATTTCTCTACATGAATTCAAGTCCAACCAAGCCTTTCAAATCAACAAACCAACATAATATGTTGCGTGAAGCAGGCATTACGAGACCTCCTTGGCCCATGCTCCTCAATGTGCGAAGGTATACCCTAATCTCCACTCCTTCTCTATGTTTGTGTCCCTATGTCCTTGTGTTTTGTTGATATGGGTTCTGGTTCTGATTATGGAGACTAAGATCCCAGAATGAATTTGGCT
>JANAVB010002407.1:0-82500 GCA_029216955.1 Iris pallida
TATACTCACATATAATATATATTATATTATAATATATATATATATATATATATATATATATATATATATATTTATATGTGAGTATATATATATATATATATATATATATATATATATAATATATATAATATACTCATATATATATATATATATATATTATATATATATATATATATATATATATATATATATATATATATGTGTGTGTGTGTGTGTGTGTGTATATGTATGTACATATGTAGATATGTCACGCCGCACCCAGTATTTGGGCAGGAATCAGTGTACACGCCCAACCTACGCCGCAGAGTCGGCGGTAGAACGCTGTATCAATATGATGAACAATCCACGCAGTAAAATATATCACAAGAAAAACAAGTAATTCTAAATCCCAACTCAGCTGCCATGAATAAGAATGGAATCGTCTCATAATGAAGAGAGTCTAAATCAAGGTAATCTCTACTACATGTCAACTCATCTCATAAAATCAAATACAATGTCTCAGCACTAACAAATGTCTAAGATAGAGCAGCGGGGTCAGCTGCTGAATAATCCTCCTGATAAACAAGGTCCGTCTCTAAGCCATCTCCCACATATGGGCCATACTCCTCTGGACACACGATCTCATCGCCTTCACCTAAAATTTGTTTGGTTACCCAGTCAGGATGGAACGAGTACAATTCACTGAGTGCAGTTCCAAATATATGAAGATGACTATACAACAGGGGTTAGCTTTTAGACATATGAATCATAAAATAAAAATATGAAGAAAAACAATAAAACTGAATAAGAACAGAAATGAAAATGCAGTAAAATACTCACCAACAGACTGACTGAAAATACCTTTGATATGTGATCGGTCTCGGGACAATTATACGACACTGTCTACACTGTCTAAAGCTACACTGTCTACATTACACTGTCTAAATTACACTGTCTACATTGTATGAATTGCACTGTCTACAATTAATAAGCAATAGAGATCACTAGCTACACTGTCTACGAAAATAAGCAATAGTAATCACTGTCTACACTGTCTACGATAAATAAGCAATAGTAATCACTGTCTACACTGTCTAAGGTCGGATCACATATCTTTGGTATTTTTACTTCCCGACATGACAAGGAACAAAATCATAAAAACTGAAAACATATATCCATCGACCAATCACTGCTGTATAGTAAGGATCGATAAATGAAAACAAACAACAAACTGTACTCGCCTGGCGTCCTGAGCTGCTGGCACGGGTCAGACTCCGAACTGAGGTCCAAGGAACCTATTTAAATGAAATTACAGTGTCAAGATACAACTCCAAAATGAAGGTTTGCTCTTAAGTGGGTTGCCCTAATAGTTTAGTGTCTACTCCATGTTCTTGTATCAACAGTTGCATCTAAACTCTAGGGTGGAGCAATTATCCCTTGATTCCTAATACTTTGAGCAGGGGTAAATATCAGTTGGGGTCATTTCCTATAGTTTAAGACATAATTTACTACATGAATGATTTTCCTAAGCCAAAGTATCACACAATTTTCTATTACAGACCTGACTCATTGATTTGGATATGCTATGGCCAATAATGGTGTTGGGTTGGACACTAGGTTTGTGTATGTTCCTGTGCAGTCACTCACAAGGTCTACCCTTGTCAATAGGCAACCAGATACCTATTTCTTGTTACACTCCCCCCCCCCCCTTGGTATACTGGATACCTAACAAGGTTAGTCTTCCAAAACCTGGGTTTGGTTTACTGATTTCTTTTGAGTAGGGAATCAGTCTTACTACTTACAGGCCACTAGTGTAGGTATTTTCCTAACCTGGTACACCCACTGGAATCCACAACCTGGCTTTGTCTAATAGTTTGTTAGGAACCACTTCTTATACCTAGGTGTTAACTGGTTACTCAATTTCCAGATAATGGGTGGCTTATGGCCAGGTACTAAAATCAAGCTCAGGAAATCCTTGTCAAACCTGGCAAACCTGTCCAAACTCAGGAAATCCTTGTCTAACCTGTCAACCTGTCCAAGCTCAGCTACTAACTGGATAACCCAGATTTCCCTAAAATCTGGACACATGGATTTCCTGTCTTCCCCATTGGTGTAGACCTTTCCTGCTTATTCCTGTAAGTACTATGGCCCCATGCTCTACTCTATTTTATTTGGAAAAACTAAAAAGTTCTTAGTAGCCTCTGTGGATGCTATGGTCTGATGCTCGAGTTTCAGTTTATCCCCAGGTCTTTGTCTCCCAACTGACTGAAGGGTAAGTCCCCCTCCAGTTCTTCCTCCATATCGGATCCCCCTCGGGTTAAGGTACTGTGGACTGTATTCTTGGTACAGGGTTATGTCCTAGCCTGTCATGTTATGGGGTCTATGGTGTCTAGATGATTTGGACATCCCATTCATTACGTGCCTTTGCATACTGAAAACAGGGGTATACCTATATTGAGCTCCAGTCATCCCAGGTCATATAGTTATCTACATGGGGTACTAGGTACTTGAACAGGGTTAATCCTTACATGTTTTCAAAGAATCAATATATCATCCAACTCGATTCTTCCTGTATGGTCACTGACAGGGATTTTTCTTGTATGTAGGAAAACCTGTTTATCTAAGGGTCTTCCCAAGTTCCCCCCTAAACCCCATTGATGGTTGACAGGGACTAAGCTATGGTGTATTTGCTATTCAGGTAATTAATCAAACGTTTACCCTGCTTTCCCTTAACTTCTAATGTTGCACAGAGTTGACAATCGATTCTGAATAAAGAACTTACTTGATGTTGCTCGAACTTTCCTTTTCCTGCCTGTGGCTTCCCTTGGTTTTCTCGACTGGGAACAATACAGATAGCTAGGGTTCGTAGAGAAAACTCACAGGAGAAGCACTCATATATATATATATATGCAAGGCATGGATAAGATTGGGATGGTTTCAGGGAGATTTAAGGTGTTTCAAAAGAGATTCGATTTGAATCAACTGTTATCTAAAGGGTTCCTCAGTTTGAATCTGGTTAGGAGTAGATACCCAATCCTTTCGAGTATCAGAACACAAGGTTTAAATTTTAAACTTTTGCAATTTAGTCCCTGGATGATATGGTTTTGCAAGGGTTTATATACATTGAAACTTATACATATTATCATAGTAAAATTGTGAACTATGAACCTCAAATTCCTAAATGATAAGGAAAAATAAACAATTAAATAAAATAAATAAATAAATAAAAAAATAATAGATGGGCTCACAAGATATGTATGTGAGAGTGTGTGTATTTACATATGTATGTGAGAGTGTGAGAGTGTGTGTATTTACATATGTATGTGAGAGTGTGTGTATTTACATATATAGAGAGGGGGATGAATGAGGGAATTTGTTTGAGTGTTATATGTATATATAGAAGAATTTTATAAGAGAATTAGAGAGATTTAGAGGGAGTTTAGAGAAGGAAATAGAGAGAAATAGAGGAGGGAAATGGAGGAGGAAAGGAGAAGGGAAGGGAGAGCAGCCCACAGCAGCAAGGGGGGCCAAGGGGGCTTCTGCCCTCCCCCCCCCCCCCCCCCCCCAAACAGCAGCAGCAGCTGCTGCTTTGGCAGCAGCAGTACCAGCCACAGTAGCAACAGCGAAGGCATTTCCCCTCCCTCCCCCATTTGACCCTCAAATCAATCTGTATATACACCCATATGTATACCAATATATATACATATATATACCCTATATATTAGCTATATATACACCTAATCAACCCACTAAAATAGCCCCTACAGTTAGTCCCAAGAGAGTGTGAAAAGAGAGAGTTTGAATGAGTGAATGAGTGAGTGAAATGTTTAGTTAGGATTTTGGTGAATGGGTGATTTTGAGTTCCCTGATTCGGAACGCGTCCAAACTTGGAGGGGACCTAGAAAATGTGAATTAGATTTTGTGGGTAGGCTCCTAGGTGGAAATCGGGATTGTGTGTGGGATTAGGAGAGTGGTATCGCACCGTACCATCGTGCATCTTGAGATATTCAAGATAACGGGTAAACGGGCGATACGAACCGTAAGATGAACTGGATGTCCACTTACCCTAGGAAACTTGGTAGGTAATGGTTGTATAGGCTAGTACCCTACTACCCTATGAAGCCCGGAGTGAAATTCCTAAGGGAAGGCCACTTGGCGTCAAGTTAGAATAGTTAAGGGTAAATATTTTAAGGGGTAATCGGATAAATTCAAAATACGGGGTTCGGGTATTCGGGTTGACTTGAAACTTAGGTGGCTTGTTGGGTACACCCTACAAATGTCATATTTGAACCGATTTTGGCTCGGTTGACCCAGAGTTGACTTTTTACCCAAAAGTCAACCGTGAGTCAACACTTTGTCTAGATTTGACCAAATCCGAACTAGAGTTGACCAGTTGACCAAAAGTCAACTGTTGGTCAACATTTGACCAATTTGATCTAGGGTTGACCTAGAGTTGACCAGAGTTGACCAGGGTTAACCAGTTGACCAAAAGTCAACTGTAGGCCAACTCTTGACCCCGTTTGATTTGCTTTGACTTGTTTTGTCTTGCGATGACTGGTATGACCTAGAGTCGACTTAGATTGACTTGATATAGCTTAATTTGACCTAGATTGACTTGACAGGACTTAGTGTGACTCAGTGAGACCTAGTTTGACCTAGATTTCATATCATTCATTGTGAATCATTCTTAAACTTGTTTAAACCTAAATTAACATACGATATCTCATATTTAGGTTTCTGATTACCACTCTGAGCATTGATATACCCTACAGCTCAAGACAGCAGGCGAGTACATTCTCTGATAGCAGTTACTTGTTTTGATATCTTCTCTACCAGTTCAATTATAGTGTTTACTTGATTCTCGACACATTGGTGCACGGACTAGTATTGTCGGATTCCTGTCATGATATGTCATTCCTGGATTTCTTGGGATACGGGTACTTGCTTGGTCTTGATTCTTTTACTTGTATTGATGCCGATTCCTGAAGAGGACTTACTTCCATCTTAGGAAATCCCGTGTCATGATGTGTTATGTCCGGATTCGTGTACTATTCGGGGATGGGGAATTTTATAGATAGTGTGATCAATGTCCACCTTGAGTTACTACTTGTATCATAGCTATACCCTCACCTCACGACGGGTATAGCCTGACCTGTGCTACTACTTGCTCCATAGCTTGCCATCCCGGTCTGGCCGAGTCTACGTACTTGTAGCCGGTCGACTGGAAGCCTGATTCTTGACCCATACCGATCACATTATGCTATAATATTCGAGGCACTTTTATATTTATTACATCAGTTACATGATTTACAGTTCAGTTTACTTTTCCTGTATGATTCACCCTGACATGATTTCCAGTTTACATATCCTGTTATACTTACATCTTGATATGTTCATCTTGTACTCTACTATGATTGACTGTTAGAGCATTTGTCATTACTATGGAATTTGTTGCCAGCGTTGTACTCGTTCATTTTCCTGACAGGATAACGTTATGATATATCCAGATGACATAGATGCAGACTGCTCTACCTACTATAGGTATGGTCAGGACGTAGACTGCGACCAGTTGACACCCTTGGAGCCAGTGGATGATAGTACTTCTGTATAGATCTTTTAGCTAGGTTTGACTGGACTGCGATCCAGCTAGCTTTTAGACTGTAGTTTCTATGTTATATTTTGAGACCCTGAGATGTTATGTATATATCTGGGCTTGTATCGGACACTGGACTTATTTCTATTTTCATCTATCATATGTCTTTCCTTCTGAGCTATCTACCTTAGTTTTATTCTGTGATTGAGACTGTATTGTTATGGAACCTCCACTCAGAGTGTATATACTGTATAGGTACCTTTATACTGTTAGTCATAGTATTTACAGACGTTATATACAGTATTCTACCGCCGATACTGCGGCGTAGGCTGGACGTACCCACGTGCTCGTGCACCTCATAAGGGTGCGGGTCGTGACAGGTCTATTACAGATTCTTTGTGTAACTCCACCTTCCTGAAATATGGTAGAATTTAAATTTTTGTAATTGATTAATGATTTAGGAATTTTTTTTTTTTTATTTTAACATAGGTGGAATTATATTTTTATTTTTATTTGGGGATCATCTAATTAGTTCTCCTGGGCTTAACCTCTTGCAACCCAATGGATTGGGCCAAACACTGCCAGCCCAATCAAACTTCCTTTAAGCTCAACCCAGTGTTAGCCTAAGGTTTTTCCCTGCTCTTGATTAGAATTCTGGAGAGCTTCGAATTCAAATTTCTCTCAACGGCCAAGGGAGTGGCCATGTGCTCTCTTCTCCCTGCTCTCTAACCACCTTGTCAGAAGTTTTTCTGCCAGTAGGATTAGCCTGCCCCTCACGCTATCCATCTCCTATTTAAGACCATTCTCTCCTCACAATTCTCCATTCCTTCAATCATTTCTTCTTCTTTTTCATCACTGATCAGCCATGGCGGACCAGCAACCTGAGGAAGGCAGTGCAACCTAGGAATTCGACCACGGCATCAACAAGGGTCCCATTCAGCAACTACACGAGCAGATCGACCCTTCTGGATGAACCATCACCCCATCGATCCAGATCTAGTGAGTGTTACATCTCCCATTTCGGTTGATCTTGTTCTTCTACCTCGCTGTAATTCAAAATTGTTGAATTATAGATCTAGAGCAGTGATTTCCTCTCAATTACTTGAGCTTCCAAGCTGTTTGATAACTGGTCACATCGAGCTTTAGTGAACGTGAGGGTTGTTCTTGAGCAAGGAGTCCTGATTCTTGAAATCCATTCGATTTTAATTAATCTCTGTATTAACGATGAGAGTGTAGATCATCAGGAAGGATTCAGTTGAAGATCGACTTAAGAATCAATCCTAAATTCCTGATCTAGTCTTGGTAGGTAATTCATCTTCCTCGAATCATAGATCGGTTCTATTTTCAATCCTTGGATCACTAACCAAATGTTCTTCCACTTCTAAATCTCTTGATTAGATTTCCTGGAGAGTAACCTTTGGAATTATTGAAGAGGACTGCTCACATATTTTACTGTTGACTTGGGGATCAGGTAAGGATCATCACCTGAATTGTAACTCCAGAAGTTGTTTGGCATTTAATTTTGTTTCTTCAAATTGTTGTGTTTAGACTGAGTTCGAGATTGAATTAAATTACATTGATTTGGATTGGTTGGCTTTTGAACTGGTAATTAATCTAAGTAATAGTACTTGAACTTGTGCACATGTACAACGTTTGGGCAATTACTTGAGAATGCTCATCTCAGAAACCTGAGATGCACTGTTAAATCTGGACAGTGGATTCACTAGTAGCTTTGATTTAACTTACTTTGTAAACTCTGAATTTATGTTGCATTTCCTATTTAATCATGATAGGTTCAGAGCCATTGTTGGATTAAGTGTTGAACCTAAAGTTCAACTAAAAGTTAGGAGTAGGCATCGACCATGGACTGTGTTTAAATTGCATTACAATAGATGAATGTATAAACTGAATTTTAGCACTGTCATGATATGCAGTACCATGTTCTAATAGTTGCACACTCGACTGATATCAGTCCATGCTGTGGAACCAGGCTGTAGAAATACTAGTTGATGACTACTTGGTGTCATATTGGTTTGAAGAGGCAGGTTGTATAGATTGTTTTGTCACCAGCACAAATCAATATCATATAACAGAGCTTACTGCTGAAATCAAAACCAATGTGATACCAAGGGTGTTGATACTCTCCTGGGAAATGGGTAGGACTGATATCTTATCACTTTTAGACTGACTTAGGATATTACTGAATGTACATGTGAGACTGAGTTTATGATTTTAACCTATGATTGGTGGAGCTTGGTTAAACTGAGGTCAAGAAATCTTTCAGTCTTCCAAGACTGAACTAAATACCTGAGAGTCTCAGAACCTGAGAACTTGGTAATTTTCATTTAGAACTCAGTGTAACCTGAATTCTCAGGAACCTGGAAATTACAATCCTGCATTTTGGACTGATTTGGAGTGCAGGACATAATATGTATTGAAGATGCATAGTTATTATAATTGTTATAAGTGATATCTGGATGTCTTATAATTTGAACTGTTGTTTAAACCCTGCCATTGGATCCTACTATGGACTGTCCTGTCCTGCTATTGGACTGGGGTAGGAATTGAGTTTAATTTATGCTGTTGGATTCTAGACTGAGAGTTGGACTATTATTTTGGGATTTAAGATTGCAATACATATAACAATATCTTGGACATAGGACTGTTAAACAAGGACCATTCGACCCAGTAATGGAAACCTGAAACTGGTGAGTTCTTCATCAGAGACAGTTGAGGGTCTCCATGAGACAGGAACCTGAGAACTTCATTCTCAGAACCTGAAATGTCTCAGGAAATAAACTGAGTAACTCAGTGTAACTGAGACACTTGGTCATCCTGTGATAACTCAGGTGTGGTCCTGTATAAACCAGGAATACAGCCCTATGTTAAATCCAGGAGTATATTCCTGTGTAAACCCAGGAATTCAAAATGACTTCCAGTAATCTAGAATAAATTCAAGTTAACTATGATGATTTCAGTAACTAGGTTGTTTACCTTATAAGATAGGATAGCTTAATCTTGTGAACTAAGCATTGAGTTTCCAAGGTCTTGATTTAAGAGGCTCTATCAATGTTAACTTACTTTTTGAGCATTGTTTCATAGAGTTATGTTTTTAGCTTAATATTAAGTTCTTGATAGTCTAGATACCAAGGAGCATTTCATAGATTATGTATTTTGACTAACTAGTATTAATCCACCAGGAGATTGATGGCTATCAATGGCAAGAATCCCTTTACCTTTTAAACTTTCTTTGCCTTCATAAGGATTCAATAAAGTATTGTTTAGCTAAGTTAATGGCTTAGGGAGGAGGTCATAACACTTGAGTTAGATACAAATAAGATTGGTATTTCGATGATTATTGTATTTAGATTTTGAGTAGTTAATAGAAACTGAAATTATAGGATAAGAGCTAAGGAGAAGTTGAGAAAGTATCAAGATTATGTTTTGGTAAATACCAATGTGAACTTGTCCTGATATTAACCAACTTGTATACATCATTATTTCATACAGGAGGATATCCGACTCTTTTGCCTACTTGTACTTTCCTGGAGCAAGGCAAGTACACTCTACGGTTTTGTACTTTTCATTATATATCCTGTGCTTCCTTGAGTGACACAATTGCAACACGTCATGTACTTTCTGGTGCTCTTGTTCTATTGTGCTTATTACTTGTATCCGGGGAGGGGAAATATACTATCTATGTGACCAATCCCAAGTAACAACTCAGGTGTGTTTTAGCTTAGACCCCGCATCGTGCACGCGGGTCCTAAGTCACCATTCATGTGCTTTCATGTGCTTTCAGGTGCTTTCAGGTGCTTACCCTAGCCGGTCACATATTTAGTTATATTTCAAATGTAGTACACACATGTTCAGGAGATTACCTTGTACTTATTTTCTGTAGTTCCATGATATCATGTTCTTTCAGGTGCTTACATATCATGTTCTTACATTCATGTTCTTCCATGTACTTTACACTGTTCTTCATGTACTTATTTACCTGTTCTTCCTGTACTTTCCATGTTCCCTTGTACTTTCATATTATGATGTCTTGTTCATTACCTAAAATTGTACTTGCTCCGCTCCTGAATAGGATATGTTGCAGGTGAGATGGAGGCTTTGTGTGACACATACTATGGACAGGATACTGCCTTCCTTACTGAGCCAGCTGGAGCTGCTTGTGACCTAGAGGCTGCAGAGGCCTAGTACTTCATTAGTTTTCCATTATCTTTCCATGTATTGAGACTAGCAGACTCTTTTATAATTGAAATGTAATAATTTCAGATATTGTACTTTACTCTGGTTGGGACACATTATATAGATGCCGTGATTCTATACTTTCATGTTTATCTGGTTAGTTTTCCCTAGTTGGTACAGCTTACTTCATTGTGTCTAACAATGAAGGCTGGGCGTGTCCGACTCGTGTCCGATTATTCGGGAGCGGGTCGTGACATGTTTTTAGTGGTGGCCCATGCAGGTCTATCCTAATGGTACCTAGGTTTTAGCGTACTATTGGGGGACTTGATTACACTAGGGAAACTTGATCACAGCATAGGAAAATTGGGAAATAAGGGTATATCAGGTGTATCAGGTATTTTGATATTCTATAAACACTTGTTGTATGTAGGTCTAGGTTATTTTAACAGTTTTCTGTTTTACAGATAGTTCAAAAGCATGCGACACCAGAACTGTCAATTCACCTGCACTTGACGTTTTCGAGCTTCCACTACCTTCTATCACTCTACTATCCCCATGGGTAGTACGTAGTTGACGGAGACGTCTGAAGGGTCCCTTGACAACCAGAGGAAGCAGGCCACCCTTTCCAAGTCAGACTTGTGGATACACTCTCCGAGCCAGGAAGGACTTCTGATTTCTAGACGCTCAGACACTTGGACTTTTCCGACACCAAGCGCATATCTTGCACCAGAGAGACGATCGAGAACCTGAAGCCGCCACTGAAGATCATCTCAGCATGTGAGGATCCGACTTCTCTGAAGATTAGAGCCACCAGCCTGGAGATTCAGAATGTAACGCAGACAATGGAACGAAACCGGAAGCTGAAGCCCATGAAAGACGTGAAGATTTATGACAAAGACAACAACTACCCTGGACCCGCAAAGCATCACAACACTCAGTCAGCATTTCATCGGTCACATCACCAGTTGCATCATCAGGAACAGATCTCAGCACGCCAGCAGCCATATATTCCTGCCAGAGCCCTGCACTTCAACCCCAGCGGGAGATCCAGATTCAGATCCAGCCGACGATCATTTACAATTTTTGCCACCTCTCAGGATGCCACTATGAAGAGTGCCGCAAAAGACGGAGGCTATGCCTGCACTGCAGATCGTCTGCCCACCAAGTCAAGAACTGCTCGGAGACCACTGATCACGCTGCCCAAGGACGAACGCGAGAAGCACCAGGACTACAACAAGGGTGACCCGCCTCTCCAGATGCAACAATCACATGAAGCACTACTGCAGGGATCAACCTATGTCAGGACAATTGAAGAAGGTTAGAGAGATTTCATTCCGGAGGAATACTGAAGACAGACTAAAGACTGAAGATTTTTGCATGGTTGGAAAAACCATGTATCTTGATTAGCAGCCTAGTTTTTCTTAAATTTTAGCATCTAGACCATTTCTTGAAACTTCTTGTTTTCTATTTTGGAATCTTGGTTGGTATTCGAAACTTAACTCGAGATATTGTTTCCTATTCGTTGATTGGTACTCCTCCAATCTATTCTTCGTAACCTTGCTCTTTTCGAGATTCTACTCAGGAATTTTGTTTCCTATTCAGGACTAGTTACCATTTGTAAATTTTGTTTTCTTTCCGAAGTTCAGTTTTCTATTTGGGGATAGTCGGAATTTGATTTTTATTCAATGCTTGTTTCTATTCACCATTCCAGACATCGTTTGAAAACTTCGATTTCGACCTGTTCCCTATGTGAGATTCGTTTCCTACGTGGCTTGTTTCTACTTGGAAATTGTTCTGTTCACAACTTTGCTTCGATCTTGTTCCCTATTTGAGGTATCGCTTGTTTCATGAATATTGTTTTGCTCACCCATTGATTCTTTTCCTACTCATAACTTGATTCCATTCGAGAATTTAAGATCCTGTTTCCTATTTCGAGACTTTGTTTTATTCGTGATTTTGCCTCCCATCCAAGATTTACCGGACCTTGAATTTCAGTTCCTACTCGCAACTCGTTGAGACTGTGTTCCCTATTCCAAATCTTGTCTCCTCATTGAGATTTTCTATTCGAGAATTTGTTCCTTATTCACGACTTTGTTGATACTAGATTTTGAAACTTGTCTTCTATCTGATACCTTGCCTAAGTTCATCCTTCGAGACTCTGTTATCCTTTCAAGATAACGTTCCATATGTGGAACCTTGTTACCATTCCAGATATCAGTTGATATTCTGTCATAATCTGAAACTTTGTCCTGTCTGAAATCTCCCTGGCTGCCCTTTTGTACTCACTGATCGGATCCCTTGTCATTTTTAGTACATAATAAACTCATGTATTCTAACAGTCAGGTAATTCACCATTTCCGTGACTTAGACTATTGAAATTCATTTTGAATTCCTTGAAACTCTTTTGAAATTCCTAAGGATAAAGTCGTGAGGCTATTCGATGACCTACTATGGCATGACAGTTGCGCGCTGCAGCCATTAGCTGGATTATGGAGACTGAGGGTTCACTGCAGCCAGTAGCGCACTGGCAAGGCAGGAACTCTAAGTTGAAGTGATTTCAGACACCTATAGGTTTTCGAGGATTGTCGAGACTTGTCATATTCTTCATCTCTTGATCTTTTGGGTTGTCTCGTCAATGATTGTTAGAAAATGGATAAGGTTGATAGAGTATTTGGAGACATATTGTTATTTGAGTCACGGAGCCGAAAGTCCACTGCAGTCAGATACATACTGGCGGGGTAGGGATTCTAAGCAAAGTGATTTCAGATACCAATATGTTCTTGGATATTCTGGAGACTATAATTCCTTTTTCATATGATTATTGGTTTTCGAGAATCACAAATCCTTGCATGTTCACCCTGATTTGATACTGTATCTCCTGAGTATTTCGTACGTTCCTCAAATCAACCCTTGCTAATTATCTTCTAGTATTGTATCGTTAGATCATTGATTTTCTCAAATTATACATTGCCAGATTTTGATTCCATACTTCGTTTGTGTCTTGTCTAAATTTTGATCTTAAATCATGTCTGTCTGACCATGATTTTCCTATCTTGTGCTAGCCACCTGTGTTAAACTATCGATTTTTGATCGTACTTAATATTTGTGTCTTTATGATGTTGCTCCTCTAAGTTGTAATTGAAATTCCTTCCACTTCGTGACTATTTGATCCTCGATCCTTGTCAAAGCGTGATATCCCAAACTTCTTATGTGTACTTGGACTCAAGGCTCAGAGCATCGTGGATCGACAGAAGCACTAGGCGGACAACAGCAGATGATCACCGGAGTTCGCAGCTAGAAGCAGAGTGTTCCTGAAGAATCTCGTCGACCAGAGGCACCATTCGTTTTAGCAGAGGCGGGAAGCTCAGTCCGAGATTCATCGGACCCTTCGATGTGACGGCGCGGATTGGCGAGATGGCGTATCGACTAGCGCTTCCAGATAGCTTGGAGGGGGTGCACGATGTCTTCCACGTATCCCAGCTTCGACGATACATTCCAGACCCGAGCCATGTGGTGGACTATTCCGAGCTGGAGGTGGGCCCGAGATTGACTTACGAGGAGCAGCCAGTAGAGATCTTGGACCGAAGAGAGAAGTGTCTGCGGAACCAGACCATTCCTCTTGTTCGCGTCATGTGGAGACACCACTCTCAGGGAAAGTCCACATGGGAGCGCGAGGACGAGATGCGGGAGCGATATCCCACTCTGTTTGATTGATATTGATTGTACCCTGTTTTGTGGAGTTCTATGTTTTTTTCAAATAAAATAACTGGTGTTTGGATCCTTTGAGAATTGCAGAATTGAATTTCGAGGACAAAATTTTTTTAAGGGAGGGAGATTTGTAACTCCACCTTCCTGAAATATGGAAGAATTTAAATTTTTGTAATTGATTAATGATTCAGGAATATATTTTTTTTTATTTTAACATAGGTGGAATTATATTTTTATTTTTATTTGGGGATCATCTAATTAGTTCTCCTGGGCTTAACCTCTTGCAACCCAATGGATTGGGCCAAACACTGCCAGCCCAATCAAACTTCCTTTAAGCTCAACCCAGTGTTAGCCTAAGGTTTTTCCCTGCTCTTGATTAGAATTCTGGAGAGCTTCGAATTCAAATTTCTCTCTACGGCCAAGGGAGTGGCCATGTGCTCTCTTCTCCCTGCTCTCTAACCACCTTGTCAGAAGTTTTTCCGCCAGTAGGATTAGCCTGCCCCTCACGCTATCCATCTCCTATTTAAGACCATTCTTTCCTCACAATTCTCCATTCCTTCAATCATTTCTTCTTCTTTTTCATCACTGATCAGCCATGGCGGACCAGCAACCTGAGGAAGGCAGTGCAACCTAGGAATTCGACCACGGCATCAACAAGGGTCCCATTCAGCAACTACACGAGAAGATCGACCCTTCTGGATGAACCATCACCCCATCGATCCAGATCTAGTGAGTGTTACATCTCCCATTTCGGTTGATCTTGTTCTCCTATCTCGTTGTAATTCAAAATTGTTGAATTGTAGATCTAGAGCAGTGATTTCCTCTCAATTACTTGAGCTTCCAAGCTATTTGATAACTGGTCACATCGAGCTTTAGTGAAGGTGAGGATTGTTCTTGAGCAAGGAGTCCTGATTCTTGAAATCCATTCGATTTTAATTAATCTCTGTATTAACGATGAGAGTGTAGATCATCAGGAAGGATTCAGTTGAAGATCGACTTAAGAATCAATCCTAAATTCCTGATCTAGTCTTGGTAGGTAATTCATCTTCCTCGAATCATAGATCGGTTCTATTTTCAATCCTTGGATCACTAACCAAATGTTCTTCCACTTCTAAATCTCTTGATTAGATTTCCAGGAGAGTAACCTTTGGAATTATTGAAGAGGACTGCTCACATATTTTACTGTTGACTTGGGGATCAGGTAAGGATCATCACCTGAATTGTAACTCCAGAAGTTGTTTGGCATTTAATTTTGTTTCTTCAAATTGTTGTGTTTAGACTGAGTTCGAGATTGAATTAAATTACATTGATTTGGATTGGTTGGCTTTTGAACTGGTCATTAATCTAAGTAATAGTACTTGAACTTGTGCACATGTGCAACGTTTGGGCAATTACTTGAGAATGCTCATCTCAGAAACCTGAGATGCACTGTTAAATCTGGACAGTGGATTCACTAGTAGCTTTGATTTAACTTACTTTGTAAACTCTGAATTTATGTTGCATTTCCTATTTAATCATGATAGGTTCAGAGCCATTGTTGGATTAAGTGTTGAACCTAAAGTTCAACTAAAAGTTAGGAGTAGGCATCGACCATGGACTGTGTTTAAATTGCATTACAATAGATGAATGTATAAACTGAATTTTAGCACTGTCATGATATGCAGTACCATGTTCTAATAGTTGCACACTCGACTGATATCAGTCCATGCTGTGGAACCAGGCTGTAGAAATACTAGTTGATGACTACTTGGTGTCATATTGGTTTGAAGAGGCAGGTTGTATAGATTGTTTTGTCACCAGGACAAATCAATATCATATAACAGAGCTTACTGCTGAAATCAAAACCAATGTGATACCAAGGGTGTTGATACTCTCCTGGGAAATGGGTAGGACTGATATCTTATCACTTTTAGACTGACTTAGGATATTACTGAATGTACATGTGAGACTGAGTTTATGATTTTAACCTATGATTGGTGGAGCTTGGTTAAACTGAGGTCAAGAAATCTTTCAGTCTTCCAAGACTGAACTAAATACCTGAGAGTCTCAGAACCTGAGAACTTGGTAATTTTCATTTAGAACTCAGTGTAACCTGAATTCTCAGGAACCTGGAAATTACAATCCTGCATTTTGGACTGATTTGGAGTGCAGGACATAATATGTATTGAAGATGCATAGTTATTATAACTGTTATAAGTGATATCTGGATGTCTTATAATTTGAACTGTTGTTTAAACCCTGCCATTGGATCCTACTATGGACTGTCCTGTCCTGCTATTGGACTGGGGTAGGAATTGAGTTTAATTTATGCTGTTGGATTCTAGACTGAGAGTTGGACTATTATTTTGGGATTTAAGATTGCAATACATATAACAATATCTTGGACATAGGACTGTTAAACAAGGACCATTCGACCCAGTAATAGAAACCTGAAACTGGTGAGTTCTTCATCAGAGACAGTTGAGGGTCTCCATGAGACAGGAACCTGAGAACTTCATTCTCAGAACCTGAAATGTCTCAGGAAATAAACTGAGTAACTCAGTGTAACTGAGACACTTGGTCATCCTGTGATAACTCAGGTGTGGTCCTGTATAAACCAGGAATACAGCCCTATGTTAAATCCAGGAGTATATTCCTGTGTAAACCCAGGAATTCAAAATGACTTCCAGTAATCTAGAATAAATTCAAGTTAACTATGATGATTTCAGTAACTAGGTTGTTTACCTTATAAGATAGGATAGCTTAATCTTGTGAACTAAGCATTGAGTTTCCAAGGTCTTGATTTAAGAGGCTCTATCAATGTTAGCTTACTTTTTGAGCATTGTTTCATAGAGTTATGTTTTTAGCTTAATATTAAGTTCTTGATAGTCTAGATACCAAGGAGCATTTCATAGATTATGTATTTTGACTAACTAGTATTAATCCACCAGGAGATTGATGGCTATCAATGGCAAGAATCCCTTTACCTTTTAAACTTTCTTTGCCTTCATAAGGATTCAATAAAGTATTGTTTAGCTAAGTTAATGGCTTAGGGAGGAGGTCATAACACTTGAGTTGGATACAAATAAGATTGGTATTTCGATGATTATTGTATTTAGATTTTGAGTAGTTAATAGAAACTAAAATTATAGGATAAGAGCTAAGGAGAAGTTGAGAAAGTATCAAGATTATGTTTTGGTAAATACCAATGTGAACTTGTCCTGATATTAACCAACTTGTATACATCATTATTTCATACAGGAGGATATCCGACTCTTTTGCCTACTTGTACTTTCCTGGAGCAAGGCAAGTACACTCTACGGTTTTGTACTTTTCATTATATATCCTGTGCTTCCTTGAGTGACACAATTGCAACACGTCATGTACTTTCTGGTGCTCTTGTTCTCTTGTGCTTATTACTTGTATCCGGGGAGGGGAAATATACTATCTATGTGACCAATCCCAAGTAACAACTCAGGTGTGTTTTAGCTTAGACCCCGCATCGTGCACGCGGGTCCTAAGTCACCATTCATGTGCTTTCATGTGCTTTCAGGTGCTTTCAGGTGCTTACCCTAGCCGGTCACATATTTAGTTATATTTCAAATGTAGTACACACATGTTCAGGAGATTACCTTGTACTTATTTCCTATAGTTCCATGATATCATGTTCTTTCAGGTGCTTACATATCATGTTCTTACATTCATGTTCTTCCATGTACTTTACACTGTTCTTCATGTACTTATTTACCTGTTCTTCCTGTACTTTCCATGTTCCCTTGTACTTTCATATCCTGATGTCTTGTTCATTACCTAGAATTGTACTTGCTCTGCTCCTGAATAGGATATGTTGCAGGTGAGATGGAGGCTTTGTGTGACACATACTATGGACAGGATACTGCCTTCCTTACTGAGCCAGCTGGAGCTGCTTGTGACCTAGAGGCTGCAGAGGCCTAGTACTTCATTAGTTTTCCATTATCTTTCCATGTATTGAGACTAGCAGACTCTTTTATAATTGAAATGTAATAATTTCAGATATTGTACTTTACTCTGGTTGGGACACATTATATAGATGTTGTGATTCTATACTTTCATGTTTATCTGGTTAGTTTTCCCTAGTTGGTACAGCTTACTTCATTGTGTCTAACAATGAAGGCTGGGCGTGTCTGACTCGTGTCCGATTATTCGGGAGCGGGTCGTAACATGTTTTTAGTGGTGGCCCATGCAGGTCTATCCTAATGGTACCTAGGTTTTAGCGTACTATTGGGGGACTTGATTACACTAGGGAAACTTGATCACAGCATAGGAAAATTGGGAAATAAGGGTATATCAGGTGTATCAGGTATTTTGATATTCTATAAACACTTGTTGTATGTAGGTCTAGGTTATTTTAACAGTTTTCTGTTTGGCAGATAGTTCAAAAGCATGCGACACCAGAACTGTCAATTCACCTGCACTTGACGTTTTCGAGCTTCCACTACCTTCTATCACTCTACTATCCCCATGGGTAGTACGTAGTTGACGGAGACGTCTGAAGGGTCCCTTGACAACCAGAGGAAGCAGGCCACCCTTTCCAAGTCAGACTTGTGGATACACTCTCCGAGCCAGGAAGGACTTCTGATTTCTAGACGCTCAGACACTTGGACTTTTCCGACCCCAAGCGCATATCTTGCACCAGAGAGACGATCGAGAACCTGAAGCCGCCACTGAAGATCATCTCAGCATGTGAGGATCCGACTTCTCTGAAGATTAGAGCCACCATCCTGGAGATTCATAATGTAACGCAGACAATGGAACGAAACCGGAAGCTGAAGCCCATGAAAGACGTGAAGATTTATGACAAAGACAACAACTACCCTGGACCCGCAAAGCATCACAACACTCAGTCAGCATTTCATCGGTCACATCACCAGTTGCATCATCAGGAACAGATCTCAGCACGCCAGCAGCCATATTTTCCTGCTAGAGCCCTGCACTTCAACCCCAGCGGGAGATCCAGATTCAGATCCAGCCGACGATCATTTACAATTTCTGCCACCTCTCAGGATGCCACTATGAAGAGTGCCGCAAAAGACGGAGGCTATGCCTGCACTGCAGATCGTCTGTCCACCAAGTCAAGAACTGCTCGGAGACCACTGATCACGCTGCCCAAGGACGAACGCGAGAAGCACCAGGACTACAACAAGGGTGACCCGCCTCTCCAGATGCAACAATCACATGAAGCACTACCGCAGGGATCAACCTATGTCAGGACAATTGAAGAAGGTTAGAGAGATTTCATTCCGGAGGAATATTGAAGACAGACTAAAGACTGAAGATTTTTGCATGGTTGGAAAAACCATGTATCTTGATTAGCAGCCTAGTTTTTCTTAAATTTTAGCATCTAGACCATTTCTTGAAACTTCTTGTTTTCTACTTTGGAATCTTGGTTGGTATTCGAAACTTAACTCGAGATATTGTTTCCTATTCGTTGATTGGTACTCCTCCAATCCATTCTTCGTAACCTTGCTCTTTTCGAGATTCTACTCAGGAATTTTGTTTCCTATTTAGGACTAGTTACCATTTGTAAATTTTATTTTCTTTCCGAAGTTCAGTTTTCTATTTGGGGATAGTCGGAATTTGATTTTTATTCAATACTTGTTTCTATTCACCATTCCAGACATCGTTTGAAAACTTCGGTTTCGACCTGTTCCCTATGTGAGATTCGTTTCCTACGTGGCTTGTTTCTACTTGGAAATTGTTCTGTTCACAACTTTGCTTCGATCTTGTTCCCTATTTGAGGTATCGCTTGTTTCATGAATATTGTTTTGCTCACCCATTGATTCTTTTCCTACTCATAACTTGATTCCATTCGAGAATTTAAGATCCTGTTTCCTATTTCGAGACTTTGTTTTATTCGTGATTTTGCCTCCCATCCAAGATTTACCGGACCTTGAATTTCAGTTCCTACTCACAACTCGTTGAGACTGTGTTCCCTATTCCAAATCTGTCTCCTCATTGAGATTTTCTATTCGAGAATTTGTTCCTTATTCACGACTTTGTTGATACTAGATTTTGAAACTTGTCTTCTATCTGATACCTTGCCTCAGTTCATCCTTCGAGACTCTGTTATCCTTTCAAGATAACGTTCCATATGTGGAACCTTGTTACCATTCCAGATATCAGTTGATATTCCATCATAATCTGAAACTTTGTCCTATCTGAAATCTCCCTGGCTGCCCTTTTGTACTCACTGATCGGATCCCTTGTCATTTTTAGTACATAATAAACTCATGTATTCTAACAGTCAGGTAATTCACCATTTCCGTGACTTGGACTATTGAAATTCATTTTGAATTCCTTGAAACTCTTTTGAAATTCCTAGGGATAAAGTCGTGAGGCTATTCGATGACCTACTATGGCATGACAGTTGCGCGCTGCAGCCATTAGCTGGATTATGGAGACTGAGGGTTCACTGCAGCCAGTAGCGCACTGGCGAGGCAGGAACTCTAAGTTGAAGTGATTTCAGACACCCATAGGTTTTCGAGGATTGTCGAGACTTGTCATATTCTTCATCTCTTGATCTTTTGGGTTGTCTCGTCAATGATTGTTGGAAAATGGATAAGGTTGATAGAGTATTTGGAGACATATTGTTATTTGAGTCACGGAGCTGAAAGTCCACTGCAGTCAGATACATACTGGCGGGATAGGGATTCTAAGCAAAGTGATTTCAGATACCAATATGTTCTTGGATATTCTGGAGACTATAATTCCTTTTTCATATGATTATTGGTTTTCGAGAATCACAAATCCTTGCATGTTCACCCTGATTTGATACTGTATCTCCTGAGTATTTCGTACGTTCCTCAAATCAACCCTTGCTAATTATCTTCTAGTATTGTATCGTTAGATCATTGATTTTCTCAAATTATACATTGCCAGATTTTGATTCCATACTTCGTTTGTGTCTTGTCTAAATTTTGATCTTAAATCATGTCTGTCTGACCATGATTTTCCTATCTTGTGCTAGCCACCTGTGTTAAACTATCGATTTTTGATCGTACTTAATATTTGTGTCTTTATGATGTTGCTCCTCTAAGTTGTAATTGAAATTCCTTCCACTTCGTGACTATTTGATCCTCGATCCTTGTCAAAGCGTGATATCCCAAACTTCTTATGTGTACTTGGACTCAAGGCTCAGAGCGTCGTGGATCGACAGAAGCACTAGGCGGACAACAGCAGATGATCACCGGAGTTTGCAGCTAGAAGCAGAGTGTTCCTGAAGAATCTCGTCGACCAGAGGCACCATTCGTTTTGGCAGAGGCGGGAAGCTCAGTCCAAGATTCATCGGACCCTTCGATGTGACGGCGCGGATTGGCGAGATGGCGTATCGACTAGCGCTTCCAGATAGCTTGGAGGGGGTGCACGATGTCTTCCACGTATCCCAGCTTCGACGATACATTCCAGACCCGAGCCATGTGGTGGACTATTCCGAGCTGGAGGTGGGCCCGAGATTGACTTACGAGGAGCAGCCAGTAGAGATCTTGGACCGAAGAGAGAAGCGTCTGCGGAACCAGACCATTCCTCTTGTTCGCGTCATGTGGAGACACCACTCTCAGGGAAAGTCCACATGGGAGCGCGAGGACGAGATGCGGGAGCGATATCCCACTCTGTTTGATTGATATTGATTGTACCCTGTTTTGTGGAGTTCTATGTTTTTTTCAAATAAAATAACTGGTGTTTGGATCCTTTGAGAATTGCAGAATTGAATTCGAGGACGAAATTTTTTTAAGGGGGGAGATTTGTAACTCCACGTTCCTGAAATATGGTAGATTTAAATTTTTGTAATTGATTAATGATTTAGGAATATTTTTTTTTATTTTAACATAGGTGGAATTATATTTATTTTTATTTGGGGATCATCTAATTAGTTCTCCTGGGCTTAACCTCTTGCAACCAATGGATTGGGCCAAACACTGCCAGCCCAATCAAACTTCCTTTAAGCTCAACCCAGTGTTAGCCTAAGGTTTTTCCCTGCTCTTGATTAGAATTCTGGAGAGCTTGAATTCAAATTTCTCTCAACGGCCAAGGGAGTGGCCATGTGCTCTCTTCTCCCTGCTCTCTAACCACCTTGTCAGAAGTTTTTTCGCCAGTAGGATTAGCCTGCCCCTCACGCTATCCATCCCTATTTAAGACCATTCTTTCCTCACAATTCTCCATTCCTTCAATCATTTCTTTTCTTTTTCATCCTGATCAGCCATGGCGGACCAGCAACCTGAGGAAGGCAGTGCAACCTAGGAATTCGACCACGGCATCAACAAGGGTCCCATTCAGCAACTACACGAGCAGATCGACCCTTCTGGATGAACCATCACCCATCGATCCAGATCTAGTGAGTGTTAATCTCCCATTTCGGTTGATCTTGTTCTCCTATCTCGTTGTAATTCAAAATTATTGAATTGTAGATCTAGAGCAGTGATTTCCTCTCAATTACTTGAGCTTCCAAGCTTTTTGATAACTGGTCACATCGAGCTTTAGTGAAGGTGAGGATTGTTCTTGAGCAAGGAGTCCTGATTCTTGAAATCCATTCGATTTAATTAATCTCTGTATTAACGATGAGAGTGTAGATCATCAGGAAGGATTCAGTTGAAGATCGACTTAAGAATCAATCCTAAATTCCTGATCTAGTCTTGGTAGGTAATTCATCTTCCTCGAATCATAGATCGGTTCTATTTTCAATCCCTGGATCACTAACCAAATGTTCTTCCACTTCTAAATCTCTTGATTAGATTTCCTGGAGAGTAACCTTTGGAATTATTGAAGAGGACTGCTCACATATTTTACTGTTGACTTGGGGATCAGGTAAGGATCATCACCTGAATTGTAACTCCAGAAGTTGTTTGGCATTTAATTTGTTTCTTCAAATTGTGTGTTTAGACTGAGTTCGAGATTGAATTAAATTACTTGATTTGGATTGGTTGGCTTTTGAACTGGTCATTAATCTAAGTAATAGTACTTGAACTGTGCACATGTGCAACGTTTGGGCAATTACTTGAGAATGCTCATCTCAGAAACATGAGATGCACTGTTAAATCTGGACAGTGGATCACTAGTAGCTTTGATTTAACTACTTTGTAAACTCTGAATTTATGTTGCATTTCCTATTTAATCATGATAGGTTCAGAGCCATTGTTGGATTAAGTGTTGAACCTAAAGTTCAACTAAAAGTTAGGAGTAGGCATCGACCATGGACTGTGTTTAAATTGCATTACAATAGATGAATGTATAAACTGAATTTTAGCATGTCATAATATGCAGTACCATGTTCTAATAGTTGCACACTCGACTGATATCAGTCCAGTGTGGAACCAGGCTGTAGAATACTAGTTGATGACTACTTGGTGTCATATTGGTTTGAAGAGGCAGGTTGTATAGATTGTTTTGTCACCAGGACAAATCAATATCATATAACAGAGTTTATGCTGAAATCAAAACCAATGTGATACCAAGGGTGTTGATACTCTCCTGGGAAATGGGTAGGACTGATATCTTATCACTTTTAGACTGACTTAGGATATTACTGAATGTACATGTGAGACTGAGTTATGATTTTAACCTATGATGGTGGAGCTTGGTTAAACTGAGGTCAAGAAATCTTTCAGTCTTCCAAGACTGAACTAAATACCTGAGAGTCTCAGAACCTGAGAACTTGGTAATTTTCATTAGAACTCAGTGTACCTGAATTATTAGGAACCTGGAAATACAATCCTGCTTTTGGATGATTTGGAGTGCAGGACATAATATGTATTGAAGATGCATAGTTATTATAAACTGTTATAAGTGATATCTGGATGTCTTATAATTTGAACTGTTGTTTAAACCCTGCCATTGGATCCTACTATGGACTGTCCTGTCCTGCTATTGGACTGGGGTAGGAATTGAGTTTAATTTATGCTGTTGGATTCTAGACTGAGAGTTGGACTTATTTTGGGATTTAAGATTGCAATACATAACAATATCTGGACATAGGACTGTTAAACAAGGACCATTCGACCCAGTAATGGAAACCTGAAACTGGTGAGTTCTTCATCAGAGACAGTTGAGGGTCTCCATGAGACAGGAACCTGAGAACTTCATTCTCAGAACCTGAAATGTCTCAGGAAATAAACTGAGAACTCAGTGAACTGAGACACTTGGTCATCCGTGATAACTCAGGTGTGGTCCTGTATAAACCAGGAATACAGCCCTATGTTAATCCAGGATAGTATTCCTGTGTAAACCCAGGAATTCAAAATGACTTCAGTAATCTAGAATAAATTCAAGTAACTATGATGATTCAGTAATAGGTTGTTTACCTTATAAGATAGGATAGCTTAATCTTGTGAACTAAGCATTGAGTTCCAAGGTCTTGATTTAAGAGGCTCTATCAATGTTAGCTTACTTTTTAGCATGTTCATAGAGTTATGTTTTTAGCTTAATATAAGTTCTGTAGTCTAGATACCAAGGAGCATTTCATAGATTATGTATTTGACTAACTAGTATTAATCCACCAGGAGATTGATGGCTATCAATGCAGAATCCCTTTACTTTTAAACTTTCTTTGCCTTCATAAGGATTCAATACGTATGTTTTAGCTAAGTTAATGGCTTAGGGAGGAGGTCATAACTTGAGTTGGATACAAATAAGATTGGTATTTCGATGATTATTGTATTTAGATTTTGAGAGTAGTTAATAGAAACTGAAATTATAGGATAAGAGCTAAGGAGAAGTTGAGAAAGTATCAAGATTATGTTTTGGTAAATACCAATGTGAACTTGTCCTGATATTAACCAACTTGTATACATATTATTCATACAGGAGGATATCCGACTCTTTTGCCTACTTGTATTTCTGGAGAAGGCAAGTCCACTCTACGGTTTTGTACTTTTCATTATATATCCTGTGCTTCCTTGAGTGACACAATTGCAACACGTCATGTACTTTCTGGTGCTCTTGTTCTATTGTGCTTATTACTTGTATCGGGGAGGGGAAATATACTATCTATGTGACCAATCCCAAGTAACAACTCAGGTGTGTTTTAGCTTAGACCCCGCATCGTGCACGCGGGTCCTAAGTCACCATTCATGTGCTTTCATGTGCTTTCAGGTGCTTTCAGGTGCTTACCCTAGCCGGTCACATATTTAGTTATATTTCAAATGTAGTACACACATGTTCAGGAGATTACCTGTACTTATTTCCTGTAGTTCCATGATATCATGTTCTTTCAGGTGCTTACATATCATGTTCTTACATTCATGTTCTTCCATGTACTTTACACTGTTCTTCATGTACTTATTTACCTGTTCTTCCTGTACTTTCCATGTTCCCTTGTACTTTCATATTATGATGTCTTGTTCATTACCTAAATTGTACTTGCTCCGCTCCTGAATAGGATATGTTGCAGGTGAGATGGAGGCTTTGTGTGACACATACTATGGACAGGATGCCTTCCTTACTGAGCCAGCTGGAGCTGCTTGTGACCTAGAGGCTGCAGAGGCCTAGTACTTCATTAGTTTCCATTATCTTTCCAGTATTGAGACTAGCAGACTCTTTATAATTGAAATGTAATAATTTCAGATATTGTACTTTACTCTGGTTGGGACACATTATATAGATGCCGTGATTCTATACTTTCATGTTTATCTGGTTAGTTTTCCCTAGTTGGTACAGCTTACTTCATTGTGTCTAACAATGAAGGCTGGGCGTGTCCGACTCGTGTCCGATTATTCGGGAGCGGGTCGTAACATGTTTTAGTGGTGGCCCATGCAGGTCTATCCTAATGGTACCTAGGTTTTAGCGTACTATTGGGGGACTTGATTACACTAGGGAAACTTGATCACAGCATAGGAAAATTGGGAAATAAGGGTATATCAGGTGTATCAGGTATTTTGATATTCTATAAACACTTGTTGTATGTAGGTCTAGGTTATTTTAACAGTTTTCTGTTTACAGATAGTTCAAAAGCATGCGACACCAGAACTGTCAATTCACCTGCACTTGACGTTTTCGAGCTTCCACTACCTTCTATCACTCTACTATCCCCATGGGTAGTACGTAGTTGACGGAGACGTCTGAAGGGTCCCTTGACAACCAGAGGAAGCAGGCCACCCTTTCCAAGTCAGACTTGTGGATACACTCTCCGAGCCAGGAAGGACTTCTGATTTCTAGACGCTCAGACACTTGGACTTTTCCGACCCAAGCGCATATCTTGCACCAGAGAGCGACGCGAGAAGACTGATCCGCATGTGAGGATCCGATCGATTCGACCTGTAACGGAGACAATGGAGACGAAACAATGGAACGAAGCTGAAGCCCATGAAAGACGTGAAGATTTATGACAAAGACAACAACTACCCTGGACCCGCAAAGCATCACACACTCAGTCAGCATCATTTCACATTTGCATCTCAGCAGCAAGCAGCCATATTCTGCCAGAGCCCTGCACTTCAACCCCAGCGGGAGATCCAGATTCAGATCCAGCGACGATCATTTACAATTTTGCCACCTCTCAGGATGCCACTATGAAGAGTGCCGCAAAAGACGGAGGCTATGCCTGCACTGCAGATCGTCTGCCCACCAAGTCAAGAACTGCTCGGAGACCACTGATCACGCTGCCCAAGGACGAACGCGAGAAGCACCAGGACTACAACAAGGGTGACCCGCCTCTCCAGATGCAACAATCACATGAAGCACTACTGCAGGGATCAACCTATGTCAGGACAATTGAAGAAGGTTAGAGAGATTTCATTCCGGAGGAATACTGAAGACAGACTAAAGACTGAAGATTTTTGCATGGTTGGAAAAACCATGTATCTTGATTAGCAGCCTAGTTTTTCTTAAATTTTAGCATCTAGACCATTTCTTGAAACTTCTTGTTTTCTATTTGGAATCTTGGTTGGTATTCGAAACTTAACTCGAGATATTGTTTCCTATTCGTTGATTGGTACTCCTCCAATCATTCTTCGTAACCTTGCTTTTCGAGATTCTACTCAGGAATTTTGTTTCCTATTCAGGACTAGTTACCATTTGTAAATTTTGTTTTCTTTCCGAAGTTCAGTTTTCTATTTGGGGATAGTCGGAATTTGATTTTTATTCAATGCTTGTTTCTATTCACCATTCCAGACATCGTTTGAAAACTTCGATTTCGACCTGTCCCTATGTGAGATTCGTTTCCTACGTGGCTTGTTTCTACTTGGAAATTGTTCTGTTCACAACTTTGCTTCGATCTTGTTCCCTATTTGAGGTATCGCTTGTTTCATGAATATTGTTTTGCTCACCCATTGATTCTTTTCCTACTCATAACTTGATTCCATTCGAGAATTTAAGATCCTGTTTCCTATTTCGAGACTTTGTTTATTCGTGATTTTGCCTCCCATCCAAGATTTACCGGACCTTGAATTTCAGTTCCTACTCGCAACTCGTTGAGACTGTGTTCCCTATTCCAAATCTTGTCTCCTCATTGAGATTTCTATTCGAGAATTTGTTCCTTATTCACGACTTTGTTGATACTAGATTTTGAAACTTGTCTTCTATCTGATACCTTGCCTAAGTTCATCCTTCGAGACTCTGTTATCCTTTCAAGATAACGTTCCATATGTGGAACCTTGTTACCATTCCAGATATCAGTTGATATTCTGTCATAATCTGAAACTTTGTCCTGTCTGAAATCTCCCTGGCTGCCCTTTTGTACTCACTGATCGGATCCCTTGTCATTTTTAGTACATAATAAACTCATGTATTCTAACAGTCAGGTAATTCACCATTTCCGTGACTTAGACTATTGAAATTCATTTTGAATTCCTTGAAACTCTTTTGAAATTCCTAGGATAAAGTCGTGAGGCTATTCGATGACCTACTATGGCATGACAGTTGCGCGCTGCAGCCATTAGCTGGATTATGGAGACTGAGGGTTCACTGCAGCCAGTAGCGCACTGGCAAGGCAGGAACTCTAAGTTGAAGTGATTTCAGACACCATAGGTTTTCGAGGATTGTCGAGACTTGTCATATTCTTCATCTCTTGTTTGGGTTGTCTCGTCAATGATTGTTAGAAAATGGATAAGGTTGATAGAGTATTTGGAGACATATTGTTATTTGAGTCACGGAGCGAAAGTCCACTGCAGTCAGATACATACTGGGGGTAGGGATTCTAAGCAAAGTGATTTCAGATACCAATATGTTCTTGGATATTCTGGAGACTATAATTCCTTTTTCATATGATTATTGGTTTTCGAGAATCACAAATCCTTGCATGTTCACCCTGATTTGATACTGTATCTCCTGAGTATTTCGTACGTTCCTCAAATCAACCCTTGCTAATTATCTTCTAGTATTGTATCGTTAGATCATTGATTTTCTCAAATTATACATTGCCAGATTTTGATTCCATACTTCGTTTGTGTCTTGTCTAAATTTTGATCTTAAATCATGTCTGTCTGACCATGATTTTCCTATCTTGTGCTAGCCACCTGTGTTAAACTATCGATTTTTGATCGTACTTAATATTTGTGTCTTTATGATGTTGCTCCTCTAAGTTGTAATTGAAATTCCTTCCACTTCGTGACTATTTGATCCTCGATCCTTGTCAAAGCGTGATATCCCAAACTTCTTATGTGTACTTGGACTCAAGGCTCAGAGCGTCGTGGATCGACAGAAGCACTAGGCGGACAACAGCAGATGATCACCGGAGTTGCAGCTAGAAGCAGAGTGTTCCTGAAGAATCTCGTCGACCAGAGGCACCATTCGTTTTAGCAGAGGCGGGAAGCTCAGTCCGAGATTCATCGGACCCTTCGATGTGACGGCGCGGATTGGCGAGATGGCGTATCGACTAGCGCTTCCAGATAGCTTGGAGGGGGTGCACGATGTCTTCCACGTATCCCAGCTTCGACGATACATTCCAGACCCGAGCCATGTGGTGGACTATTCCGAGCTGGAGGTGGGCCCGAGATTGACTTACGAGGAGCAGCCAGTAGAGATCTTGGACCGAAGAGAGAAGTGTCTGCGGAACCAGACCATTCCTCTTGTTCGCGTCATGTGGAGACACCACTCTCAGGGAAAGTCCACATGGGAGCGCGAGGACGAGATGCGGGAGCGATATCCCACTCTGTTTGATTGATATTGATTGTACCCTGTTTTGTGGAGTTCTATGTTTTTTTCAAATAAAATAACTGGTGTTTGGATCCTTTGAGAATTGCAGAATTGAATTTCGAGGACAAAATTTTTTTAAGGGGGAGATTTGTAACTCCACTTCCTGAAATATGGAAGAATTTAAATTTTTGTAATTGATTAATGATTAGGAATATATTTTTTTTATTTTAACATAGGTGGAATTATTTTTTTTTTATTTGGGGATCATCTAATTAGTTCTCCTGGGCTTAACCTCTTGCAACCCAATGGATTGGGCCAAACACTGCCAGCCCAATCAAACTTCCTTTAAGCTCAACCCAGTGTTAGCCTAAGGTTTTTCCCTGCTCTTGATTAGAATTCTGGAGAGCTTCGAATTCAAATTTCTCTACGGCCAAGGGAGTGGCCATGTGCTCTCTTCTCCCTGCTCTCTAACCACCTTGTCAGAAGTTTTTCGCCAGTAGGATTAGCCTGCCCCTCACGCTATCCATCTCCTATTTAAGACCATTCTTTCCTCACAATTCTCCATTCCTTCAATCATTTCTTCTTCTTTTTCATCACTGATCAGCCATGGCGGACCAGCAACCTGAGGAAGGCAGTGCAACCTAGGAATTCGACCACGGCATCAACAAGGGTCCCATTCAGCAACTACACGAGAAGATCGACCCTTCTGGATGAACCATCACCCCATCGATCCAGATCTAGTGAGTGTTACATCTCCCATTTCGGTTGATCTTGTTCTCCTATCTCGTTGTAATTCAAAATTGTTGAATTGTAGATCTAGAGCAGTGATTTCCTCTCAATTACTTGAGCTTCCAAGCTATTTGATAACTGGTCACATCGAGCTTTAGTGAAGGTGAGGATTGTTCTTGAGCAAGGAGTCCTGATTCTTGAAATCCATTCGATTTTAATTAATCTCTGTATTAACGATGAGAGTGTAGATCATCAGGAAGGATTCAGTTGAAGATCGACTTAAGAATCAATCCTAAATTCCTGATCTAGTCTTGGTAGGTAATTCATCTTCCTCGAATCATAGATCGGTTCTATTTTCAATCCTTGGATCACTAACCAAATGTTCTTCCACTTCTAAATCTTGATTAGATTTCCTGGAGAGTAACCTTTGGAATTATTGAAGAGGACTGCTCACATATTTTACTGTTGACTTGGGGATCAGGTAAGGATCATCACCTGAATTGTAACTCCAGAAGTTGTTTGGCATTTAATTTTGTTTCTTCAAATTGTTGTGTTTAGACTGAGTTCGAGATTGAATTAAATTACATTGATTTGGATTGGTTGGCTTTTGAACTGGTCATTAATCTAAGTAATAGTACTTGAACTTGTGCACATGTGCAACGTTTGGGCAATTACTTGAGAATGCTCATCTCAGAAACCTGAGATGCACTGTTAAATCTGGACAGTGGATTCACTAGTAGCTTTGATTTAACTTACTTTGTAAACTCTGAATTTATGTTGCATTTCCTATTTAATCATGATAGGTTCAGAGCCATTGTTGGATTAAGTGTTGAACCTAAAGTTCAACTAAAAGTTAGGAGTAGGCATCGACCATGGACTGTGTTTAAATTGCATTACAATAGATGAATGTATAAACTGAATTTTAGCACTGTCATGATATGCAGTACCATGTTCTAATAGTTGCACACTCGACTGATATCAGTCCATGCTGTGGAACCAGGCTGTAGAAATACTAGTTGATGACTACTTGGTGTCATATTGGTTTGAAGAGGCAGGTTGTATAGATTGTTTTGTCACCAGGACAAATCAATATCATATAACAGAGCTTACTGCTGAAATCAAAACCAATGTGATACCAAGGGTGTTGATACTCTCCTGGGAAATGGGTAGGACTGATATCTTATCACTTTTAGACTGACTTAGGATATTACTGAATGTACATGTGAGACTGAGTTTATGATTTTAACCTATGATTGGTGGAGCTTGGTTAAACTGAGGTCAAGAAATCTTTCAGTCTTCCAAGACTGAACTAAATACCTGAGAGTCTCAGAACCTGAGAACTTGGTAATTTTCATTTAGAACTCAGTGTAACCTGAATTCTCAGGAACCTGGAAATTACAATCCTGCATTTTGGACTGATTTGGAGTGCAGGACATAATATGTATTGAAGATGCATAGTTATTATAACTGTTATAAGTGATATCTGGATGTCTTATAATTTGAACTGTTGTTTAAACCCTGCCATTGGATCCTACTATGGACTGTCCTGTCCTGCTATTGGACTGGGGTAGGAATTGAGTTTAATTTATGCTGTTGGATTCTAGACTGAGAGTTGGACTATTATTTTGGGATTTAAGATTGCAATACATATAACAATATCTTGGACATAGGACTGTTAAACAAGGACCATTCGACCCAGTAATGGAAACCTGAAACTGGTGAGTTCTTCATCAGAGACAGTTGAGGGTCTCCATGAGACAGGAACCTGAGAACTTCATTCTCAGAACCTGAAATGTCTCAGGAAATAAACTGAGTAACTCAGTGTAACTGAGACACTTGGTCATCCTGTGATAACTCAGGTGTGGTCCTGTATAAACCAGGAATACAGCCCTATGTTAAATCCAGGAGTATATTCCTGTGTAAACCCAGGAATTCAAAATGACTTCCAGTAATCTAGAATAAATTCAAGTTAACTATGATGATTTCAGTAACTAGGTTGTTTACCTTATAAGATAGGATAGCTTAATCTTGTGAACTAAGCATTGAGTTTCCAAGGTCTTGATTTAAGAGGCTCTATCAATGTTAGCTTACTTTTTGAGCATTGTTTCATAGAGTTATGTTTTTAGCTTAATATTAAGTTCTTGATAGTCTAGATACCAAGGAGCATTTCATAGATTATGTATTTTGACTAACTAGTATTAATCCACCAGGAGATTGATGGCTATCAATGGCAAGAATCCCTTTACCTTTTAAACTTTCTTTGCCTTCATAAGGATTCAATAAAGTATTGTTTAGCTAAGTTAATGGCTTAGGGAGGAGGTCATAACACTTGAGTTGGATACAAATAAGATTGGTATTTCGATGATTATTGTATTTAGATTTTGAGTAGTTAATAGAAACTAAAATTATAGGATAAGAGCTAAGGAGAAGTTGAGAAAGTATCAAGATTATGTTTTGGTAAATACCAATGTGAACTTGTCCTGATATTAACCAACTTGTATACATCATTATTTCATACAGGAGGATATCCGACTCTTTTGCCTACTTGTACTTTCCTGGAGCAAGGCAAGTACACTCTACGGTTTTGTACTTTTCATTATATATCCTGTGCTTCCTTGAGTGACACAATTGCAACACGTCATGTACTTTCTGGTGCTCTTGTTCTCTTGTGCTTATTACTTGTATCCGGGGAGGGGAAATATACTATCTATGTGACCAATCCCAAGTAACAACTCAGGTGTGTTTTAGCTTAGACCCCGCATCGTGCACGCGGGTCCTAAGTCACCATTCATGTGCTTTCATGTGCTTTCAGGTGCTTTCAGGTGCTTACCCTAGCCGGTCACATATTTAGTTATATTTCAAATGTAGTACACACATGTTCAGGAGATTACCTTGTACTTATTTCCTATAGTTCCATGATATCATGTTCTTTCAGGTGCTTACATATCATGTTCTTACATTCATGTTCTTCCATGTACTTTACACTGTTCTTCATGTACTTATTTACCTGTTCTTCCTGTACTTTCCATGTTCCCTTGTACTTTCATATCCTGATGTCTTGTTCATTACCTAGAATTGTACTTGCTCGCTCCTGAATAGGATATGTTGCAGGTGAGATGGAGGCTTTGTGTGACACATACTATGGACAGGATACTGCCTTCCTTACTGAGCCAGCTGGAGCTGCTTGTGACCTAGAGGCTGCAGAGGCCTAGTACTTCATTAGTTTTCCATTATCTTTCCATGTATTGAGACTAGCAGACTCTTTTATAATTGAAATGTAATAATTTCAGATATTGTACTTTACTCTGGTTGGGACACATTATATAGATTGTGATTCTATACTTTCATGTTTATCTGGTTAGTTTTCCCTAGTTGGTACAGCTTACTTCATTGTGTCTAACAATGAAGGCTGGGCGTGTTGACTCGTGTCCGATTATTCGGGAGCGGGTCGTAACATGTTTTTAGTGGTGGCCCATGCAGGTCTATCCTAATGGTACCTAGGTTTTAGCGTACTATTGGGGGACTTGATTACACTAGGGAAACTTGATCACAGCATAGGAAAATTGGGAAATAAGGGTATATCAGGTGTATCAGGTATTTTGATATTCTATAAACACTTGTTGTATGTAGGTCTAGGTTATTTTAACAGTTTTCTGTTTGGCAGATAGTTCAAAAGCATGCGACACCAGAACTGTCAATTCACCTGCACTTGACGTTTTCGAGCTTCCACTACCTTCTATCACTCTACTATCCCCATGGGTAGTACGTAGTTGACGGAGACGTCTGAAGGGTCCCTTGACAACCAGAGGAAGCAGGCCACCCTTTCCAAGTCAGACTTGTGGATACACTCTCCGAGCCAGGAAGGACTTCTGATTTCTAGACGCTCAGACACTTGGACTTTTCCGACCCCAAGCGCATATCTTGCACCAGAGAGACGATCGAGAACCTGAAGCCGCCACTGAAGATCATCTCAGCATGTGAGGATCCGACTTCTCTGAAGATTAGAGCCACCATCCTGGAGATTCATAATGTAACGCAGACAATGGAACGAAACCGGAAGCTGAAGCCCATGAAAGACGTGAAGATTTATGACAAAGACAACAACTACCCTGGACCCGCAAAGCATCAAACACTCAGTCAGCATTTCATCGGTCACATCACCAGTTGCATCATCAGGAACAGATCTCAGCACGCCAGCAGCCATATTTTCCTGCTAGAGCCCTGCACTTCAACCCCAGCGGGAGATCCAGATTCAGATCCAGCCGACGATCATTTACAATTTCTGCCACCTCTCAGGATGCCACTATGAAGAGTGCCGCAAAAGACGGAGGCTATGCCTGCACTGCAGATCGTCTGTCCACCAAGTCAAGAACTGCTCGGAGACCACTGATCACGCTGCCCAAGGACGAACGCGAGAAGCACCAGGACTACAACAAGGGTGACCCGCCTCTCCAGATGCAACAATCACATGAAGCACTACCGCAGGGATCAACCTATGTCAGGACAATTGAAGAAGGTTAGAGAGATTTCATTCCGGAGGAATATGAAGACAGACTAAAGACTGAAGATTTTTGCATGGTTGGAAAAACCATGTATCTTGATTAGCAGCCTAGTTTTTCTTAAATTTTAGCATCTAGACCATTTCTTGAAACTTCTTGTTTTCTACTTTGGAATCTTGGTTGGTATTCGAAACTTAACTCGAGATATTGTTTCCTATTCGTTGATTGGTACTCCTCCAATCCATTCTTCGTAACCTTGCTCTTTTCGAGATTCTACTCAGGAATTTTGTTTCCTATTTAGGACTAGTTACCATTTGTAAATTTTATTTTCTTTCCGAAGTTCAGTTTTCTATTTGGGGATAGTCGGAATTTGATTTTTATTCAATACTTGTTTCTATTCACCATTCCAGACATCGTTTGAAAACTTCGGTTTCGACCTGTTCCCTATGTGAGATTCGTTTCCTACGTGGCTTGTTTCTACTTGGAAATTGTTCTGTTCACAACTTTGCTTCGATCTTGTTCCCTATTTGAGGTATCGCTTGTTTCATGAATATTGTTTTGCTCACCCATTGATTCTTTTCCTACTCATAACTTGATTCCATTCGAGAATTTAAGATCCTGTTTCCTATTTCGAGATTGTTTTATTCGTGATTTTGCCTCCCATCCAAGATTTACCGGACCTTGAATTTCAGTTCTACTCACAACTCGTTGAGACTGTGTTCCCTATTCCAAATCTTGTCTCCTCATTGAGATTTCTATTCGAGAATTTGTTCCTTATTCACGACTTTGTTGATACTAGATTTTGAAACTTGTCTTCTATCTGATACCTTGCCTAAGTTCATCCTTCGAGACTCTGTTATCCTTTCAAGATAACGTTCCATATGTGGAACCTTGTTACCATTCCAGATATCAGTTGATATTCTGTCATAATCTGAAACTTTGTCCTGTCTGAAATCTCCCTGGCTGCCCTTTTGTACTCACTGATCGGATCCCTTGTCATTTTTAGTACATAATAAACTCATGTATTCTAACAGTCAGGTAATTCACCATTTCCGTGACTTAGACTATTGAAATTCATTTTGAATTCCTTGAAACTCTTTTGAAATTCCTAAGGATAAAGTCGTGAGGCTATTCGATGACCTACTATGGCATGACAGTTGCGCGCTGCAGCCATTAGCTGGATTATGGAGACTGAGGGTTCACTGCAGCCAGTAGCGCACTGGCAAGGCAGGAACTCTAAGTTGAAGTGATTTCAGACACCTATAGGTTTTCGAGGATTGTCGAGACTTGTCATATTCTTCATCTCTTGATCTTTTGGGTTGTCTCGTCAATGATTGTTAGAAAATGGATAAGGTTGATAGAGTATTTGGAGACATATTGTTATTTGAGTCACGGAGCCGAAAGTCCACTGCAGTCAGATACATACTGGCGGGGTAGGGATTCTAAGCAAAGTGATTTCAGATACCAATATGTTCTTGGATATTCTGGAGACTATAATTCCTTTTTTCATATGATTATTGGTTTTCGAGAATCACAAATCCTTGCATGTTCACCCTGATTTGATACTGTATCTCCTGAGTATTTCGTACGTTCCTCAAATCAACCCTTGCTAATTATCTTCTAGTATTGTATCGTTAGATCATTGATTTTCTCAAATTATACATTGCCAGATTTTGATTCCATACTTCGTTTGTGTCTTGTCTAAATTTTGATCTTAAATCATGTCTGTCTGACCATGATTTTCCTATCTTGTGCTAGCCACCTGTGTTAAACTATCGATTTTTGATCGTACTTAATATTTGTGTCTTTATGATGTTGCTCCTCTAAGTTGTAATTGAAATTCCTTCCACTTCGTGACTATTTGATCCTCGATCCTTGTCAAAGCGTGATATCCCAAACTTCTTATGTGTACTTGGACTCAAGGCTCAGAGCATCGTGGATCGACAGAAGCACTAGGCGGACAACAGCAGATGATCACCGGAGTTCGCAGCTAGAAGCAGAGTGTTCCTGAAGAATCTCGTCGACCAGAGGCACCATTCGTTTTAGCAGAGGCGGGAAGCTCAGTCCGAGATTCATCGGACCCTTCGATGTGACGGCGCGGATTGGCGAGATGGCGTATCGACTAGCGCTTCCAGATAGCTTGGAGGGGGTGCACGATGTCTTCCACGTATCCCAGCTTCGACGATACATTCCAGACCCGAGCCATGTGGTGGACTATTCCGAGCTGGAGGTGGGCCCGAGATTGACTTACGAGGAGCAGCCAGTAGAGATCTTGGACCGAAGAGAGAAGTGTCTGCGGAACCAGACCATTCCTCTTGTTCGCGTCATGTGGAGACACCACTCTCAGGGAAAGTCCACATGGGAGCGCGAGGACGAGATGCGGGAGCGATATCCCACTCTGTTTGATTGATATTGATTGTACCCTGTTTTGTGGAGTTCTATGTTTTTTTCAAATAAAATAACTGGTGTTTGGATCCTTTGAGAATTGCAGAATTGAATTTCGAGGACAAAATTTTTTTAAGGGAGGGAGATTTGTAACTCCACCTTCCTGAAATATGGAAGAATTTAAATTTTTGTAATTGATTAATGATTCAGGAATATATTTTTTTTTATTTTAACATAGGTGGAATTATATTTTTATTTTTATTTGGGGATCATCTAATTAGTTCTCCTGGGCTTAACCTCTTGCAACCCAATGGATTGGGCCAAACACTGCCAGCCCAATCAAACTTCCTTTAAGCTCAACCCAGTGTTAGCCTAAGGTTTTTCCCTGCTCTTGATTAGAATTCTGGAGAGCTTCGAATTCAAATTTCTCTCTACGGCCAAGGGAGTGGCCATGTGCTCTCTTCTCCCTGCTCTCTAACCACCTTGTCAGAAGTTTTTCCGCCAGTAGGATTAGCCTGCCCCTCACGCTATCCATCTCCTATTTAAGACCATTCTTTCCTCACAATTCTCCATTCCTTCAATCATTTCTTCTTCTTTTTCATCACTGATCAGCCATGGCGGACCAGCAACCTGAGGAAGGCAGTGCAACCTAGGAATTCGACCACGGCATCAACAAGGGTCCCATTCAGCAACTACACGAGAAGATCGACCCTTCTGGATGAACCATCACCCCATCGATCCAGATCTAGTGAGTGTTACATCTCCCATTTCGGTTGATCTTGTTCTCCTATCTCGTTGTAATTCAAAATTGTTGAATTGTAGATCTAGAGCAGTGATTTCCTCTCAATTACTTGAGCTTCCAAGCTATTTGATAACTGGTCACATCGAGCTTTAGTGAAGGTGAGGATTGTTCTTGAGCAAGGAGTCCTGATTCTTGAAATCCATTCGATTTTAATTAATCTCTGTATTAACGATGAGAGTGTAGATCATCAGGAAGGATTCAGTTGAAGATCGACTTAAGAATCAATCCTAAATTCCTGATCTAGTCTTGGTAGGTAATTCATCTTCCTCGAATCATAGATCGGTTCTATTTTCAATCCTTGGATCACTAACCAAATGTTCTTCCACTTCTAAATCTCTTGATTAGATTTCCAGGAGAGTAACCTTTGGAATTATTGAAGAGGACTGCTCACATATTTTACTGTTGACTTGGGGATCAGGTAAGGATCATCACCTGAATTGTAACTCCAGAAGTTGTTTGGCATTTAATTTTGTTTCTTCAAATTGTTGTGTTTAGACTGAGTTCGAGATTGAATTAAATTACATTGATTTGGATTGGTTGGCTTTTGAACTGGTCATTAATCTAAGTAATAGTACTTGAACTTGTGCACATGTGCAACGTTTGGGCAATTACTTGAGAATGCTCATCTCAGAAACCTGAGATGCACTGTTAAATCTGGACAGTGGATTCACTAGTAGCTTTGATTTAACTTACTTTGTAAACTCTGAATTTATGTTGCATTTCCTATTTAATCATGATAGGTTCAGAGCCATTGTTGGATTAAGTGTTGAACCTAAAGTTCAACTAAAAGTTAGGAGTAGGCATCGACCATGGACTGTGTTTAAATTGCATTACAATAGATGAATGTATAAACTGAATTTTAGCACTGTCATGATATGCAGTACCATGTTCTAATAGTTGCACACTCGACTGATATCAGTCCATGCTGTGGAACCAGGCTGTAGAAATACTAGTTGATGACTACTTGGTGTCATATTGGTTTGAAGAGGCAGGTTGTATAGATTGTTTTGTCACCAGGACAAATCAATATCATATAACAGAGCTTACTGCTGAAATCAAAACCAATGTGATACCAAGGGTGTTGATACTCTCCTGGGAAATGGGTAGGACTGATATCTTATCACTTTTAGACTGACTTAGGATATTACTGAATGTACATGTGAGACTGAGTTTATGATTTTAACCTATGATTGGTGGAGCTTGGTTAAACTGAGGTCAAGAAATCTTTCAGTCTTCCAAGACTGAACTAAATACCTGAGAGTCTCAGAACCTGAGAACTTGGTAATTTTCATTTAGAACTCAGTGTAACCTGAATTCTCAGGAACCTGGAAATTACAATCCTGCATTTTGGACTGATTTGGAGTGCAGGACATAATATGTATTGAAGATGCATAGTTATTATAACTGTTATAAGTGATATCTGGATGTCTTATAATTTGAACTGTTGTTTAAACCCTGCCATTGGATCCTACTATGGACTGTCCTGTCCTGCTATTGGACTGGGGTAGGAATTGAGTTTAATTTATGCTGTTGGATTCTAGACTGAGAGTTGGACTATTATTTTGGGATTTAAGATTGCAATACATATAACAATATCTTGGACATAGGACTGTTAAACAAGGACCATTCGACCCAGTAATAGAAACCTGAAACTGGTGAGTTCTTCATCAGAGACAGTTGAGGGTCTCCATGAGACAGGAACCTGAGAACTTCATTCTCAGAACCTGAAATGTCTCAGGAAATAAACTGAGTAACTCAGTGTAACTGAGACACTTGGTCATCCTGTGATAACTCAGGTGTGGTCCTGTATAAACCAGGAATACAGCCCTATGTTAAATCCAGGAGTATATTCCTGTGTAAACCCAGGAATTCAAAATGACTTCCAGTAATCTAGAATAAATTCAAGTTAACTATGATGATTTCAGTAACTAGGTTGTTTACCTTATAAGATAGGATAGCTTAATCTTGTGAACTAAGCATTGAGTTTCCAAGGTCTTGATTTAAGAGGCTCTATCAATGTTAGCTTACTTTTTGAGCATTGTTTCATAGAGTTATGTTTTTAGCTTAATATTAAGTTCTTGATAGTCTAGATACCAAGGAGCATTTCATAGATTATGTATTTTGACTAACTAGTATTAATCCACCAGGAGATTGATGGCTATCAATGGCAAGAATCCCTTTACCTTTTAAACTTTCTTTGCCTTCATAAGGATTCAATAAAGTATTGTTTAGCTAAGTTAATGGCTTAGGGAGGAGGTCATAACACTTGAGTTGGATACAAATAAGATTGGTATTTCGATGATTATTGTATTTAGATTTTGAGTAGTTAATAGAAACTAAAATTATAGGATAAGAGCTAAGGAGAAGTTGAGAAAGTATCAAGATTATGTTTTGGTAAATACCAATGTGAACTTGTCCTGATATTAACCAACTTGTATACATCATTATTTCATACAGGAGGATATCCGACTCTTTTGCCTACTTGTACTTTCCTGGAGCAAGGCAAGTACACTCTACGGTTTTGTACTTTTCATTATATATCCTGTGCTTCCTTGAGTGACACAATTGCAACACGTCATGTACTTTCTGGTGCTCTTGTTCTCTTGTGCTTATTACTTGTATCCGGGGAGGGGAAATATACTATCTATGTGACCAATCCCAAGTAACAACTCAGGTGTGTTTTAGCTTAGACCCCGCATCGTGCACGCGGGTCCTAAGTCACCATTCATGTGCTTTCATGTGCTTTCAGGTGCTTTCAGGTGCTTACCCTAGCCGGTCACATATTTAGTTATATTTCAAATGTAGTACACACATGTTCAGGAGATTACCTTGTACTTATTTCCTATAGTTCCATGATATCATGTTCTTTCAGGTGCTTACATATCATGTTCTTACATTCATGTTCTTCCATGTACTTTACACTGTTCTTCATGTACTTATTTACCTGTTCTTCCTGTACTTTCCATGTTCCCTTGTACTTTCATATCCTGATGTCTTGTTCATTACCTAGAATTGTACTTGCTCTGCTCCTGAATAGGATATGTTGCAGGTGAGATGGAGGCTTTGTGTGACACATACTATGGACAGGATACTGCCTTCCTTACTGAGCCAGCTGGAGCTGCTTGTGACCTAGAGGCTGCAGAGGCCTAGTACTTCATTAGTTTTCCATTATCTTTCCATGTATTGAGACTAGCAGACTCTTTTATAATTGAAATGTAATAATTTCAGATATTGTACTTTACTCTGGTTGGGACACATTATATAGATGTTGTGATTCTATACTTTCATGTTTATCTGGTTAGTTTTCCCTAGTTGGTACAGCTTACTTCATTGTGTCTAACAATGAAGGCTGGGCGTGTCTGACTCGTGTCCGATTATTCGGGAGCGGGTCGTAACATGTTTTTAGTGGTGGCCCATGCAGGTCTATCCTAATGGTACCTAGGTTTTAGCGTACTATTGGGGGACTTGATTACACTAGGGAAACTTGATCACAGCATAGGAAAATTGGGAAATAAGGGTATATCAGGTGTATCAGGTATTTTGATATTCTATAAACACTTGTTGTATGTAGGTCTAGGTTATTTTAACAGTTTTCTGTTTGGCAGATAGTTCAAAAGCATGCGACACCAGAACTGTCAATTCACCTGCACTTGACGTTTTCGAGCTTCCACTACCTTCTATCACTCTACTATCCCCATGGGTAGTACGTAGTTGACGGAGACGTCTGAAGGGTCCCTTGACAACCAGAGGAAGCAGGCCACCCTTTCCAAGTCAGACTTGTGGATACACTCTCCGAGCCAGGAAGGACTTCTGATTTCTAGACGCTCAGACACTTGGACTTTTCCGACCCCAAGCGCATATCTTGCACCAGAGAGACGATCGAGAACCTGAAGCCGCCACTGAAGATCATCTCAGCATGTGAGGATCCGACTTCTCTGAAGATTAGAGCCACCATCCTGGAGATTCATAATGTAACGCAGACAATGGAACGAAACCGGAAGCTGAAGCCCATGAAAGACGTGAAGATTTATGACAAAGACAACAACTACCCTGGACCCGCAAAGCATCACAACACTCAGTCAGCATTTCATCGGTCACATCACCAGTTGCATCATCAGGAACAGATCTCAGCACGCCAGCAGCCATATTTTCCTGCTAGAGCCCTGCACTTCAACCCCAGCGGGAGATCCAGATTCAGATCCAGCCGACGATCATTTACAATTTCTGCCACCTCTCAGGATGCCACTATGAAGAGTGCCGCAAAAGACGGAGGCTATGCCTGCACTGCAGATCGTCTGTCCACCAAGTCAAGAACTGCTCGGAGACCACTGATCACGCTGCCCAAGGACGAACGCGAGAAGCACCAGGACTACAACAAGGGTGACCCGCCTCTCCAGATGCAACAATCACATGAAGCACTACCGCAGGGATCAACCTATGTCAGGACAATTGAAGAAGGTTAGAGAGATTTCATTCCGGAGGAATATTGAAGACAGACTAAAGACTGAAGATTTTTGCATGGTTGGAAAAACCATGTATCTTGATTAGCAGCCTAGTTTTTCTTAAATTTTAGCATCTAGACCATTTCTTGAAACTTCTTGTTTTCTACTTTGGAATCTTGGTTGGTATTCGAAACTTAACTCGAGATATTGTTTCCTATTCGTTGATTGGTACTCCTCCAATCCATTCTTCGTAACCTTGCTCTTTTCGAGATTCTACTCAGGAATTTTGTTTCCTATTTAGGACTAGTTACCATTTGTAAATTTTATTTTCTTTCCGAAGTTCAGTTTTCTATTTGGGGATAGTCGGAATTTGATTTTTATTCAATACTTGTTTCTATTCACCATTCCAGACATCGTTTGAAAACTTCGGTTTCGACCTGTTCCCTATGTGAGATTCGTTTCCTACGTGGCTTGTTTCTACTTGGAAATTGTTCTGTTCACAACTTTGCTTCGATCTTGTTCCCTATTTGAGGTATCGCTTGTTTCATGAATATTGTTTTGCTCACCCATTGATTCTTTTCCTACTCATAACTTGATTCCATTCGAGAATTTAAGATCCTGTTTCCTATTTCGAGACTTTGTTTTATTCGTGATTTTGCCTCCCATCCAAGATTTACCGGACCTTGAATTTCAGTTCCTACTCACAACTCGTTGAGACTGTGTTCCCTATTCCAAATCTTGTCTCCTCATTGAGATTTTCTATTCGAGAATTTGTTCCTTATTCACGACTTTGTTGATACTAGATTTTGAAACTTGTCTTCTATCTGATACCTTGCCTCAGTTCATCCTTCGAGACTCTGTTATCCTTTCAAGATAACGTTCCATATGTGGAACCTTGTTACCATTCCAGATATCAGTTGATATTCCATCATAATCTGAAACTTTGTCCTATCTGAAATCTCCCTGGCTGCCCTTTTGTACTCACTGATCGGATCCCTTGTCATTTTTAGTACATAATAAACTCATGTATTCTAACAGTCAGGTAATTCACCATTTCCGTGACTTGGACTATTGAAATTCATTTTGAATTCCTTGAAACTCTTTTGAAATTCCTAGGGATAAAGTCGTGAGGCTATTCGATGACCTACTATGGCATGACAGTTGCGCGCTGCAGCCATTAGCTGGATTATGGAGACTGAGGGTTCACTGCAGCCAGTAGCGCACTGGCGAGGCAGGAACTCTAAGTTGAAGTGATTTCAGACACCCATAGGTTTTCGAGGATTGTCGAGACTTGTCATATTCTTCATCTCTTGATCTTTTGGGTTGTCTCGTCAATGATTGTTGGAAAATGGATAAGGTTGATAGAGTATTTGGAGACATATTGTTATTTGAGTCACGGAGCTGAAAGTCCACTGCAGTCAGATACATACTGGCGGGATAGGGATTCTAAGCAAAGTGATTTCAGATACCAATATGTTCTTGGATATTCTGGAGACTATAATTCCTTTTTCATATGATTATTGGTTTTCGAGAATCACAAATCCTTGCATGTTCACCCTGATTTGATACTGTATCTCCTGAGTATTTCGTACGTTCCTCAAATCAACCCTTGCTAATTATCTTCTAGTATTGTATCGTTAGATCATTGATTTTCTCAAATTATACATTGCCAGATTTTGATTCCATACTTCGTTTGTGTCTTGTCTAAATTTTGATCTTAAATCATGTCTGTCTGACCATGATTTTCCTATCTTGTGCTAGCCACCTGTGTTAAACTATCGATTTTTGATCGTACTTAATATTTGTGTCTTTATGATGTTGCTCCTCTAAGTTGTAATTGAAATTCCTTCCACTTCGTGACTATTTGATCCTCGATCCTTGTCAAAGCGTGATATCCCAAACTTCTTATGTGTACTTGGACTCAAGGCTCAGAGCGTCGTGGATCGACAGAAGCACTAGGCGGACAACAGCAGATGATCACCGGAGTTTGCAGCTAGAAGCAGAGTGTTCCTGAAGAATCTCGTCGACCAGAGGCACCATTCGTTTTGGCAGAGGCGGGAAGCTCAGTCCAAGATTCATCGGACCCTTCGATGTGACGGCGCGGATTGGCGAGATGGCGTATCGACTAGCGCTTCCAGATAGCTTGGAGGGGGTGCACGATGTCTTCCACGTATCCCAGCTTCGACGATACATTCCAGACCCGAGCCATGTGGTGGACTATTCCGAGCTGGAGGTGGGCCCGAGATTGACTTACGAGGAGCAGCCAGTAGAGATCTTGGACCGAAGAGAGAAGCGTCTGCGGAACCAGACCATTCCTCTTGTTCGCGTCATGTGGAGACACCACTCTCAGGGAAAGTCCACATGGGAGCGCGAGGACGAGATGCGGGAGCGATATCCCACTCTGTTTGATTGATATTGATTGTACCCTGTTTTGTGGAGTTCTATGTTTTTTTTCAAATAAAATAACTGGTGTTTGGATCCTTTGAGAATTGCAGAATTGAATTTCGAGGACGAAATTTTTTTAAGGGGGGAGATTTGTAACTCCACGTTCCTGAAATATGGTAGAATTTAAATTTTTGTAATTGATTAATGATTTAGGAATATATTTTTTTTTATTTTAACATAGGTGGAATTATATTTTTATTTTTATTTGGGGATCATCTAATTAGTTCTCCTGGGCTTAACCTCTTGCAACCCAATGGATTGGGCCAAACACTGCCAGCCCAATCAAACTTCCTTTAAGCTCAACCCAGTGTTAGCCTAAGGTTTTTCCCTGCTCTTGATTAGAATTCTGGAGAGCTTTGAATTCAAATTTCTCTCAACGGCCAAGGGAGTGGCCATGTGCTCTCTTCTCCCTGCTCTCTAACCACCTTGTCAGAAGTTTTTTCGCCAGTAGGATTAGCCTGCCCCTCACGCTATCCATCTCCTATTTAAGACCATTCTTTCCTCACAATTCTCCATTCCTTCAATCATTTCTTCTTCTTTTTCATCACTGATCAGCCATGGCGGACCAGCAACCTGAGGAAGGCAGTGCAACCTAGGAATTCGACCACGGCATCAACAAGGGTCCCATTCAGCAACTACACGAGCAGATCGACCCTTCTGGATGAACCATCACCCCATCGATCCAGATCTAGTGAGTGTTACATCTCCCATTTCGGTTGATCTTGTTCTCCTATCTCGTTGTAATTCAAAATTATTGAATTGTAGATCTAGAGCAGTGATTTCCTCTCAATTACTTGAGCTTCCAAGCTGTTTGATAACTGGTCACATCGAGCTTTAGTGAAGGTGAGGATTGTTCTTGAGCAAGGAGTCCTGATTCTTGAAATCCATTCGATTTTAATTAATCTCTGTATTAACGATGAGAGTGTAGATCATCAGGAAGGATTCAGTTGAAGATCGACTTAAGAATCAATCCTAAATTCCTGATCTAGTCTTGGTAGGTAATTCATCTTCCTCGAATCATAGATCGGTTCTATTTTCAATCCCTGGATCACTAACCAAATGTTCTTCCACTTCTAAATCTCTTGATTAGATTTCCTGGAGAGTAACCTTTGGAATTATTGAAGAGGACTGCTCACATATTTTACTGTTGACTTGGGGATCAGGTAAGGATCATCACCTGAATTGTAACTCCAGAAGTTGTTTGGCATTTAATTTTGTTTCTTCAAATTGTTGTGTTTAGACTGAGTTCGAGATTGAATTAAATTACTTTGATTTGGATTGGTTGGCTTTTGAACTGGTCATTAATCTAAGTAATAGTACTTGAACTTGTGCACATGTGCAACGTTTGGGCAATTACTTGAGAATGCTCATCTCAGAAACATGAGATGCACTGTTAAATCTGGACAGTGGATTCACTAGTAGCTTTGATTTAACTTACTTTGTAAACTCTGAATTTATGTTGCATTTCCTATTTAATCATGATAGGTTCAGAGCCATTGTTGGATTAAGTGTTGAACCTAAAGTTCAACTAAAAGTTAGGAGTAGGCATCGACCATGGACTGTGTTTAAATTGCATTACAATAGATGAATGTATAAACTGAATTTTAGCACTGTCATAATATGCAGTACCATGTTCTAATAGTTGCACACTCGACTGATATCAGTCCATGCTGTGGAACCAGGCTGTAGAAATACTAGTTGATGACTACTTGGTGTCATATTGGTTTGAAGAGGCAGGTTGTATAGATTGTTTTGTCACCAGGACAAATCAATATCATATAACAGAGTTTACTGCTGAAATCAAAACCAATGTGATACCAAGGGTGTTGATACTCTCCTGGGAAATGGGTAGGACTGATATCTTATCACTTTTAGACTGACTTAGGATATTACTGAATGTACATGTGAGACTGAGTTTATGATTTTAACCTATGATTGGTGGAGCTTGGTTAAACTGAGGTCAAGAAATCTTTCAGTCTTCCAAGACTGAACTAAATACCTGAGAGTCTCAGAACCTGAGAACTTGGTAATTTTCATTTAGAACTCAGTGTAACCTGAATTATTAGGAACCTGGAAATTACAATCCTGCATTTTGGACTGATTTGGAGTGCAGGACATAATATGTATTGAAGATGCATAGTTATTATAACTGTTATAAGTGATATCTGGATGTCTTATAATTTGAACTGTTGTTTAAACCCTGCCATTGGATCCTACTATGGACTGTCCTGTCCTGCTATTGGACTGGGGTAGGAATTGAGTTTAATTTATGCTGTTGGATTCTAGACTGAGAGTTGGACTATTATTTTGGGATTTAAGATTGCAATACATATAACAATATCTTGGACATAGGACTGTTAAACAAGGACCATTCGACCCAGTAATGGAAACCTGAAACTGGTGAGTTCTTCATCAGAGACAGTTGAGGGTCTCCATGAGACAGGAACCTGAGAACTTCATTCTCAGAACCTGAAATGTCTCAGGAAATAAACTGAGTAACTCAGTGTAACTGAGACACTTGGTCATCCTGTGATAACTCAGGTGTGGTCCTGTATAAACCAGGAATACAGCCCTATGTTAAATCCAGGAGTATATTCCTGTGTAAACCCAGGAATTCAAAATGACTTCCAGTAATCTAGAATAAATTCAAGTTAACTATGATGATTTCAGTAACTAGGTTGTTTACCTTATAAGATAGGATAGCTTAATCTTGTGAACTAAGCATTGAGTTTCCAAGGTCTTGATTTAAGAGGCTCTATCAATGTTAGCTTACTTTTTTAGCATTGTTTCATAGAGTTATGTTTTTAGCTTAATATTAAGTTCTTGATAGTCTAGATACCAAGGAGCATTTCATAGATTATGTATTTTGACTAACTAGTATTAATCCACCAGGAGATTGATGGCTATCAATGGCAAGAATCCCTTTACCTTTTAAACTTTCTTTGCCTTCATAAGGATTCAATAAAGTATTGTTTAGCTAAGTTAATGGCTTAGGGAGGAGGTCATAACACTTGAGTTGGATACAAATAAGATTGGTATTTCGATGATTATTGTATTTAGATTTTGAGTAGTTAATAGAAACTGAAATTATAGGATAAGAGCTAAGGAGAAGTTGAGAAAGTATCAAGATTATGTTTTGGTAAATACCAATGTGAACTTGTCCTGATATTAACCAACTTGTATACATCATTATTTCATACAGGAGGATATCCGACTCTTTTGCCTACTTGTACTTTCCTGGAGCAAGGCAAGTACACTCTACGGTTTTGTACTTTTCATTATATATCATGTGCTTCCTTGAGTGACACAATTGCAACACGTCATGTACTTTCTGGTGCTCTTGTTCTCTTGTGCTTATTACTTGTATCCGGGGAGGGGAAATATACTATCTATGTGACCAATCCCAAGTAACAACTCAGGTGTGTTTTAGCTTAGACCCCGCATCGTGCACGCGGGTCCTAAGTCACCATTCATGTGCTTTCATGTGCTTTCAGGTGCTTTCAGGTGCTTACCCTAGCCGGTCACATATTTAGTTATATTTCAAATGTAGTACACACATGTTCAGGAGATTACCTTGTACTTATTTCCTGTAGTTCCATGATATCATGTTCTTTCAGGTGCTTACATATCATGTTCTTACATTCATGTTCTTCCATGTACTTTACACTGTTCTTCATGTACTTATTTACCTGTTCTTCCTGTACTTTCCATGTTCCCTTGTACTTTCATATCATGATGTCTTGTTCATTACCTAGAATTGTACTTGCTCCGCTCCTGAATAGGATATGTTGCAGGTGAGATGGAGGCTTTGTGTGACACATACTATGGACAGGATACTGCCTTCCTTACTGAGCCAGCTGGAGCTGCTTGTGACCTAGAGGCTGCAGAGGCCTAGTACTTCATTAGTTTTCCATTATCTTTCCATGTATTGAGACTAGCAGACTCTTTTATAATTGAAATGTAATAATTTCAGATATTGTACTTTACTCTGGTTGGGACACATTATATAGATGCCGTGATTCTATACTTTCATGTTTATCTGGTTAGTTTTCCCTAGTTGGTACAGCTTACTTCATTGTGTCTAACAATGAAGGCTGGGCGTGTCCGACTCGTGTCCGATTATTCGGGAGCGGGTCGTGACATGTTTTTAGTGGTGGCCCATGCAGGTCTATCCTAATGGTACCTAGGTTTTAGCGTACTATTGGGGGACTTGATTACACTAGGGAAACTTGATCACAGCATAGGAAAATTGGGAAATAAGGGTATATCAGGTGTATCAGGTATTTTGATATTCTATAAACACTTGTTGTATGTAGGTCTAGGTTATTTTAACAGTTTTCTGTTTTACAGATAGTTCAAAAGCATGCGACACCAGAACTGTCAATTCACCTGCACTTGACGTTTTCGAGCTTCCACTACCTTCTATCACTCTACTATCCCCATGGGTAGTACGTAGTTGACGGAGACGTCTGAAGGGTCCCTTGACAACCAGAGGAAGCAGGCCACCCTTTCCAAGTCAGACTTGTGGATACACTCTCCGAGCCAGGAAGGACTTCTGATTTCTAGACGCTCAGACACTTGGACTTTTTCGACACCAAGCACATATCTTGCACCAGAGAGACGATCGAGAACCTGAAGCCGCCACTGAAGATCATCTCAGCATGTGAGGATCCGACTTCTCTGAAGATTAGAGCCACCAGCCTGGAGATTCAGAATGTAACACAGACAATGGAACGAAACCGGAAGCTGAAGCCCATGAAAGACGTGAAGATTTATGACAAAGACAACAACTACCCTGGACCCGCAAAGCATCACAACACTCAGTCAGCATTTCATCGGTCACATCACCAGTTGCATCATCAGGAACAGATCTCAGCACGCCAACAGCCATATATTCCTTGCGACAAGAGACTGCGGATAGAAGATGTGAATACAGTCACGATCAAGGTTTGCACCCACAGAACCCCCCAAACGCACAATGAGCCATTTCCTCGTCAGAGCAGCACTTCCTGAAGCAGTTATTGGCTCGCGGCAGCTCCTGAGGCTCTTACAGCCTAACAAAGGCGTGCAACCGCTATGAACAGAGCAGAGAACAACATGTGGCTCTTCGGGTTAGCAATAAACCCAAACCCTGTCGTTAGGACCTCCAAGACCTCCAAGACGTCGCTCAGGTTCTAACTCCTCATGGTGTGCATTCCAGTACATCTCGATACTCATCAACAGCTCTTGTACAAAGACACAGCTTCTTTGAACGAAGGGATCCACAACCAATATCCAACTTGTGCAAGGCCAACGATGGTCGTTCGAAGCTAAGTCTGGGTCAACTATGGTGTTGGGAATGCTAAGAGAGGAAAATGCGACTCTTTATAAAAACTCCCCCTTATATAGGGTGAGTGTGGTCCAAACCACAGGCCACGTGGCCGTCAGTTAAAGACTCCAAAATTAATGGGATGAACCTAGGCCTCAGTATAATAAATCTTATTTAATAGGTTCATTTTATTAAGTCATAATTCCAAATTAATGGGATGAACCTAGGGCTCAGTATAATGAATCTCATTTAATAGGTTCATTTTACTTAGTCCTAAGCCCAAATTAATGGGATTAACCTAGGGCTCAGTATAATGACTATGATCTCCTGCAGGCCATTCTCCGTAATTTTAACACGGAGAATGACCATTCTCATTCATTTTAATGCGGAGAATGGCCATTCTTCGTGATTTTAGCACGGAGAATGGTAATTCTCCGTTATTTTAACAGAATGACCATTATCCTGCATTTTAATACGGGAAATGGCCATTCTCCGTCATTTTAACACGGAGAATGACAATTCTCCGTCAATTTAACACGGGAAAAGGCCATTCTTCATGTTTTTGACATTCTTCGTGTTTTTAACACGGAGAATGTCAATTCTCCGTGATTTTAACACGAAAAATGGCAATTCTCCGTTATTTTAACACGAAGAATGATCATTCTCCTGTATTTTAATACGAAGAATGACTATTCTCTCATTTAAGACGGAGAATGACAATTGACAATTCTCCGTCAATTTAACACGGGGAAAGGCCATTCTCCGTGATTTTAACACGGAGAATAACAAAAAGCTCTTAATTCTCTTCACGTCAGCTCTCTCTTCTCTAACTGGGGTTCCAGTTGATGCTGATGATGATAATGAAATGGGATTCCAGTTGATGCTGATGACGATAATGAAGTAAGATTCTAGTTGATGCTGATGATGATGAAGTGGGAACTGATGATGACAATATGGTGTGAAGATTGCGAATGGAGAGTCACTGACGAGTTTTTGAAGTAAGGTTCAAAGATTTTGGAGGAGAAAACTTATATTCGAAAGTAAGCAGCGTATGGAAGAAGAGGAAGAATCGAAACGTTTTTTGAAGAGTAGGTTTCGTGGGTGTTTTCAATAAATTAGAAGGGCAAAAAGGTCATTCCGTACCCTTTTATATATTTTTCGCTAATTCTGGTCACGCGATAAAAATGTTATTTTTCGGTGGGTTTTTTTCATAAAACTTTTACGATTTTTGAGCATTTGATAAATTTTCCCTTTTAGAATTTGGACATGTGTTTAGTTAGATAATATCATTTAGTTAGTTTAAATATAAATTGAATATTGAATATATATAGTATGATTTGTTATATGTACTTATAAGGATTAATTTTTTTTTAACTACGGAGGAGATAAAATATGCTTTATCTTAAAAAGTAATTTTTTAATATTAATTTACACACACACACACACACGCGCACACACACACACACACACACACACACACACACACACACACACACACACACACACACACACACACATCACACAGATAAAGAAGAAAAAACATTTCAAACTTTTGTGTTGAACTTATTCAACAACTTTAGGTCTCATGTGATGAACTTCCTTAATAATAACTTTTATTGAGCACAATGAGAATATCAAGGAGAACCTTTAGACCCCTCCGTACAGCATGTCGTGTGTCCATTTATAGAAATTCAATCTTATGTAGGCTCAAAATCAAATCTTACATGGGCTTACCATATATGAATATATACAAATCAATCAAATACATGGTCAAAGTCAAAAAAGGTCATTGCCATATTTTTGGACATTTTTCTTCACATCTCTACCTCAGCAATGTTTTGCCACAAAATCGAGCCGACACACTCCTCCACCGCACATCTTCACCAAATCAAACACTCAACAATTCTGTCCCTAAAGATTCTCAAGCAATAGGTAGGACTTGGAGTAAGTCAAAGCAATATTGGAACTTAGCTCCAGGAACAACCTTAGTCAACATATTAGCGAGGTTGTCCTTGGTATGCACATTTTCAAGTGCAATGTCACCGTCTTCTACAACATCCCGTATGAAATGGTAGTGAACATCGATATGCTTGGTCCTTGCATGATGGACTTAATTCTTTGCCAAGTGAAAAGTACTCATGCTATCACAATGCACATCAACTACATCGTGCTTCACCCTAAAGTCATTAATCAAGCCATGAAGCCATAAGCCTTCTTTCAGTGCCTCTGCAACTTCCATATACTTTTGCTTCCGTAGTCGATAGGGCAACCGTAGCCTGCAACAAAGACCTCCAACTAATTGGTGTACCATATAGAACAAACACGTATCCAGTAGTTGACTTGCGCCTATCTAGATTACCAGCAAATCTGAGTTAAGATATCCACTGACTTGACTAAAGTCTCCACCAAAAAGTAATTTCCTACATTAATTAATGGTGCCCTTCAAGTACCTGAATATAAACTTCATATCCCCCAGTGTTTTTTCCAGATTAGCCATAAAGCGACAAACCATACTTTTGTCCTGTGTAATATTTGGTCGAGTGCACACCATAACCTACATCAAGATGCCAATTGCACTCGCATAAGGAACTCAAGTCATGTGCTAATTCTCCTCATCTTTAGTATGGAATGACTTAAGTGAGAGCCTAAAAGTATCCAGCCAAGGGAGTAGAAACTAATTTTGCATCTTCCATACCAAAATGAACAATGATCTTCTCAATGTAGGACTTCTGAGACAAAGACAATTTTTGTTTCTCCCTCTCCCTTTTAAGATCCATCCCTAAAATCTTCTTGGCTCCACCTAAGTCCTTCATCTCAAACTCCAAGCTAAGTTGAGACTTCAGTTTATCTATCTCTACCATGCTTTGTGAAGCAATAAGCATATCATCCACATAAATTAATAGATAGATATAACCTCCACCACAAAGTTTATGAAAGTAAATATAACAGTCATACTTACTTCGGATGAAATCATGCTTTGTCATAAAGGTGTCGAACCGATTGTACCACTGTCGAGGCGACTGCTTCAACCCATACAATATTTTTTCAACAAACACATAATTTCCTTGCTAACCACCTTGAAGCCCTCCGGTTGTTTAACGCTCCAGTCCCAAAATACGTAGGACTAGGATACGTGTACATGCCAGCTACGCATCGAGAGGACTCCAGCCCAGCTCGAATACGTATATAAGCTATCTGGTTGTTCTAGAATCAGCTACATCTCAATCTACTAAATATCGATAATAGTAACGAATCAAGTGCAGTAAGGCTGATCAGACCATAATACACTGATTCTTGGATAGATAAAATATATTAGAGTGGATCCCCAATAATACATTCATTATAAACAAGCTAGAAGAAAATGAAGCTTGCAAAAGCTGGGCTATAACTATAGCGAAAATCAAGTATAGGATAAAATGTAAATACGAAAGAGAAAGATAAAAACATCAACTAAATATACCTACAGACTTGGTGCATCAACCATCCTCCATCAACGTATCATACCTTCATCTAATACCTGGAGAGATGACCAGGTCCTCAGGGAAAAATGGTACAAGAAAGTAGAGTCTGAAGGAAATACGGTACTAGAAATAAAACGTAGAAGAAATGGCATGCCTCGAGAATCGTGCTAATAAACGCGAGTAAAGGAAATCGAGGTAAACCGCAGCCCGGTGGTTGCTAATGGTCCTATAGATTGCAGTCCGGTGGTTGCTAACCTATAGTTAGTTTCAATCGTAGCCCGGTGGTTGCTAACGATTGAGAGTGGTCAGGTATAGTCACGTTGTCACGACCCGCACTCGCTTTTTGGATACGAAGCGTGTCCAAGCCCAGCCTACGCCGCAGTGTTGACGGTAGTACGCTGTCTATACACAAGTCACGGCAAGCTAGAATCTCATGGTAAACTATATCTCATCCACAGAATAATCATGTCACAATCAAGATCAATGAAAAAGACATGAAATGATCAATAATGAATATAACTGAATATCAAGAATCACTGTCACGTCCGGTGGACACAAATCCACTACCAATAGACAAAAAATAGAGAAATACATGGAGTAACTAACTGAATAAAAACTGCTAATCTAGACCACCTCAACTGCAAGCACTGCAATCTGATGCTGGCTCAAGCCCTCTCGTCAGCTCCTGACTCAAACTCGGCTAAACCTGAAGAGATCATCAGGTCCTCAGAGGACTAGCAAGATACATAAAAATGAGCCTTTCTAACAGTTTATTATGCATGAAGAAGAATACAGAATAAACAAGTAAAACTGAGCAATGAATAACACGAATCTGTACACTGTTTACACATAAATGAACTGCTGGAGAAGAACAAGAGGACACGATATCACGATGTCAACGGATAGCCAAATCGAATACTCAAACCCTCGCTCCTAGTGTGGACTCGCAGGTTTGATCAAACTACTAGCCCTCGCCCCTAGTGTGGACTCGCAGGCTAGCATCACCCTCGCCCCTAGTGTGGACTCGCATGTCATGTGAACCATATACTACTAACCCTCGTCCCTAGTGTGGAGTCGCAGGTTAGCATCACCCTCGCCCCTAGTGTGGACTCGCAGGTGTGAACCATATACTACTAACCCTCGTCCCTAGTGTGGACTCGTAGGTTAGCATCACCCTCGCCCCTAATGTAGACTCGCATGTGTGGACCAATGACTACTAACTCTCGTCACTAGTGTGGACTCGTAGATTAGCTTAAGACACAGATAACTACTAACCCTCGCTCCTAATTTGGACTCGCAGGTTAGCTTCAAGATTTCAAGACAAGGAGGTATGACTTCTCGACCCACGACACGACTCAATCAAGGCTCAAATGAATACATCCAATAAGACACGAAGCTAACGGTGAACACGTTCTAAATAGCAATGATACAAATATACAAGCAGGATATGAAAGATACATGTCAATAATATAAGAAAAACTGGATAATAATAAAAGACAGTGCATGTAAATAAAGTTGTGTAGAAAGGCAATGTATACTTGACTTAGGTCCTGCGCTGCTGGTATGGGTCAAGAATCCGTATCAAGTCCAAATAGACTGTTTAAAGAATTTATAATGTCATTACGTAAAATAGAATGGAATGGACTAGTTACTAGGTTATCAATTCCCTAGGATACTGGTTTCCTCAATTTACTATGCCACTATTTCCAGTTAACCATATTCCCTATGTAGTATGTTCATAACCCCATGTAACATACCCTACCACAATATGTACATGTATATACATATGGGTATTGTATACCCCTGCCCCTGCAACTGACAGACCCCAATACTCCTCTACTATGGGTTTATATTTGGTATTAGGGCTCTAGAGTTCCTAGAGTGGACACCCTTTTCCCTCCATGCTATTTCTTTGTCGATCCACATTATCAGTTTTCCAAGAAACTGGTACACTCAATCTAGTCCTCATTGATCTGATATACTCAGATAAGTGACAGCTAATATAAGTCAATTTACCATGTAGTTCAGTTTGGAGTTGATTCTTCATCAGTTATCAGTCCATATTGCAGTTGTATTTAGCTGGGTATCCATTGGATACCCTTGGTTATAGAACACCATATCCCCTTTTGAACCTAGCATTCTTACTGTACACCACCAATACTTCAGGACATTCAAATGTGTTCTGCTAATCACACACATGTTAACTCCTATTAGGCAGTTTGTAACTCCACTTTTCCTGAATAAATAAATTTGAGTATTTTTCCTATGATTTTATTTGAATTAATTTAAGAATTTATTTTTGATTCTCTTAACTAATCACTAAATATTATTATTGATTTTTGGTAAATTATTTTTCATTTAATAGCTAATTTTCTTAGGTTTTATTGATTAATTTTCCCTTAATTAATCTTTAACTATTCAGCCTGACCCATTTCAGCCATTCATTTTAATCCAGCCTGGTTTATTGGAGTCCATTCCCTTATTCAGCCTGACCCCAACTATTTTCCATATTATTTAATCATTAGCCTAGCCCGACCCATTTACAAATTAGCCAGCTAGGCCCAGCCAGCCCGGCCTGTTAACCCTTGGGCGCGGATCCGGATCGTGAGCCCAAACCCGCAGACCCGATCACCCAATAACCCGACCCAATACTGACCGTTGGTTTTAAACTAACTCATTCAACTTTTGTTCATTCCTTTCTTCCCAACTTCATTTCCTCAGCCGCTGCGGAGAGACGACGACGACGTCGACAACGAAGCAGCTGCAGCGCCGCGCCGTGAGGGGAGCTTCCCGAAAGTTCTACTTCATCACTGCCGTCCCCATCTAACCACCCACTCCATCTCCACCCTCCGATCATAACCGATTCCTAACCACCAACTTCATCTCCTCCGTCGACGCCAAACCGCCTCCCCGACGTCGACCGTTCGATTGTAACCGCTCGAGCCCCTCGGCCTATATAAAGCGACCGCCCCCTCCTTTTTCTCCATCACCATTCTTGGACGGCGAAGCCATGTCCAATTCCATTCTGATCCTTCACCATTCACTCCTCTGTTCGTTCTCCTCCGATCGAGTTGCGTCCATGGCGGCGAAGCTCTTCTTCCTCCGCTTCTTCTTCCTCGAGTGATCAACCATGGCGATCGAAGCTTGAGGGTCGACTGTGGATTATTGATCGAGACAATGACTCAGTCGCAGAGGATCAACGCGTCGGACGCGTAGGATCGATTGCAGAATCGAGTGATCATTCTTCTCATCTTGGTAAGTCTCTTCTCGATATTCCTGTGCAATGTTTGGCGGTATTTTGATTCGAATTTCTTAACGAGTTCTTGATTCCCTGTTTTAGTTTGAATCGGATTATTGTGATCGATCGATCGGTCAGTTTTGATTCGAATTGATATTATTGAGTTCTAGATCGGTTATTATGTATCCTCTCCATTTTTGGAGTTGATTCGATTCAAATTAAACTCACGGTCGTTCCCTTGATTCATGCACGCCACCTGTTCGATCAAATGCCTGAACCAGTTGAGATGCCAAACCTGGACACGGGAAGTTGCGGTATCGGACACAAGAGGTTACAGCTGACACCTAGTTCCTCAAAATCTATGCAGGTATAAGTTTCTACTCTTCTTGTTGTTGTTTCGGTGTCAAGGAATTCGTGTGAGTGTCGGGATGGACCCCGTGCTCAGAAGGATCGGTCCTGTGTCCAGGAATTCCGTGAACATGGGAGACACCAGTGTGTCTAGATGATGAGTTAAGAGTGCATCAGTTCTTCTATGGCCAGGACAGTTGGTTAGGATTGGTTCTCTGATGGTTTAGTTCAAATTCATGACCGTTAGTTAGGTCATTTGCTATTTTGTGACTTGGTATAAGTAAGACTGGACCAGATCATAACAAATGTTGGGTTAGCTTGCTCAGTATATCTCTTCTGAGTATGGGTTCTGGGCTTATAGTGATGGACCTAAAATAGGCTTTGCTTGGGTACTATTAGTATAAGTAATTGTATTTTTCACTATTTTTGACAGTTGACTTATCAGCTTATAAAGGATTGTGATAGGCTAAGTTATTGGGGTATACTAGCAATGGGCTTAAATGTCATGTTGGGCTAGTAGTATGAGTTATAGGTTGGTCAATTGACTTGACTAGGATTTTCTTAAGGATATTGTCTAAATATAATTTTCTTATTTTTAGGTGACTTGGAGACATTGACAAAAACCCCGAAAAAGAGGCAAGTATATGTACTCAGTATTACCATCATTGCATGCATTGCACTTACACTTATTATCGTGTCATTATTTTACTCGTTCTCGATTGATTGCTTGCTTGCATTGTTTCTCGTGTCGGGTGGGGGACGTTCTAGAGACATGTGATGGGCTAATATTGGACAAACATTGCCTGATAGCATACTCTATATGCCTGAGTCCATTTCGTGCGTGACTGATAGCATTGTCGTCAGACATGCCTGATTATTGCGTGACTGATAGCATTGTCATTAGACATGCCTGATTATTCGTGACTGATAGCATATATATTTTATATGCCTGATTATATTAGTTCCCACATGTTGATAACGTCCAATTGCACATGTACACATAGTTAGTGCATATTTATATTATATTCCATTGTTTCTCTGTTCAGTTCTACTTGCTACATTATACCATTCCATTGATCTCCATGGTGAGTTTTATTGAGTTACATTGTACTTTGCTCCTTTCCTGACTGGATCGTTGATTACAGGTGAGATGGATCATAGATTATCATTCATGATTAGCATTGGAGCTCGCTTGACATTGAGATATTAGATTCATGTATAGATATTGATAGAATGTATTTGATTACATGTCATTGTTGTATCATTTATCTTTCACCGGCTTTGTACCCGGATATTCATGTATAAGTTGTAATAATTATATAGTGGATTGCTGTGATGGTAGAATAGATTCCGTGATTAGATGTTGTGATGAGATGTTCTTGTATTTATATGACTAGACGGCTCACTACAGCTGTCAACGACAGTGTAGGCCGAACATGACATCGATCCGTACCCGATTATCCGGGAGCGGGGCGTGACACAGTTGGTACTCTATCATAATTTACAAGGTCAATGGTTCAACTGGGCATGATGTAAAGCAGTGATCAATAGGCCTTGCATGCCACAACACTATTGGTGAAAGGTAGAACATACAAATGGTTAGGGACAGGACAGAACAAGGCTATAGGTATGCATCCATGCATCCTATAATACCTGGACAGAACAGGGAGATGGGCAGATCATCATGGAAGCAGTGAACAGATCATTTAAATGGACATGGCATATTCACAACTGCTACACAAAGGGTGCCTTATATGCAGGACAACCATTTGAATGTGAAACCTGACACACACTCAAGGTTAAGGCTTCTTGATACAAGAATTGATACCCTTACCCATGAGTGACTAACCAAAATGTAGAACATATATCAACTGAACAAGGAATGAAAAGGGACATGTCATCTATTGAACTTTAATGTGATTGAACTAAAGAATGAAGGAATTGAACTACAAAGGAAATTGAAATAACTTATGTGCAATGTACATTATCTGGTCCTTCCCTTGCATTTAATCAAACCTGGAAGACCCCTTGCCCACGACCCTGGTTCTACCTATATGGTACATTTAGTAGATAATAGGTCGGTAGTACTTCTGCAAATTGACATACCTTAAGCCCAGATCCAGATAGTTATTTTTAAAGACACAACTTCAACTCCTTAAGTTAAATTTCTGCAGAAACTGGTTTCTTCCCATCCTACTTCTTCAGCCAGATAGTCCACACTTCATTTGTTTATCACAATCACAGAGTTCAAAACAATGGTAGGCAATGCCTTTAACAATTTTGATAAACTTATCAAGGTTCCATTGGATGAAACTACCACACTTCTGATATCTACATCTAAGCCTCCTTAATACTGACATGATACATATCTATATGTATATAGAGTGGTTTGCACCATGGAAATAATGAATTGTACTCTATATGTAGGACAATTTGATAATGGGTTCAGGACTGAATATCAGGTGTCGGGGCTGAATAATGAGACAGTGATCAGAAACAAAATGCAGGGCATGACTCTCAATCTTGTTCTATTGGTAATTGTACATCCCCCACTATTCTCATATGTACTCCACATGACTTGATGCATGTACCTAGTCACTTTGTGTCTTGGGTTGTGCAGTTCAACAGGGATGAATCCTTCTCTTAGAGGCTATTGCCCCTAGTCTTAGTTTGCACCTAGGCAATTCTATTGGCCAAAATAGGCAGTCCCATCTGTTTGATGGTCTTCTCCTGGGTTCAAGGGTGCTCCTAACGACAGAGCCTAGGCTACATGGCCTATATGCTAGTATCTGTTGTTCGAAAAGGGTAAAAGGAGATTCATGACAGTTTTTATTTGTATACAAGGGAACTCCTTGTTAACATCCATTGGGTGTAAGGGTACCAGCAGTTCACATGGCCTCTATAACTCTATTAAGGCACTATCAAGTACCTACCATCTCCCTTCTCCTAAACCACTGTACTTCCTAGGCCTACCAGTTATTAGATGGAACATACAACTTCATGTGGCTGCTATAAGGTCTCTACTTTTGGTCTGTGTCAGAGTAGTATTTCTTGTGTATCTATTGACGAATAACATCAAACACCTACCCATCTACCTATGGTTCATACAAGTTAACATCATATGATAGAGAAGGTTGCAAGAGTTACCTGCTTTAGCAATGGGGTGGCTGAATCTTCGATTCCTCCATGTTTCTCCCTTGTGGCAGAGCCTTTAGGGTTAGTAGATGGGTTTGGGGGATCGAATACAACCTCTCTCATATATATACATTAATGATTGATCAAATCTTTGAGGAGATGAAAGAGAATCAGAGATTTGATCCTATCTGTGGTTGATTCTATTTCAAACTGAATTCAAATAGGTTTGTGAGTTCGGTTTAAAGCAATTTGAATAAGTGGTATTAGCACTAAGGCCCCTGCTAATACTTTTATTACTCATGGTACTTTATTGATATTTCAATAAAACAAAAGTAAACACAACCAATATATGAGGCAATTGAATTAAATAAATAAGAAAAAATATAAGAGTATAAAATTTGGTCAAGGGGTTGACAACTCTACCCCCTTAAACAAATTTCGTCCTCGAAATTTAATGCGCCGTGATTACTAGAATGAATAGTCTGCTATCAATTTATTGCGAATACTCGCAAGTCAAAATAAAACATAGTATTTATGTCATTGCTATAATCTACTGAAAATTTCTGCCATTTGCTCCTTGTGTGTCGCCGCATCCTCTGTGATCATGGCAAAGGCTCGCCTTCCTTCTGCAGTCGGTAGTGGTGGGGCACTTGCGTTCCTCTTCGGACAATTGCGTGACAAGTGTTGGTTGGATCCACAAATCCAACACAACCCTAATCTGCCGCGACAATTTTCTTGAGTGTGGCCGTTCTTCGAGCAATGCTGGCAGATGGGAATGTCTTGGACTTGGCGCGGGACTGCTTGTGGTTGCTGCTGATGCTGTTGTGCTGGTGTCTTCCCTGGAATATTGGGACGTTTTGCCGGTGTTGCTTGGTTGCTGCCTCCTCCGAGTGCGTCTCGATTCCTCTTCGGCTTGTGACTCAGCTCCTCCTCTACAGCTTGGGCGACTTCTAAAATATCCTCGTAAGTGGCAGCTCGACTGGTGGCAATGGCTAGACAAATCTCGTGAGATAGTTCTTTTCTGAATCGCCGCGCCTTGTCTTCAGGGGTCCTGACCAAGTTCTCCGCGAAGTGGCTGAGGCGAGAAAACTCCGATGTGTAGTCGTCAACGGTGTGGTTGCCCTGCTCTAGGTGCTCGAACTGACTCACCAATGCCTTTCGTGCTACGTATGGATAGAATTTTCTCTTGAACAGTCGCTTGAATTCCTCCCAAGTCACGTCTGGAGCAGAAAATCTTGGCTCGCCTTGGTACCATGTCCGTGCGATGTCGAAAAGTTGTCCACTGGCTGACTCGATCTTCAGATCTTCTGGGACTCAGGCCATCTTCAGGTATCGCTCCACGTTCTCCAGCCATTCATCAGCATAGATAATCCCCTCTGTCCCATGAAACTCTCTGGGCCCAAGGTCCATGAAGTGCTTGGACGTCCCAGGGCGCTGTCGCGGAGCATCTTGAATCTGAAGAGCCTCTCTCAAAGTGTCGCAAAACTTGTTGGCCAGCAGCTGGATGATCCCGAGGAGTGTGACATTGTCTAGTGCTGGTGGCGGAGGCAGAACATGTGCTGGATACATCGTCGAGGCTGGATACATCACCGGCGGTGGGTGCATAGAAAAAGCTGGATATATCACTGGTGCAGGGTGCATGGCTGGTACTGTATGTGGAACACGTGCTGGATACGGGGCTTGTGCTGGTGGTGGAACAGATGCTGGTGGTGGAGTCTGCGGAGGAAAGTGTGGAGGTGGTGGAATATCGCCTCTGCGGAATCTCAAGAGTTGCGGTTGATTGTCCATATAAGTGAGCTGGCCTTCTTGTGTCGGTGGAGTCATGTACGTGAAAAAGCCTCCTGTAGCCGGTGGAGTGTTCAGTGCAACATTGTTCCTGTCTTGAGAGTCCATCTTAACTGCTAATCAAAGAAAACACTTTAGCCGTTGAAGAGATTTTCAAGCAAGATGCAAATCAAGGATTCAATAAAATCAAGGATTAGAGAACAATAATGAGTTAAGACATGTGGATGAGATCCTAAGTGTCTAATCCTATTCGCAGGCTCACGACGGCATAGTGACGTAACCGAAGTGATTAACGTAGACTTGCATGGGCCACCAAAAAAACTTGTCATGACCCGCACCCGCTTTTCGGATACGAAGCATGTCCAAGCCCAGCCTACGCCGCAGTGTCGATGGTAGTACGCTGTCTATACACAAGTCGCGGCAAGCTAGAATCTCATGGTAAACTATATCTCATCCACAGAATAATCATGTCACAATCAAGATCAATAAAAAAGACATGAAATGATCAAATAAATATAACTGAATATCAAGAATCACTGTCACGTCCGGTGGACACAAATCCTACTAATAGACGGAAAATAGATACATAGAGTAACTAACTGAATAAAAACTACTAATCTAGACCACCTCAACTACAAGCACTGTGATCTGATGCTGGCTCAAGCCCTCTCGTCAGCTCCTGACTCAAACTCGGCTAAACCTGAAGAGATCATCAGGTCCTCAGAGGACTAGCAAGATACATAAAAACGAGCCTTTCTAACAGTTTATTATGCATGGAGAAGAATATAGAATAAATAAGTAAAACTGAGCAATGAATAACACGAATCTGTACACTGTCTACACATAAATGAACTGCTGGAGAAGAATAAGAAGACACGATATCATGATGTCAACGGATAGACAAATCGAATACTCAAACCCTCGTCCCTAGTGTGGACTCGCAGGTTTGATCAAACTACTAGCCCTCGCCCCTAGTGTGGACTCGCAGGCTAGCATCATCCTCGTCCCTAGTGTGAACTCACAAGTGTGAACCATATACTACTAACCCTCGTCCCTAGTGTGGACTCGCAGGTTAGCATCACCCTCGCCCCTAGTGTGGACTCGCAGGTGTGAACCATATACTAACCCTCGTCCCTAGTGTGGACTCGCAAGTTAGCATCACCCTCGCCCCTAATGTGGACTCGCAGGTGTGGACCAATGACTACTAACCCTCGTCCCTAGTGTGGACTCGCAGGTTAGCTTAAGACACAGATAACTACTAACCCTCGCCTCTAATGTGAACTCGCAGGTTAGCTTCAAGATTTCAAGACAAGGAGGTATGATTTCTCGACCCACGACACGACTCAATCAAGGCTCAAATGAATACATCCAATAAGACACGAAGCTAACGGTGAACACGGTCTAAATAGCAATGATACAAATATACAAGGAGGATATGAAATACATGTCAATAATATAAGAAAAACTGGATAATAATAAAAGACAGTGCATGTAAATAAAGCTGTGTAGAAAGGCAAGGTATACTTGCCTTGGGTCCTGTGCTGCTAGTACGGGTCAAGAATCTGTATCAAGTCCAAATAGCCTGTTTAAAGAATTTATAATGTCATTACGTAAAAAAGAATGGAACGGACTAGTTACTAGGTTATCAATTCCCTAGGATACTGGTTTCCTCCATTTAATATGCCACTATTTCCAGTTAACCGTATTCCCTATGTAGTATGTTCATAACCCCATGTAACATACCCTACCACAATATGTACATGTATATACATATGGGTATTGTATACCCCTGCCCCTGCAACTGACAGACCCCAATACTCCTCTACTATGGGTTTACATTTGGTATTAGGGCTCTAGACTTCCTAGAGTGGACTCCCTTTTCCCTTCATGCTATTTCTTTGCCGATCCACATTATCAGTTTTCCAAGAAACTGGTACACTCAATCTAGTCCTCATTGATCTGATATACTCAGATAAGTGACTGCTAATATAAGTCAATTTCCCTATAGTTCAGTTTGGAGTTGATTCTTCATCAATTATCAGTCCATATTGCAGTTGTATTTAGCTGGGTATCCATTGGATACCCTTGGTTATAGAATACCATATCCCCTTTTGAACCTAGCATTCCTACTGTACACCACCAATACTTCAGGACATTCAAATGTGTTCTGCGAATCACACACCGGTTAACTCCTATTAGGCAGTTGGTACTCTATCATAATTTACAAGGTCAATGGTTCAACTGGGCATGATGTAAAGCAGTGATAAATAGGCCTTGCATGCCACAACACTATTGGTGAAAGGTAGAACATACAAATGGTTAGGGGCATGACAGAACAAGGCTGTAGGTATGCATCCATGCATCCTATAATACCTGGACAGAACAGGGAGATGGGCAGATCATCATGGAAGCAGTGAACAGATCATTTAAATGGACATGACATATTCACAACTGCTACACAAAGGGTGCCTTATATGCAGGACAACCATTTGAATGCGAAACCTAACACACACTCAAGGTTAAGGCTTCTTGATACAAGAATTTGATACCCTTACCCATGAGTGACTAACCAAAAATGTAGAACATATATCAACTGAACAAGGAATGAAAAGGGGCAGGTCATATATTGAACTTTAATGTGATTGAACTAAAGAATGAAGGAATTGAACTACAAAGGAAAGTGAAATAACTTATGTGCAACGTACATTATCTGGTCCTTCCCTTGCATTTAATCAAACCTGGAAGACCCCTTGCCCACGACCCTGGTTCTACCTATATGGGTACACTTAGTAGATATAGGTCGGTAGTGCTTCTGCAAATTGACATAACTTAAGCCCAGATCCAGATAGTTATTTTTAAAGACACAACTTCAACTCCTTAAGTTAAATTTCTGCAGAAACTGGTTTCTTCCCATCCCACTTCTTCAGCCAGATAGTCCATACTTTATTTGTTTATCACAATCACAAAGTTTAAAACAATGGTAGGCAATGCCTTTAACAATTGTGATAAACTTATCAAGGTTCCATTGGATGAAACTACCACACTTCTGATATCTACATCTAAGCCTCCTTAATACTGACATGATCATATATCTATATGTATATAGAGTGGTTTACACCATGGAAATAATGAATTGTACTCTATATGCAGGACAATATGATAAATGGGTTCGGGACTGAATATCAGGTGTCAGGGCTGAATAATGAGACAGTGATCAGAAACAAAATGCAGGGCATGACTCTCAATCTTGTTCTATTGGTGATTGTACATCCCCCACTGTTCTCATATGTACTCCACATGACTTGATGCATGTACCTAGTCACTTTGTGTCTTGGGTTGTGCAGTTCAACAGGGATGAATCCTTCTCTTAGAGGCTATTGCCCCTAGTCTTAGTTTGCACCTAGGCAATTCTATTGGCCAAAATAGGCAGCCCCATCTGTTTGATGGTCTTCTCTTGGGTTCAAGGGTGCTCCTAACGACAGAGCCTAGGCTACATGGCCTATATGCTAGTATCTGTTGTTCAAAAGGGTAAAAGGAGATTCATGACAGTTTTTATTTGTATACAAGGGAACTCCCTGTTAACATCCATTGGGTGTAAGGGTACCAGCAGTTCACATGGCCTCTATAACTCTACTAAGGCACTATCAAGTACCTACCATCTTCCTTCTCCTAAACCACTGTACTTCCTAGGCCTACCAGTTATTAGATGGAACATACAACTTCATGTGGCTGCTATAAGGTCTCTACTTTTGGTCTGTGTCAGAGTAGTATTTCTTGTGTATCTATTGACGAATAACATCAAACACCTACCCATCTACCTATGGTTCATACAAGTTAACATCATATGATAGAGAAGGTTGCAAGAGTTACCTGCTTTAGCAATGGGGTGGCTGAATCTTCGATTCCTCCATGTTTCTTCCTTGTGGCAGAGCCTTTAGGGTTCGTAGATGGGTTTTGGGGATCGGCTACAACCTCAGTCATATATATACATTAATGATTGATCAAATCTTTGAGGAGGTGAAAGAGAATCAAAGATTTGATCCTATCTGTGGTTGATTCTATTTCAAACTGAATTCAAATAGGTTTGTGAGTTCGGTTTAAAGCAATTTGAATAAGTGGTATTAGCACTAAGGCCCCTGCTAATACTTTTATTACTCTTGGTACTTTATTGATATTTCAATAAAACAAAAGTAAAACACAACCAATATATGAGGCAATTGAATTAAATAAATAAGAAAAAAATATAAGTATAAAATTTGGTCAAGGGGTTGACACACGTCTATAACAACGTCCTCGCCGAAAACTTCGAGTCAAGCAAGATAAGTCAAACATGTCAAGTCCAGGGGTAAACAAGTCAAGGGAACACGACAGAGGCTAAGCAATACTATCACTAGACATGAACAAGATAGAAAATATGACAAGTAATATGGGAAAAGAAAGTAACAATCTACGTGCACGTAAAACTAGGAATAACCATGACATGAAGCAGGAGAGAAATATGTAACCAAGTGAGACATAAAATAACAATATAGAAAAGCATGTAAATATTGTAAAGTTTGGCAATGTGTACTTGCCTGGTGGTAGCAAAAAGTCCTGCAACCAACTCGTCAAATCAAAGAGTCTCGAAACATGAATTCCCATAAACGCCTCTGGATGCTGAAATAGACATTGTCAATATTTCTGAAATAAGCAAAATAGCTAGGATACGCTACCCATAAGTTCAATTCTGGACACATGGACAAAACGATAATTTCAGACTATAACAGTATCCATCGTTGGACCTGTTTTGTACCAAAAAGCGTGCCAACACTTACGGTCTCTAAATTCATCAAACTATATGTCTACGGGTTCGATTTGACGATACAAATCCAACCATATGTTCAAAATTGAATTTTGGTGGGCCATGCACAAATTTATCAGTTGTCGGGTCGTGGGGCCCGCAAAACGGCGATCCGGTCAACTATCTCAGAATCGCACCAAACTTGGCTCACAGAACCAGAAAAATGACACAAGTCCATTGGCGTAAGTTTCGTCACGATGTGACGAACGTGCACAAAGTAATTGACTAGTTTACAAATCGATACGGAGAAATTTGACGAATATGCCTCAAATTCGTCGCGCACACGCAACCAATTTGAGTTCCTTCAAAGCCCACACATTCGTGTATACCATACGCATCTTTCGATGCAATTGGTACACGATGAAGTGGTCCGGTTTGGCGGGACGCACTCCGTATCGCAAATTTTGAGTTTCTGAAAACGTGATTTTTTGTCAAATTGGAACCATTTTTATTCGATGCATACATTGTATTATCTAAAATAAAAAGAAGAGTTTTTCTGTCCTATATGTTGTTAATAAATTCCTTCAAGTGGATTCATGAAATCGTGCATGATTTGGAAGAAAATTAGATGCAAAGTGGTGTCATTGAACTGTTTTCAATATTCTGTTGTGGACTGTTTTTCCTCAAATTTGAATCGATGTATCAGACAACATGGTGCGTCTAAATACGAAGTGTTTGAAGGGAAGCAGAGTCGTATAGGTTGTGAACATACCTGAGAAAACGGAACGAAGATCGATCAATCGTGTGCGGAGATGTTGAAGCACGAAGTTGCTCTTCTGCAATTGTCACTGCTGTCTCTGTTGAGGCTACTGCGCGCACGGCCACGCTGTGCAGTGGTCCGGTGACCCCACGGCGGTGCGCACGGTGGCAGGGGTTCGCTGGGGTCATTCGGGAAGGGTGGCAAATGATTAGAGTTAGGGTTTTGTCTTATTCTTCTCTCTCTCTATCTATATATACTTATGTGCTGCTCTGTTCTCGAACAGAGGGTGTGGGCTGCTTGTGCGGGTTTGGGTTTGGAGATGATCTCGCAATATTTTCACTAGTTTTTTTCCTTTTTCTATATATATATATATATATATATATAATATATATATATAAAACATATTATATATATATATATATATATATTTTTTTTTTAAAAAATATATATATATATATATTTTATTGGGACTTTTCTCATATATATATTATTATAACAAAAATCCTATTGATATATATTTTTAACTTATACTAAAATTGCAAATAATAATAAAGTACTTATTTAGGTATATATACTCAACTTATAAATACACACTAATTAGAAAATAATAGGAATACAATAATATTTCAGGAATTAAGAGTTTTCCATAATAGCATCTGTTTAGTATAAAATAGCATTGATATTATGTATATAACGCAATACACTACTAAAATCTGCTCAATTGGCGACGTAAATTTAGCGATGTTCGATTAACGTCGCTAAATTGTGTACATTAGCGACGTTTTATTGAAATGTCGCTAATTGTGTACATGAGCTAGTCGTCGCGAAACGTCGCTCTGACGTCGCTAATAGCGACTAATTTAGCGATGAAAATAAACGTCGCTAACTGTTAGCGACGTTTATATTCGTCGCTAAATGTTAGCGACGAAAATAAACGACGCTACATTCGTCGCTAAATTGTTGACGTGGCAAACAATCTGATGCCACCACATCGTCGCGAAGACGTCGCTAATCGGCGACCACAAGAAAACGTCGCAAAGAACATCGCTATTTAGCGACGTTATGAGCGTCGCTACCTAACGTCGCCATAGCGACGTTTTGCGACGTTTTCTCGATTAGCGACACGCTTTTTTCCGTCGTTTATTAAACATTCCTAATTTAGTTTAGCGACGTTTTGGCCGAGATTAGCGACGTTTTGGAACGTCGCTAATCTGACAAATTTTTGTAGTGATACAAGAGGATGGTCTACCCGGTACAGGTGGAACATGCCAGATATTCTGTAATTCCTTCATATGCCTTTTGACATTCCTCATTCCACTGCCCATCTTCATCTTTCTCAGCAACACTTTTTTATTGGTTCACAGATTGACGTATGCTGCGAAATGAATCGGCTCAGAGTGCATCATAGGAACTACAAAAATATGGCTTTCTCTTTCATATACTTATAGTTATTATTGTCAATTATTTTATTTGATAATTTATGCAATTGTATGGATTATATCTATTTGCACCAACACCTTGACGATTTTCGATCGTTAATACATAGAGTCTGATAAGAATATCTTGAGTCGGCAAAAAATTGGATCTCCAATAGCTGGAGACAAGAGATTCATATGAGAAAACATAAGTAAACGAGCCTCCGCTTGTGCTTCCAAAGATAAAGTACACGAACAGTCATTTGATCCCCATCAAAATTTGCATTGAAGCCCTTACAAACTAATGGGTGTAAACAAATAGCGCGTCCGTCCACTAAAATGGGTTGGAACGCCTGTATGCCCAATCTATGCAGGGTGGGTGCTCTATTCAACAATATGGGGAATACAGGATGCCCCTGCATAACTTGAAGTATTTTTCCATACAATCGGTTCTTTTTGCCGAATTTTACTTTTAGCAATTCCTATGTTAGAAGCAATATATATATGTTGTCTGATTAGACCACGAATTACAAATGTTTATAAAAGCTCTATTGCTATTCTCGAGGTAATACACATTGATGTAATGAAAGCGAATGACTCACGACAATGACAGAACGCCCACCATCCTGACCAGGCTCACTCCTCTTGCTTGAAGCCAACACTGAAGACTCATCGAATGTGACACTCCTGATGATCAAGAACTTCTTATCCTCCAGGCAGTACAGACGGTATCCCTTCACTCCTTGTGCATATTCCAAGAAAATGACTTTCTTAGCTCTCGGATCCAACTTACCCTCATTGACATGATAGTAAACTTTGCATCCAAATACACAAAGTGCATGGTTTGTCGGTCATTATCTCATATAGAGTCTTACGGTTTATAGTCGGAGTTGATGATCTATTAACCAAGTACCGCGTCATGTGTATAGAATTCCGACGAAGGTACGTACGCGTTAGAGAAGTAGAACAGAAGACTCGTGAAATCACAAAGCGCCAAATATTTTCTCTTCCATCGTTAAGATACACCCTTTTAAGAAAATAAAATTCTTCAAACCCTATATGGTTAACTTAACCTTACCTAGTAATATATATTAAGCGCTTTACCACCCCTAGGAACCCAACTGGGTGCTATGTCCTCCACCGTCTTTCACAAATTTATATCCAAAGAAAATATGAATTAGATCCAAATACACTAACTATTTCAAAAAATTATAGACACGAATATAAAGTTTCATATAGTATTTAATTTATAGAGTACAAATAGTGAGGGATGCAACTTCAGGGCTTCAGGCTTCTTATTCTCGAAACAAAACAACAACAAAGACAACATGCTTATAGAGATGCATCAATGTACATTATAGCTATACATACATTAGTACTGCTAATTTATAGCTATACACCTGTGTGTTTTGTAAGCAGTAGTAATTATAGCTATACATACATTAGTACTGCTAATTTAAGACAAGTTATAATAAAGGAATTAATTGGAAGGGTTGAGAGAATTAGAACCATATGATATGACGAGCAAACATAAGAGAAGGGTAGCAGCTCCAATTCTCAGTGAGTTTGCCATTAATGATAAGACGACCGAATGAAGAGAAGAGAATTGTTTGGCTAATAGAGATAATTACACTGGAGGGGGCTTTATATAGCCTCGGATATGCTGTCGAGAAAGAAAGAAAGAGATGACAGAATTAAGATTATTCCAAAAAAGAAAGAAATTTCCTTCTTGAAGGGAATGCGTGTCAAACAGGTCAGTTATGGCATCTATGATGGTGCATCTTCGCGAGCAGCTTTGTATTTTAGCCTCATAAGTAAAAGCTTGAGATACCATCAGGCTCGGCAAATTGTCGGATGCGCCATAATATATATATGATCAAATTGACAATGCTATAGCAAGAAGGAACTAATTTGTCATAGAATTTGAAAACGCGTCTGTATATTACTAAAGTGTCTTACATATTTGTTTGGAGGGATGTTGTTGTGAAAAAATTGTTTTCTATGACATGTTCGTGCGGTGGGATGCAATATCCTTCGATACTTCTTGGAACATTATCTTACATTTCTAAAGTCCACCCTCCTCACCTGGCCCACCTGCCAGGCACTGAATAACGAATGCGTGCACTTAATTGGCGTTAGTTAGCGCACGAAGTATTAGTCAAAAGTATAGCTATGTCATGATACTTTGTAATTTGATTTTATGTCATTTTGTGTCACACATTGGCTGACTATAATTAATCTTAGCTTAGCAAAGTAAATGGAATTGAATGCAGCTCTTGTAGTCCTAGTAAATGGGTCTTAAATATATTCTAGCTTTGGCAAATGGCTCATTATTCAGATTTAATGAAAGATACTCTAATAAGACTTGTGAGAATAGCTTCCCAACCCCTTCCTCCGTCTCTTTCTAAGCACACATTATTGTTACTTTTTCTAACGCTTGATGTTAAGTCAAGGTAATAATTCATCAAACCGCTAACTTTTTTTTTCCACAAGTAAGCTTCATACTGTTTTTCTTGTGAAACTTCTGTATGCGTCATACCATTTTGCTGCAGTCAAACCTGATCAAAGTTTGCAAAAACTTCCTATGCTTGTTGATGCTTAATCTATATACGTTGATATGAGTTTAGTTGAATAAAATTTGGAGAAAATTGAGGAAAAAGTTGCAATACTCTTGATGATTTGAGGATAAAGAAATGATCTGTCTACAACTTTAATTGCATATTTTTGTTGTTGGGAACGCGGTGTGTTCCGAACCGGAGTTGGCCCATACGGTACGATATTGGATTGGGTCCATATGTCTTAAAAGAGAATTTTCATGTAAGACCTGAACCAATTTCAATTATCTACACCTCATGATCCCCTCCTATCAGATGTTGGACTAAATTAACAACTTCGTCGTCCTCCTCTTTTGAGGGTTCAACAAAAAACGAGATACAAATCAACAATCTTCACCTTAGCTCGTTTCCTTTAACTGAGCATCCAAGCACACCCCTACCTTTGCTCATTCCCGCTAGCCGAGCACCCTTGTTCATTATCGCCAATATATCGAGTACCTAGGAGATCTAATATATTGTCATCTCGATCTGTTCAAACAGAAAACCAAACCGACATGTTCATACACACCACCATTGTATGCAATCAACCGTTCATCGAATTTTCTTGCATGCATTCTTGAGAATTCGGAGAGAAATGAAGATAGAAAAGGTGTATTGATCAGATTTTGGTGTCATTACAGGAGAACGTGTAACTGAAGCCTGTCCGTGCAAATGTTCCTTCTCCTCTCGACAATTCTCTAATTAGTGAGTGGTAGATTCTTTGTGCTTCTCCCTTCTCCGCTATTCTTTCATGCTCAACAAAATGAATTCTCTTGCTTATTTTGCTACTCCATTGGTCGAAGATACCTTTGTTGATAAAAAGATAACGATGCCACAAGTTGATACAACTGAAATATTGAATGAAATTGACACATGAAAGATGAAATGTTGAATGTAATTGACACATGAAAGATGAAACGATAATGCAACTGACACAAAGTTAAATACTATGTGTATGTTCAAATGAAGAAATGATGCGATGATGAAATAGTGAAATGATGAGATTGTGGTGACTGATGAGTCTCCGAATGTTATCTTACTAATGATTATAAAATGTCGGTTCCGTTGATGTCGATATTTTCTACGATGCAAATTGTGTTTACTGTTCAGTCGTATATATATATGCATTTTCATGGTCATAGACGATTTGTGCACAAAGTTTGAGTGGATTTCCTCGAACGGTATATAAGTTTCCACGAACAGTATATAAGACACTGGAACCGATTCGACCTAGGGGAAAACATTGGTCGTGCTATGGTGACACGAGCTATTGCGGGACATTCATTGAAGCTAGCTACCTGTTTTAGAATTGAGCATCGCGGAACCCTTTGGGGATGTCCTTTATGGTGCAGATTTCACCAATGACCATGTAGTCAGAATGCATGCTAATGAATGTCTTATGCAAGGACGATAAGTATTATATCTTATATCTTATGCAGGGACTAAGCATCGACTGTTGGTAAATATTTAATATATTTATCGTACATTTGTTGTATTTTTAATAATTTTGATGAATATGAATTGTTAACTAATCCTAGTCCATAATAGAAAGATCACATTAATTAAACGCTTATCACATAGATGTGTTTTATTTCCAAATGTGAGGACCCCTCCTCCATAGGTACTGGAGAAAACACGGGCACACAAGGAAGATAAAGTTTTTGTTATAGATTTCAAGCTTCTTCCTAATAATTTCAAAGGTATTTCGGAGTTACATTATGGCTTTTTAAATTTTTAGTTGTAATAAAGGAGCATAATTTATGGAATGAGAAATTATTTCATAACAATCTATTGGTTGTTTTCTTTTCGCAAAGTTATGTAAGCCAATCGATCGATAGCTGTCCTCTCCTTCCACACATGACACAATCTACCTTTGTCTTGTCTCGATGGTTCCTTCTTTTACAAATGGAATAGATGAATGGAACATCTAAAGGTGTTGAGATGGAACAAAGCAACATAACTAGAATTTGAAGACGCGTATGTGTTGGGAGGTCTACATAAAACGTGAATTGTGATTAACTACTAAAATGTCTTATATATTTGTTTGGAGGGATGTTGCGAGAAAATTATGTTTTCGATCATATGTTCGTGCGTGGAGATGCATTCACCTATACCTCCTTCAATATTTCTTATAACATTATATTACATTCCTAGGTTCCTCCTAACTCTATTCCACTACTAAAATATTGCAAATTAGAGACACCAAATTGACTAGCTGACGACTATGCATCGGCAGAACATCAACAAAAGGTATTTCCGATTTTAAGCATTGAAATGCAAATGTCCATATCGCAAATGCCATAGCCAAGATTCATTTTTCACATAGAGACTAGACATAAGTATCGAGACAAGAAATTTCAAGAGGAAATATTTTATTTTCAGCCATATGATCTTCAACATTGGCATATCAGACTTTTTAGACATAATCAAGCATGTATTATATTTGAAAAATTGAACATCTCTTCGCAATCATGCATGTATTATCTATGCGACACTCCAGTGATACATGGTCGCTATTATATTTTATTTTGCGATGAACAGAGATGTGTCCTATTTGTAGAAAAAGGCGGCTGATCACTTTCACTCAATTTTTCATCTCCCTCTTATCTCTCTCTCTCTCTCTCTCTCTCTATCAATCTACGTCGACACTGCTCCCTCCTCCCCAGCCCCCTTCTCCTCCTACTCCGGCTTCTCGACGTTGGATTCCCCCGTGTGGCTCTCTCTTTCCGACGTTGTTCTGGCCAGCTCTATCGACGTCAACACTACTCTCCTTCTCCTCCTAGCCCCCCTCGTACTCCTCCTTTCCCATGTTTGAGCCCTAATTTTGATGTCCAAGTTTTTATTCGTCTATTGCGGCCAATATCCCTAATGATGTCATCATGTGTCATGTGTCCTGTTAGATATGAGGAGGGTGAATTATTTTTAGCAAACTGAAGACGAGGAGTCGTGTCTTCTGTTGTTATTATTATTAAAAAAAAATCAAATACCATTAATTTCTAATCAATGGCTTTGTTTTTATTTGGATGTTAAATCTGTTGGAGTGGGTGGGTTCCCAACCTATGTGGAGAAGACCCCGGAGTGCGACGAACGCCGTCCGATGTCGGAGAAGTCGGGAAGTAGGCGACGGAGTTGCTGCTGCTGCTGCTGGAGCTGCTGGAAGCAGGGATCCGAGTTCGGGCCGAACTCGGTCCCAGGCCGAGTTCTGGCCGAACTCGGTCTGGCCGTTCCAGGGTTTGGCCAGTAGGTGCTGGTTGCCCACACAGAGTTCTGGCCGAACTCTATGTCGTCGGGGGCTGAAGCGGGATTCTGGATGAGTTTTCATCATTGGATCTAATCCAACGGTCCAGGTTGGCTGCGGATTAGGGAGTTATATTGGGATTTCCCAACCCTAATTCATAGGGCAACGCATTGGACAACACAAGTTTGAGAGAGGAAGGAGGCAAGAGTGCCATTACAACTTCGGAGAAGACGAGGTTGAAGGTCGATGTTCGAAGGAGATCGTGTTCGGGTAATCTCTACTCGTCGTTCTCGCTCTTCGTAGCCTTGTAATCATTGTTCTTATCTCTGAGTGTTGTGGGGATCCGATTTGGATCGGGAGGAGTTTGTAGAGGGTGTAATTCTTCTATTCCATTAGTGGTGGCTTCTCAGGGTTGGACTCCGATCGTCCCGTGGTTTTTCCCGCAAGGGTTTCCACGTCAAAAATTCTGTGTCTGCGTGGATTGTTTTGTGTGATTGTTTTTGGGTTCGTGCGTTGTATTGCTCGGTCCTCTCGCAGGTACTCTCCGGTTTGGGGAAAGGTTTCCGCGTTTCTTTCCCAACAAAATCATATTAACTTCCTTCATTCATATTCATCACGCCATTAATCAACCATTTTATGGCTCTTAAATGGCTAGGCTTATTAGCCATTTAAATCTCAATTCATTGTCTATTAACAACCACATTCATGATAGTCATATTACATATTTTTTATATAGTTTGTACGATTCATGTTATACATGAAGGTTACATCAGGACATCACCATATTCATGCTTTACATGTTCATATATATTACATGTTTTAGTTCTTCTTTGGTATTATGTATTTGTTCCAATTCTGACGGATTATATTGACAGCTTATGCGACTCAGATTTGGTGCTTCATGATTGAATTGAGGTTTGTGGTCTTATTCTTTCTTGCTATCTTAAAAGCCTGGAGTATGAATATTTCATTCAAATGTCTTCTTAGTCCTTCTCTTAGTTTTTAATATAGTCAGGCCATATGTCTTTCATAGCTATAATATTATGCATGTTATATGATATTGTGGACATTGATTGAGGTATAGACATTGTAATACCGTCGATACCTTGACATAGGCTGGACGTGGTTACATACTATATCCCAAAAGTGGGAGCAGGACGTGACAACATGACATAGAAATGAGAAAAAAAAATGAAGGAGAATGTTGACAGCTTATGCAACTCTACCTAGATTTGGTGCTTCATGATTGGATTGAGGTTTGTGGTCTTATTCTTTCCTGAAAATGAAGGAGAATGTTGATAGGTTATGCAACTCTACCTAGATTTGGTGCTTCATGATTGAATTGAGGTTTGTGGTCTTATTCTTTCCTGCCATCTTAAAAGTCTAGAGCGTGAATATTTGATTCAAATGTCTTACAGTCCTTCTCTATCTTAGATTTTAATATAGTCTTTACATGCCATATTGTCATTCATGGCTATATTATTGTGCATGTTATATGATATTGTGGACATGACTGAGGTATAGATATCGTACTACCGTCGATATCGCGACGTAGGTGTACGTGTTACGTACTTATATCCTAAAAGTGGGAACACGTGACAACATGACATAGAAAGGAACAAAAAATGATGAAGGAGAATTATCTCACCCTTCAGACATGGAAGCGTTTGACCGCTGTTATATCCACATTTTGTTCCGTATCCTAGAATGTCCGACTGACGCTATCTTCTGATAGATTCACTCCTTTTGGATGGTCATAATCTCAATACTCTTGTTGGTTGATGATTGACGTCTTACAATCTACCATTATGGATATGCATGAAAACTCTTACATGTTATTGACATTTATCATATCCATCCCAAATGTATGATATATTTATTTGCAGTTGTTGGTGGATGAGTTGAAATAATTGTAAAATATTACATGTGAAAATTTGTTTTAAGTTTTGGCCCCCTTTGGCAGTGGATCTTAATTCGGTCCATTGGACTGATAATATCGATCTAGTCGTAAAGGTCGATACTTAACAGAGGTTGCAACATGATTGAATCCACTCAACTAGTTAACTGATTAATCTGGATTCTATTCCTATGATAGCCGATTTTGAAGTTGTCACCAAGCATCGATAATGTCAAATTCTTCTTTGTTTCATGTGGTTATTGTTTAATGTTTTAATAGTAATTGGATATAAGTAAAATGTGAACTCAACCTCTCATATTGTCAAGTTTGATTGTTACTAACTATTTACTTTCATATTTGCCTCCAAATTATTTTTAAGGTCAAGTATTGCATAACCAATGTTGAAATAACATAATACAAGCATTAAAAAAAACAAGCATTTTATTCCTCATATATTATTTCTTTTACAACAATTTGCTCGTACTAAAGCAAATAAAACAAGCGTGTGAAAAATGATTGATTTAGACAATCTTAAAATTATTCAGTGCGTCCGGGCTCACTGTATATTAATTCTCCTCCACTTGATGGCATAGATATGAGCGCATGCAATGGCTCTCCAATCTTAGGTGCTTCATTTTGTTTGGAAGGGGAGTGGCATTAATGATATAACTTTGACCGGTAGACCTCTAGGAAATTTAGCAAAGCCTCTGGCCTGGACAGGATGGTCTGGTTCTGTGAACATCCAATCATATTTTGCAACAAAGCGATGAAGGAACACAACAATTTCCAGCCTTGCAAAAGTTTCTCCAGGACATCGAGTTGGCCCTCCACCAAATGGAGTGAAGTTCTTAGATTTTTGCATGTCTGGTTTCCCCTGTTAAAATTAGAAACACATATGTCATGTTAGCTTACTAATTTCTTTTAAGTGGTCATTTTTGATTCAATGATCTTACTACAATTTCAGGTGAGTACAAGAGTCAGATTAGCATATGAAGACAATACAAATTAAGAGTCAAGTAGACTTCGGATCCAGAAACATTCAAAAATTAACGTTTGAGTCCTGAAGATGTCCAACTTAAGATTTGGATCCTAAGTGTTAATAAACAAATTGAACCATGATTCAAGAATGACAAGAATATTTCAGGAACCCTAAGTCTAATTTACTCTAAATATTTATTAGCAGATTTAGATGATCACATGGGTCAACCGTCATCTCAGGACCAAAATTCTAAGATGGATATTGATGGGAAAGAAGCGCGGAAACCTTTCCCCAAACCGGAGAGTACCTGCGAGAGGACCGAGCAATACAACGCACGAACCCAAAAATAGCCACACAAAAACCACTACGCAGACACAGAGAATTTTTGACGTAGAAACCCTTGCGGGAAAAAACCACGGGACGATCGGAGTCCAACCCTGAGAAGCCTCCACTAATGGAATAGAAGAATTACACCCTCTACAAACTCCTCCCGATCCAAATCGGATCCCCACAACACTCAGAGATAAGAACAATGATTACAAGGCTACGAAGAGCGAGAACGACGAGTAGAGATTACCCGAACACGATCTCCTTCGAAAACGACCTTCAATCCTCCGTCTTCTTCTCCGAAGTTGTAATGGCACTCTTGCCTCCTTCTCTCTCAAACTTGTGTTGTCCAATGCATTATACGATTATGAATTAGGGTTGAGAAAACTCAATATATCTTCCTAATCCCGCAACCAACCTGGACCGTTGGATTAGATCCAATGATGAAAACTCATCCAGAAATCCGCTTCAGCCCCCCGACACACAGAGTTCGGCCAGAACTCTGTGTGGGGCAACCAGCACTGGTTGGCCAAACCCTGGAACGGCCAGACCGAGTTCGGCCAGAACTCGGCCTGGGACCGAGTTCGGCCCGAACTCGGCAGACTTGGTCCAGAACCCCCTTTGGGGCAGCAGCAGCAGCAACAACTACTCCCGAGCTTCTCCGACATCGGACGCGCTCGTCGCACTCCGGGATCTTCTCCACATAGGTTGGGAACCCCACCCACTCCAACAAATCTCCCCCTTCACAACTATGGGGAGGACGTCGTCATCCCGACGATCTGCCTGCAGTACTCAAACTTTCCCCTTGGTAGAATCTTCGTGAACATATCAGCTCCGTTGTCATCTGTATGCACCTTCTCAAGCTCCGCGTCCTTCTTTTCAACCACATCCCGTATCAATGATACCGAGTCTCGATGTGCTTGGACCGGCTATGAAACGTCTGATTCTTCACAAGATGGATAGCACTCTGACTGTCGCAAAGCAAAGTATACTGCTCTTGCTTCAGTCCCATTTCCTGCAACAGCTTCTTCATCCACAACAGCTCCTTGCAAGCCTCCATCGTCGACAAGGCAACACACTTCTGCAACCGCGACTGCCACGACACTGCTCCTTCCGCAAACATCATCACGTAGCCTGAAGTCGATCGCCTCGTGTCTACATCTCCAGCCATATCAGCGTCGGTATACCCAACCAGCTTCGGCTCGTCACCACCAAAGGAAAGTCTCCAACCAGCAGTGCCCTGAAGATATCGTAGAATCCACTTGACCGCACTCCAGTGTACCCTTCCAGGATTCGAAAGATACCTGCTAACCGTACCAACTGCATGAGCAATATCTGGCCTCGTACACACCATGGCATACATAAGGCTTCCCACAGCTGAGGCATATGGAACCCGCTCCATATCTTCTTTTCGTCCTCGGTAGATGGATACTGCTCCTCAGTGAACTTAAAGTGAGCCGCGAGGGGGGAACTCACTTTCTTCGACCCGTCCATCCCGAAACGCTGAAGTACCCGGTAAATGTACTTCTTTTGGGACAAGTGTAGCAGCTTGGACTCTCTCTCTCGGCTGATCTCCATCCCAAAAATAGTCTTCGCTGTGCCCAAATCCTTCATAGAGAAGGCCGCGCCCAGTTGGCGCTTCAACTCCGCTATCCTAGTGGTATTCCGACCCACTAATAGCATATCATCAACATAGAGCAATAAGATGATAAAATCATCGGCAAAGTACCTCACAAATGCACATTGGTCCGACGTCGTCCGTGCATAACCATGCTCCCCATAAACGACTCGAACTTTCTGTACCACTGCCTCGGAGCCTGCTTCAGACCATACAAGCTCTTCCTCAACCGGCAGACCAAATGTGACTTGCCCTTCTCACAGAATCCTCCGGCTGCTCCATGTATACTCCTCCTCAAGATCACCGTGGAGGAACGCCGTCTTCACGTCCATCTACTCGACTTCCAAGTCGAAACTGGCTGCTAATGCTAGCACCACCCGAATAGACGAATGCTTGACGACAGGCGAAAAGATTTCATCATCCACGCCTTTCGCTGACCGTAGCCCTTGACTACCAGCCTCGCTTTGTATCGAGGGTGAGTAGCATCATCCGTCTGCTTCACTCTGAACACCCATCGATTCTTCAAAGCCTTCTTGCCCTTTGGCAACCGTACCAGATCATAAGTAGAATTGGTGTGCAAGGAACTCATCTCCTCCTGCATAGCTACCATCCACTCCTGCCTGTGTTCGTCTTCCATAGCCTCTGCAAAACTTTCGGGCTCTCCCCCGTCAGTTAATAGCACATACTCATCCGGCGAGTATCTCGTAGATGGTCGACGATCCCTGTTGCTCCTTCTCAGTGGAGCCACTGGTGCTGGCTGTATACCGACAGCCTCCTCCCCTTCAGGAACTGCCTCCCCGGCATGCTCATCCTCCTGAGGGACACCCTGACCACCATCAGCAGGCTGATGATCAAGGTTGGGAGCAACTCCTTGTACCGCTCCCCATAACTGGATCCTCTACGATGTCCTCTGGAAACTGCTCGAAGCGAAATAACTCTAACTCAGGCAATTCTTCAGCCTCAGAAGACGTCTCAGAATCCTGAGTGTTGGTCATGGTCTGATCCTCGACGAACACCACGTCCCTGCTTCTGTAGAGCTTTCCTTCCACTGGGTCGTAGAGTCTATAGCCAAACTCATCCCGACCGTAGCCACAAAGACGCATCGCCTCGTCTTCGGCTCAAGTTTGGTCCTCTCGTCCTCCTTCGGTACATGCACGAAGGCCTTACAACCAAACGCCCGCAGGTGACTGTATGACGGCTCATTGCGTACCATACTTTGTCAGGCACATCACCCTGCAAAGGAGCACTAGGAGACAAATTAATAATATAAGCAGCTGTGAGAAGAGCCTCACCCCAATAACTGCCCGGCAAGTTTGCTTCTGACAGCAAACACCGCACCCTCTCCATCAGTGTCCTGTTCATGCGCTCCGCTACACCATTGAGCTGAGGTATCTTTGGCGGAGTCTTCTGGTGTCGTATCCCTTGCTCTCTGCAATACGCATCAAAGGGACCGATGTATTCGCCGCCATTGTCGGACCGAACACACAACAACTTCTTGCCCGTCTCCCTTTCAACGGAGGCCTGAAACTCCTTGAAAGTAGGCAGCACCTGATCTTGGTCTTTAAGGCATAGACCCAAACCTTCCTGGAACAGTCATCAATAAAAGTCACAAAGTAAGACACCACCAAGAGATTTTACCTTCATAGGACCGCAGACATCCGAGTGAATCAACTCGAGCAACGCCGGCTTCCTCGAACTTGGGTGACTTTGGAAAGACACCTATTTTGCTTCTCAGCTAAACAGTGCGTGCATTTCTCCAACTTTGTAGACTTGAGCCCTGGAATCACCTTCCTGTTCACCAAGTAGCTCATCCCCTTCTCGCTGATATGGCCGAGCCGCCTGTGCCACAACTCGGTAGACGCATCACTGACTGCGTTCACCTCCTGTGCCCCCTCTGCGCCCTTCCATATAGTAGAGACCGGACTTCTTGCTTCCTCTGGCAATCACCATCGAACCTCTGGAAAGCTTCACTGACTATTCCCGAAGAGACTGAAGAATCCCTCGTCATCCAACCTTCCAACCGACACCAGGTTGAAACGGATATCAGGGACATGACGAACATCCTTGAGAACAAGAACCGCACCCGTCTTCGTTCTCAAATGCACATCTCCAACGGCAACCGCCTTCGACACATCTCCATTGCCTATCTTCAACACGCCACAGTCGCCTGTCGTGTAAGTGGCAAACAGTGCCCTATTGTGAGATACATGTGCTGAAGCCCTTGAGTCCACCAGCCAAGAATTGTCATCGCAGGCGAGGTTAGTAATGACCTCATCACCTACGACGATCACATCGCCTCCATGCATCGAGGCCGCCGCTGTAGTGTTCTCTTCTTGCTTCCCCTTGTCGCCCTTCTTCTCTCTCTTCCAAGCGAAACAATTCCGTTGATATGGCCCTTCTTACCGCAATGGTAACACTCTGAGTCCTCGTAACGACCCTTGGACTTCCCCCTGCTCTTGTCTCTGCCACCACCTGGACCCCTGCTTTTGCCCCTTCCGCGGCTCTCTGAAACAAGTGCCTCTGAGTGGTGGGATGTGGATGAAGTGCCCTGAGAACGTCGCCGCATCTCTTCATTCAACACCCCGCTCTTGGCAAACTCCAGACTGACCACGCCCTCTGGAGCAGAAGCGATCATAGATACTCGTACGGTCTCCCACGAGTCTGGCAAGGTACACAGCAGCCACAGTCCCTGAACTTCGTCGTCGAACTTGACTCCCATAGAAGATAGCTGGTCAACCACGCCCTGGAACTCACTCAAGTGATCCGAAATAGACGCCCCATCCTTGTACCGCAGACCCATCATCGTTCGGATCAGGAACAACTTGTTTACCCCGGTCTTCTTCGCATACAAGGATTCCAGCTTATCCCACAACGTCTTCGCGTGCTCAATATTGGCAACGTGGTTGTACACGTTCATCAACAAACTGCGTATGTACCCACACACCTGTATGTGCTCGAACTTCCAGTCCTCCTCGAATTTATCACTGGGCCTCTCGGTTGCAAACACAGGTAGATGCAGCTTCTTGACAAATAGCAAATCCTTCATCTTGCTCCGCCAATGATAGTTTGTGCCGTTGAGGTTCACCATGCGCACCGGCTTCGCGTCCATCTCTCCTCTCTGGTTCCTCTGTCAACTCCTGACACCCTTTGAACCCAAAGCTTTGATACCACTCTGATGGGAAAGAAGCGCGGAAACCTTTCCCCAACGGAGAGTACCTGCGAGAGGACCGAGCAATACAACGCACAACCCAAAAATAGCCACACAAAAACAACCACGCAGGCACAGAGAATTTTTGACGTGGAAACCTTGCGGGAAAAAACCACGGGACGATCGGAGTCCAACCCTGAGAAGCCTCCACTAATGGAATAGAAGAATTACACCCTCTACAAACTCCTCCCGATCCAAATCGGATCCCCACAACACTCAGAGATAAGAACAATGATTACAAGGCTACGAAGAGCGAGAACGACGTAGAGATTACCCGAACACGATCTCCTTCGAAAACGACCTTCAATCCTCCGTCTTCTTCTCCGAAGTTGTAATGGCACTCTTGCCTCCTTCTCTCTCAAACTTGTGTTGTCCAATGCGATTATACGATTATGAATTAGGGTTGAGAAAACTCAATATCTCCCTAATCCCGCAACCAACCTGGACCGTTGGATTAGATCAATGATGAAAACTCATCCAGAAATCCGCTTCAGCCCCCCGACACACAGAGTTCGGCCAGAATCTGTGTGGGGCAACCAGCACTGGGTGGCCAAA
>JANAVB010002408.1:0-25319 GCA_029216955.1 Iris pallida
TCTTCACATAAAAATTAAAACCACTCAATACTAGAATATATTTAAAATTAAAATTATTTTAAACTAACTACATAATATTATCTAATTAAACACATATCCATAATTTAAAAATAATCATACAAATCATAGTAAAATATATTGATATATGTTTAAAATATTCTAATATAATTTAATTTTATATACTTTATTAATCTATCATTGTTTTTTATACGTGCAATGCACGTGAAGGTGACTAGTACTAAATAATGTTTTACATATTTTGAGTACTATTTATGTACAATTTTTTTATTTCCTCTTTGTAACACTTTAAAAATATTGACTTTTCTTTTTGCTCACTTTTGTTTCAACTTTGGTATCTTTTTCGTTCATTCTTGTTTCAATTTTAGTATTTGTTGCTATTGAAGTTTAATTATAATGACAATTTTAATTTTTTTTATATATAATAGTCCGATGTCTCCGATATTTAAATTCTGGTTCTATTCCTGTACTTTGCCAAGGAACTTTGTTTTTCTTGCTCGAAACATGTTGGTAAGAGGACATTTCGAGTTCAAACATTTGTACTTTTTTTTGCTTCACTTTTTTTTTTTATTATTTCTCTTTTGTTTGGAATATTAGTTGTCGTTTGAAATTAAAGTTTTTGACTAGTGGACTCTAATTAGTAGGTCCCTAGAAACCTTACGAAGGGAAATTGGAATAATAATAATACTTGTTTCTTCTGTGGTAACGTTTTTCAAAATAATTGATACTTTTTTTTTATCACTTGTAGGTATTGTTGAGCAGATATAGAGGTACTTCTCTTATTTCTTTAGACTTAGGGTTATTATTTATCTATCGGTTACACTATTTAATATAGTTTGAGAAATCATAATTTTCATATAAAGCATAAAAAAATTTGGGATATCATGTTTGTTGTTATTAGTTGGACTCTTCGCAAAAAAAAAAAAAGCAGTATTAGGATGAAACCAGAAATACGAGCTGCAACTAATTTTTCGAGCAAATAGTTGTTGTATGTGGGTTGGATAGTTGAACTAGACTGAGAAAATAGTTGAGCTATGCTGGAATAAGTTTAGGCTAAGTTGTAATTTGGATTGGAGTGTGGACTAAAATGGGTTGGAGTCCTGTCATGTCCCAGTCCCAAAGTATGCGAGACCGAGCCACGTGGCATTGGCCAGCTATGTATTCAACAAGACTCTAGTCCGACTACAATACGTATAAGTTGTTCGAAATGGTGTAACTATCACTACATCAACTCTATATCTCAATCCAAGTAACCAAAACATAAGAAAGGAAAATATGAATACTAGTCTGCAGCCCAATAATCATACTTGCCTGAATAGACTCAAAAAAAATAATACGAGTCTATAAATTGTTAGTCCCGGGGCTTGATCAAAGATGGAAAAACTGATGCAATCGAGATCTGAGATGTCACACAAAAACTTTGCAGTGATCAAACTCAAGATCTACGATGGTACAATAAAACAAATAGCCAAATAATCTGAAGGAGAAATAGAGAAGAGAAGATCTCTCGTTCTTCCTTGCAAACGTGTTGCAATTGGGACAGAACGAGTTACAATAATCTGGAGGAAGATTAGATGAAGAACAGTTGGGGTGTCAAAACACCGTTGCTCAAAGCAAGATTCGTCCCACACGATCTGCTTCAGGAACCAGCAAGTTTGAAGAACTTGTGCAATGCTCGAAGTCACCTCTGTTCTGACTCATCGGATGGACTTGCAATGGCGGCAGCAACTCCTCTCTCTTTCTCCTTTTCTGACTTGTAATTTTCGTAGTAGTCACAAAGGAGGCCAGAAGAGAGTATTTATAGAGAGAGGGTGGAAACCCTAGCCGTCTCTTCAGTTATGGAAAGATTGAATCAAATCCCAAAAGATAGCAACGAGATTTAATTCAAATCCCACGAAATTAATTCAAATCCCACAAAGATAGGATCTGAATTAATTCAAATCCCACAAAGTAGGATCTGATTTAATCGCATTGATTCAGCATTTCCATAACTGATTTGTAATCTGCACAGTCAGCGGATCCCTCCATGCGGCAGCAGCAGCAGCCTGGCCGCATGAGCCTAATGGCCGCATGGACCGCATGAGCCGCATGAGCCGCATGGACCGCATGGACCGCATGTGCCGCATGAGCCGCATGAGCCGCATGAGCCGCATGTGCCGCATGAGCCGCATGGCCGCATATGAGCGCATGCCGCATAAGACCGCATGGCCGCATATGAGCCGCATAAAGACCGCATGACTGCTGACGTGCTAAGTGCAAAGTGCGCCAACAAAATGCCACATTACGCCTCATGAGCCCATGAGCCCGAGTCCGAGTCCGAGGCTTAGCTCCAAATGGAATTAATCCAAGAGAATGACAAAAGCATTAATGCTTAATCCTTGGAGCCTTATTCTTACCTCCTTGTAAAATCACCCACATGGTTCCCTCCTTAGGGTCACCACCCATGTGCATCTCTCAACAATCACACCCAAGTATATATGTTGAGATAACTCATGGTGCATTTCCGATGTGGGACTAAAATTTACAAGGCATGTTGAGAGCAAGCTCTCTCCATGTAAAGAAAGCACCAACAATCCCCCACATATCATAAACATATATATGTGTCCAGGGTTGAGCGTTCCCCACAGTAACTGTCCATTTTGCATTAGGATAGATGTCGCTGACGACTTGAATCTTCCCGTGGGTTAAATAACAATGTGATACAAGAATGGACTACGCCTTGAATTCTGCACCACAATTGTAATTCTTTCCACTCACAAAGTGTAGTTACGTGTGCTTCTGGCTGCACATTAAAGGTCCTGTGCCAGCCTGGTTTCAGTGTATAATTTTGGGCGTCTACAAGTTTACCCTCAAGAGACGGCCTGATATCTCTTTTCATACACTATAGGTGAGTTCTTCATTAAAGAGATATGGCATGAAGCCTTGCGCTTCCTTGCGGTGCTACGCCGCTATGACATGGCCTGAAGCCGAGGCATTACCCTACCTGGAACCTCATCGTAGTGTCATACTACTGTAGCATGAGGTCACAAGCCTCTTTGTAGTGCCAAACTACCCAGCATGAAGCCTAAGGCTTTCTTGCGGTGTTACGCCGCAACGATATGGCTTGCAATGCCGAGGCTTTACCCCTACCTGGGTACCTCATCGTGGTATCGTGCCACTGTAACATGGGGCCATCCTCCCCTTTGTAGTGCTGTCTACAACTCTTTAATTACGTCATACAGCATTAGGCTACCTGCCTATTTGCGGTGCTACGCCGCTGTGACTTGGCTTGCAAAGCCGAAGCATTACCCCTACCTGGGAACCTCATGGTGGAGTCACCCCACTGTAGCATGGAGTTTCACTCCTTGTAGTGCTGCTTTACCGTGCTTCCTGTAAAGCACACCAGGCATTCACTCTGCCTGAGAACTCATTAAGGCGTTTAAGCCAACCTTCCACAGGATCTTTTTTTCGCAGAAAAATACATAGTAGACAACAGTGGTTATGGGTCCGTATCCCTTCCATGTTCCAGAGAACAAGTACCCACTGTTACCTGATAGTTTTCCCAGTCAGTGATCCTCCTTTGAACCAAAAGTTAGATGCCTAGTAGATTTCTCTTTGAACTAATAGCATAAAACTTTATGGTAGGATTACAAAGACACACTATCAGAATGCCTTCAAGCCCATTTTACAAGCTGTGTCATCGACCAACTGGCGCTTGAGGCCCTTTGTGAACGGATCTGCCAGGTTCTCCTGACTCCGAACATCAACCACTGTAATTACACCTCTTTTGATAAGATCGTGTACTGCCCTGTGCTTCAACCGCACAGTCCTCTTCTTCCCGTTGAAGAGGTCATTTGATGCACCACCGCAGTCGCCTGGTTGTCACAGTATATCGGTATCGCCGGTATCTGAGCCCCAACCATTGGAAGATCATACATGAGCCCCGAAGCCATTCTGCTTCATCTGCTGCAGTTTAAGTGCATAGAATTCAGATTCCATGGAGGAACGAGAGAGTATAGTCTGCTTCTTCGACTTCCATGATATAGCAGCTCCACCCAAGGAAAAACATATCCACCTGTGGATCTCTCGCTTTCCACCTCTGAACACCAGCTAGCATCACTGAAGCCTTCCACTACTGTCGGATACCCGTTGTAGTGCAGTGCATATGTCTGAGTTTTCTTGAGATATCTCATCACCCGCTTCACAGCTTTCTAGTGCTCAACCCCTGGGTTGCTTGTGAACCGACTCAGCATTCCCACGGCGAAAGCTATGTCAGGCCTTGTGGCAGTGGTTGCGTACATCAAACTTCCGATAACGCTAGAATACTCCAGCTGCTGACGCTTTCCCTTGAATTTGGCTTCAGCTTCTGATCACACCTGTATGGCGTATCGATCCCTGGAAGATCCTTATACCCATAGCGTGTGAGCATCTTCTCAATGTAGTGAGATTGTGACAGCGCTACTCAGTGTCTGTCCGGATGATCTTTATGCCCAAGATGACATCTGCATCCCCCAAGTCCTTCATACTGAACTTGGTTGAGAGGAACTTCTTTGTCTCTGTGACACAGCCTATATCCGTACCTAGGATTAGCATGTCGTCCACGTACAGACAAACGATGACTCCTCTTCCATCAGCGAACTTTGTGTAAACACATTTGTCCGTCTCGCTGACTCTGTAGCCGTTTGACCTAATAACTTTGTCAAACTTCTCATACCACATCTTGGGAGCTTGCTTCAAACCATACAATGATTTCACCAACTTGCAGACTTTGTCTTCAAGACCTTTGACGACAAATCCATCTGGCTGTTGCATGTAAATCTCTTCGGTCAGCTCCCCATTCAGGAATGCGGTCTTTACATCCATCTGATGTATCACCAACTTATGTATAGCTGCTAGAGCGATTAACATCCTGATGGTGGTCATCCGAGCTACTGGACGTACGTGTCAAAGTAGTCTATCCCTTTCTGAAAATCCCTTGGCTACCAGCCTGGCCTTGAACTTGTCAATAGTTCCATCTGCCTTCATCTTCTTCTTGAAGATCCATTTACATCCGATGGCTTCTCTCCTTCAGGTAGATCTACCAACACCCATGTGTTATTGGAGGTGATAGAGTCAAACTCGTCATTCACTGCCTCCTTCCAGAAGATAGCATCTTGGTCTTCATCGCTCATCATAGGTAAGCGGATCTGCTTCACATGATAGGTGACAAAGTCATCTCCGAAATCTTTCGGTCTCCTCGCTCGCTTAGCTGACGGCTTGCGAGTTCTGGTACAAGAGTTGTTTCCTCAACAACAGCTTCTTCTTGGACTACTGGCCCATATGAGATTTTAGTCTCATTTGCACTTACATTATTTTCCAGAATGTCCGAAAGAACAATGTTTTTGTCTTTTGCAAACTTGTCTTCAAAGTATTCAGCATTGCGAGATTCGATGATATGATTTGACTCAATATCAAGAAATCTTCTAGCATCACTTTTCTCGGCATACCCCAAGAAGATCGCCTTGTAGTCCTTGTTCCTAGCTTCTGAATCTTCAGATCTGGGAGCTTCACATACGCCAGACACCCCCACACTCGAATGACATTCAAGTTTGGTCTGACTTTGAACCAGAGTTCATGAGGAGTTACGTCCGAAGTTTCATATGGCACTCTATTTAGAATAAAAGTGGCCGTCAATGCAGCTTCTCCCCAGTAGCATTTAGGAAGACCCGCGGTTAGCAGCATTGAGTTCATCATTTCTGTCAATGTTCTGTTCTTCCTCTCCGCTACCGTTGGATTGAGGAGAATATGGAGCAGTAGTCTCACATATAATTCCATGTTCTTTGCAGAACGATACGAATTCATGAGACCTGTACTCCCCACCTCGATCACTCCTTAACCTCTTGAGTTGTTGTCCAGTCTGCTGTTCAGCTTCGTCCCTGAACTCTCTGAACTTCTCGAAAGCTTCGTCTTTAGACTTGAGCAAGTAGACGAACGCGTATTTTAAGAAGTCGTCGATGAAGGTTATGAAATACTTCATCCCGGCCTTCGTGGAGAAATGTTTGAAGTCACAGATATCGAGTGCACCAACTCCAGAAGATCTGTGCTTCGATTGACCCGATGAAAGGGTTTTCTTGTGATCTTCGTCTGAGCACACACTTCACACTTCTCCACCTTATCCCCACATTTGGAGATAAGTCCTAGACTAAACATTTGTTAATTCTTTTACAATGAACATGTCCTAATCTATTATGCCACAACTCAAGAGAATAATCAGAAAAAGCAACTGCATTAATGTCTTCAAACTGGTTGACAAGCTGAATTTTAAACATTCCTTCGATTTGATAAGCCTTCCGAAGTATGTTCCTTTCTTGGACATCACCATCTGACCAGTATTGATGTCCATCCTCAAGCCTGCGTGCAGAGCAGGCTCCCAGAGATCAGGTTCTTGGCAATCGTCGGAACATGCTTCACACCTTGAAGCGTCAGAGTGTTTCCAGAAGTGAGTTTCAGTTCCACGGTCCCGATCCCCAGAACTTCAGCTTGGGCCTGGTTCGCCATGACAACCTTCTCAGATATCGGCTGGTACGTGATGAACCATTCCTTGCCAGAACAGACATGACAAGTCGCACCGTGTCTATCCACCAGTCAGAGTCAACCCCCACATTTGTGACCTGTGCGATCATAGCAACAAAGTTAGAAACCAAAAACCTTATTAGGCTCCCTTCTCTGATTGTTTAGGCTTAGATCTGCATTCACTCTTATAGTGGCCTTTCTTGCCACAATTGTAACAAGTCACGTGGGACTTAGTCTTCTGTTGCTTGAAAGAAGGACCCTTCACTTTTAGATTAGTGAAGTCCTTCTTCTTGGGATGAGAAACCGCCTGCTTCCCCTTGGGATCTCTCGTCTGCACAAGATTGGCTTTAGCCAACTGTTTGGACAGAGTGTCCATCTTCTGTTGGGAACGCATCTCGTCCTCAACATGGGATCTCTTGCAGTAGATCTCCCAAGCTAATGTCTAGCTTCTTTCTGTGCATCCTTGCATGGAAGGTACTCCATCCAGCAGGAAGTTTTGAGACGATCCCTCCGACGACAAACTTGTCGGGAAGGGGCATCTCTTCGTCTTCCAGTTTCTGACAGCTTCAGAAATTCCTTCACCTGTGGCAGCATGGACTTTTCGTCCTCAAAGTGCAATTTGTGATATTTTTTAACCACAAACATTTTGCTCCTGTTCTTGTCTTCTTCATACTATTTTCCACAGACTCCCATATGTCTCTGGCAAGTTCCTTCTTCGAGTAGGATTCTGCCAGGGAGTCCTCCATAGCATTCAGGATGAGAAGCCTGCAGATGCTATTTTCCCTTCTTCACTTGGCCTGGAGTTTGGTAGCCGCGTTGATAGCGGCAGTAGATCCAGTGTTTGGAACAGAGGGTTCTTCCTCTAACAGAACATGATCAACGTCTTTCAGTTAAAGATTTAGGTAAACCTTTCTCTTCCAGACTTGATAGTGCTCTCATCGAACTTTTCCAACTTGCAGAAGTCCGATTGGAGGAGCGAAGCATTAATGTTTTCCATCTACACGGATCTTGCTTTGAGATTGTTAGTCCCGGGGCTTGATCAAAGATGGAAAAACTGATACAATCGAGATCTGAGATATCACAAAAACTTTGCAGTGATCAAACTCAAGATCTACGATGGTACAATAAAACAAATAGCCAAATTACAATCTGAAGGAGGGAAATAGAGAAGAGAAGATCTCTCGTTCTTCCTTGCAAACGTGTTGCAATTGGGACAGAATGAGTTACAATAATCTGGAGGAAGATTAGATGAAGAAAGTTGCTGGGGTGTCAAAACACCGTTGCTCAAAGCAAGATTCGCCTACACGATCTGCTTCCAGGAACCAGCAAGTTTGAAGAACTTGTGGAACGCTCGAAGTCACCCTGTTCTGACTCCTCGGATGGACTTGCAATGGCGCAGCAACTCTCTCTCTCTTTCTCCTTTTCTGACTTGTAATTTTTAGTAGTCACAAAGGAGGCCAGAAGAGAGTATTTATAGAGAGAGGGTGGAAACCCTAGCCGCCTCTTCAGTTATGGAAAGATTGAATCAAATCCCAAAAGATAGCAACGAGTTTAATTCAAATCCACGAAATTAATTCAAATCCCACAAAGATAGGATCTGAATTAATTCAAATCCCACAAAGATAGGATCTGATTTAATCGCATTGATTCAGCATTTCCATAACTGATTTGTAATCTGCACAGTCAGTGGATCCCTCATGCAGCAGCAGCAGCTGGCCGTATGAGCCTAATGGACGCATGGACCGTATGAGCCGCATGGACCGCATGGACCGCATGTGCCGCATGAGTCGCATGAGCCGCATGAGCCGCATGTGCCGCATGGTCGCATATGAGCCGCATGCCGCATAAGACCGCATGCCGCATATGAGCCGCATAAAGACCGCATGACTGCTGACGTGCTAAGTGCAAAGTGCACAACAAAATGCCACATTACGCCTCATGAGCCCATGAGCCCGAGTCCGAGTCCGAGTCCGAGTCGCTAAGCCCCTTTGGGGCTTAGCTCCAAATGGAATTAATCCAAGAGAATGACAAAAGCATTAATGCTTAATCCTTGGAGCCTTATTCTTACCTCGTTGTAAAATCACCCACATGGTTCCCTCCTTAGGGTCACCACCCATGTGCATCTCTCAACAATCACACCCAAGTATATATGTTGAGATAACTCATGGTGCATTTCCGATGTGGGACTAAAATTTACAAGGCATGTTGAGAGCAAGCTCTCTCCATGTAAAGAAAGCACCAACATAAATACTAGGTATTAAGCGTATACAAATAACAGTAAATGAAACGTATAACTCTATCACACCCATTTTTCTAGTTAAGGGTATTTTGGTAATTGTAAATTCTTTTGATTATTTTAATATATATATTATTGGTATAGTGATTTTTGGCCTTTTGATAGTATAGCCTTGGTGCAACCTAGCCTAGTGTCTCACCATGACTTAGTGACCTAGTAGCATGATTTGTTAGGGTTAGTAATCCTATTCTAGTTAGTCTCAGGTTAGAAGCTATTTAGCAAGCTTTTGATTAGAGGTTAGTTAGAAACTTTTTATTTAATGTTTTATTTTAACCATAGAAAGAGGCCCAAGCCCAACCATTAGGAAACCCTAGCCCATCATATCGTGGCCGGCCAAGTTAGGTCAAGGGGGAAGCCTATTTAATATCTTATGTTGAGAGTTCTTCTCTTTTCATTTCCTTCTCCTCCTAGCAAAAACCTAAGTAAGTATCCTCCTATCTTTTTCACTTCTTCTCCTTTTAAACCCTAGTCTTTTGCATTAGGTTCTGATCTTTGTTTATAAATTATTGATGGTGAGAAAATTCAGAATTGAAGTGCATTGGAGTTTTGGAGCTGCAAGGAGGGTCTACACATTTGGAGCTTTCTATAGGAATTCATCTCAATAGATAATCTCTCCAAATCTCTATAATTCATGAATTTTTCCGTAGATGCATCCATCTAGGTGTCCCCTAGCTATAGGATGAGTTTCGTAAGAATTTGTATTGATTTGGTGTCCGTATCGGACACGTATCAGTGTTCTTGTATTTGTGTTTGATGAAATGCCACAAAGGAATTTTTGTTCGTAATTTTGAAATCCTTTTGAATAGGATTGTATCCCTACATGTGTGTTATTTTCCCAGGTACTGAGCATCGTGTCATGTCATTTTTGTGTCCCAACTTGGACAGGACACGCCGCACGAGCCCTCGTGCGCGTGCCCTGCTGATCGGGTGGCAGTGCGCAGTGTCTGTGTCACTTGGACACGCGAAACTTGGTGTATGGCTTGGGGACATGACTGACACGTCAGCCCCCAAGTGCCATGTCATCTCGTTTTGTGTCGGACTCGCAAATTGAGTCGCACGGATCAGGGCTTGTCGTGCACGCGCGTGCAGGCCGGCTCTGATACGCGTGTGATTCTTCGACACGTGGACACGTGATCGTGTGGCAGGGTGTTGGACACCTAGACCTATGCTAGGTTGACCCTCGTGCACGATCACGAGGCAAAATGTGGCCTGTATCGAGTTCTAGATCGATGTGCACGTCACCATGATGATTGTACTGCACGCGTGTGACCCAATGCTAATACACAATTCGTGGACACAATCTGGACACGATTTTGACAGAAATTTGATACGAGCATGACACACATGTGTACCCCTTCCTATTCTCCAGTTTATACTCGGTTTAGTTGTATATTTTGGGTTTCGAAATTAAATTGAGATTTAATGTTTACAATTCCTTTTTTTCACTGATACTGAATTTCAGAGTTTTAAACTGAATTAAATTGTTAATTTATGGTTAATTGATGATGGTTAGCTTGTATACATACCTGGAATGATGTTTGCATAGATGGGATTGCAAATGTATTCATGTTTCGGCTGTATCTTGGTTTTGAATATACGGGATACTCGATTCATGACTGAAAACTGAGTTTCAGAATTTTCTTATGATTTTAACTGCTAATTCAAGGTTAATTTGTTGATGATTAACATATGTACATGTTTAGATGGATGTTACATAGCTGGGTTTCACATTGAATGAGGACTGAGATCAAAATCTGAGTTTTCGAATGGGCTGGATGTTCAAAAACTTGACTGAACAGGAAGTTTAGGTTATATATATTGCAATTCCTGAGATTATTACATGGTGATTTTCCTGAGATTCACATCCCTCTATACATGTCTATACACATTACACTCTTTGACAATAACCCCTTGCTACCAGTTTCATGTTGACATAACACTAAACTCCCATATACTCATACTCTATGTACACTATGACACATGTACACTAACCCTTCATTACAATTTGGACACATTTGCATGTTCATTAACTCTCTATACTTGCTGTGACACTATTCACATGTTACACCTCACTATGCTTGACACTATATACATGTGACACTATACACATTTCACCTTGACACTTGTTGACACTAACACTATACTCTATTAACAACCACCCACCTATATATGTATATGTATATATAATAATGTGGATGAGAATGAATGTATATATATATATATAAATATATATATATATATATATATATATATATATATATATATATATATATATATATATATATATATAAATATATATAATATAGTACTTGTATGTTATGGGCAATGTGTAAAAACCCTAAATTTCTACTATGATTTTTTTTTTCTAAATTAATTTGGTATTGATTTTGTATTCGTAATTGTACATCGCGTACGAGTTCGCGTTATTCGTATTTGTACGTCGCGTGCGAAATTGCGAGATAGTATGTATATTCATTTAAAATATTTTATTAAAAGATTTTTCATATAGAAAAATAAGTATTTAAATAATTGTATTATTGCATCGCGTCGCGTATTGGCAAGTGTTATTTAAAAATAATTATTTTTATTAAATGATGCAAATATGAGTAGTAATTCCAAAAACTATTGTTTCACATTATTTTGTTCAAGAGAGACATGAAATTTACTTCATGCCCACTCGATTTTCGAAAACTAATTCTAATTAGTTTAATTATTTATAAAAATATATTTCAAATATTTAAGTAATTATCATAATTTTTGAAATTTAAAAATATTATATTTTTAATATTTACGAAAAAAATGTTTAAAATTTAGTTTGATTTGATATTTGATTAAATACGATAATTTAAATTTGAGGAAATTTTATTTCAAATAGACTTTAAATTAAGTGAAGGTTTTATCTAGAATTGATCAAATAATTTTAAAAGTTATTTAAATTAAATGATGGAATTATCCATCGAAGTTTTAAACTACTATTGGTCCTTATCCGCTTAGGAGCACCACCTCCTAAATAAGATGGTTAGAATATTTGGATTTGGAGATCGAATTTTATATCAATAATATATTAAGATGATTAAGATCCATTTATGGGTTTCACTGTCCAATTTTCAAACCAGAGTTATTTTCCTTAAAGTTTTATAATTGTTGTTGGATTTTGACTGTAAAAATTGTTGGGGGTTTATTAAAATTATTCTCTAGAAATTGCTCTGCATCTATATGGCAGATCCCAAGTGTGTATTTCAATATAAGATTCATCTTTTATTGTCTTGCACATATGGGGACAGCAGCGTCACGTACCGACTCCGCAGAATCGTTCGTCCTCGCATCGGTTTCTACGGAATCGATCATTCACTCTGGGACATAATGTCGTACAAGTCTAGGTTGCACTTGCACAAGACAAGAAGATAAATCTTTAAAGGTTATATCAATATGACGAGTTTACAGCATAAGAAACAGAGTATATGAAACAAAATATCTTTTATTTATAAAGCAGTGAATATGCCAAATTGGCTTACAAATATCATGATCTCTCTAGCTCACAAAGGATATTGTTGTTCCATACATCATGTCTTCTATATTAAATCAAGCAATCCTCGGCCGAACATCTTCATGTTGCAAATTCGAACTCTGACGCCTCGACACATCCAAGCAGATCTCCGTACCTGGGGGGTTGGGGTATCTGTATACATCTTGTACTGGTGAGCGTGAAAACCCACTCGCCTAAACGACACTAAGTAATTGTGTGAAGCATAGAGCTTAATTGGTGGTCTTTCTATTTTGTTTAGGATCAATTTCATGGCATATTGTGAAAGCATGAAAGCATGTACGCATGTAAGCATGTTATATTCGATGGCATAAGCAAAACAAGGAAACATATTAACCCGCATCGCTTCGCAATGACTTCTTACTAACGTCGTTGCACTCACCCTTGCATTGATATAAGGTGAATGTTTATCATCCTTCCCTGTCATGTTAAAGATTGTTGGTGTTTTTGCCTTTGGACTAGGAAAGATAGTCCCACATCAGCTACACGAAATGGCGAGTATCTCAATATAATGCATTGCTTGTGTTGAGGTGTGCACATGAGGTGTAGTGGGGCACAAGTGTGTGCCATGTGGGAGTATTTTCCTAGAAGAAAAAATGATTAATTCCAACAAAGATGTAAGTTGATTTTGTTTGTTGACCCAAACTGGATCACAGTTAACCAAATATTGGCAAATTGACAATATGATACTTGTCATAATTCAATATGACACATCAAGACAGAACTCAGTGCAAGACGGACGTCATCTCTCTCCTGCAGTGCACTCATTTCCAGAGTCTGTACTATTTTACATTTATTGAGTCTAGCTAAATGTAAACTAAGTAGCACTGGGTATTCTTGGCTTAAACCTTATTCCCAAACAAACCCAAAGCTCCACCAAAAGCCAAACTAGCCCACAAAAGCCCATTTGAACATTCTGTCTTATGGAGACAGAGTTCGGGCCGAACTCTGCCCCACACAGAGTTCGGGCCGAACTCTGCCCCCTGATTTTCAGGACCCTAATTTTTAGGGTTTGCTGTATGCTAGTTGTCCAACGGCCAAAAAATTGAATTCATGACACAGAATTCTGGCCGAATTTTGTCTATCCCAACTAGTATAAATAGGCCTTAAATTATCTCATTTTCATTCATCCAATTATCTTTTCTTCTTTTCACTATAAGCCTTATACAAACCTTAACCTTCTCATCTACTAGCCACAAGCTTCCTAAGCCTAAAAGTGCTCAGTGCTATTCAGTTAGAAGTTTGTGCAAGAGTCAAAAAAGTCGCTTGGAAAATTCTAAGCATCGCCACAGCGATCTTTGTAAGAAGTTGACGTGCTCTTCTGAAGAAAAGGCACGAGGTGTAACTACTATTTCACAAATAGTGGATTTAATCCTAAGCTAGAGTTCCCAGGCCTGGACTAGTCCTCCACGAGAAAAACCAGGTTAAAATGACTGTGTTTGCGTATGCTCTCTTGATCTTTTTATTTCTGCATTTACTACTCTGATTATTTACTGTTGGTGAAAAGAGTTAAATTTTATTTGGTTATGATTGTTATAAACTCTATTCACCCCCCTCTAGAGTTGCCTATCTGTCCTTCAATTGGTATCAGAGCTCTGTTCTCTTAACAAGGACTAACATCCTAGAGCTGATCCATGCAACCACACAACCTATGTTTTCCAACCATAGTGAGGGACAGTCCACTTATAGGCCACCCCTATTTGATGAAACCAACTACACCTATTGGAAAACTAGGACGAGTTTCTATCTCAAGTCTATAGACTTTGACCTGTGGACCATTGTCACTGATGGCTACAAAAAGCCTGCCAGAATAGTTGTCGAGGGAGATCTCAACGAAAAACCCAACGACAAATATTCTGACGAAGAAAAGAAACAGGCAAGTCTAGATGCTAGAGCTATTAATGCCCTTTTCTGTGCAATAGACATGAATGAATTTAACATGCACCACCTCGCACGAAGTATAGAAGCTTCTGGAAGTGACGCATGAAGGAACCGCTCAAGTCAAGGAATCTAAGATCAGTCGTCTGACTCAAGAATACGAGGCATTCAAGATGAAGCCGAATGAGACGATCACTAAAATGTTCACAAGGTTCCTTGACGTCATCAATCCTCTGTCATCTCTTGGCAAACAATACTCCAATCATGAGAAGATCCGCAAGTTACTTAGGGGGCTACTGAAGATCTGGAACCCTAAGGTAACATCAATTATAGAAGGCAATGATCTCAACAAAATGTCTATGAAAACTTTGATGGAAAAGCTGATGACTCACGAGCTCGACCTCAAAGACTTCGACGAACCTGCTCCAAAGGCAAAAGAGATTGCCCTAAAAGCTCATCGTCGAAGGGCTGATCCTGAAAAGACTAACGACGACAATTCAGAAGGTGATGATCAAGCTCTTCTAGTCCGTAACTTCAAGAAGTTCCTTCAGTTCAATCAAAAGAAGAAGGAACAACAAGAAGACGACGAGGAAGAACCAACGTACTACGGCTGCAAAAAGACTGGACATGTTCGAAAGGACTGTCCCTTTGCAAAGAAAGGTAACAGATATGAGAAGCCCTACAAGAAGTCCTCTTCGTGAAAGTACGCCAACACTGCATTTGGCATAAAAGCGAAGCCAGTGATTCTGAGGAAGAAGATGACTCTCCTCGAGACACTGCTAATGTCTGCATAATGACAACATCCGATAAGGTAAATGGCGAAACTCTTGATGACTTTATATTTGATGAACTTAGTGATGCTTTTAATGACTTACTAAATGATCATAAGAGAGTCATTAGTAAATATAAGCTTGCCAAGGAGAAAATCAAAGGCTATGAAATAGAGATTCATAATCTTTCTTCTTTACTTGATAATGTTAGAGACACTCCACCCACGAAAGTCACTGATGAGGTATCCAAGCTTAAATTAAGCTTATATAATGCCAAAACACTTAATGAGAAGCAAACACGTGAGATCTCAGCAATCAACAAAGAGCTTGCTGAAGAAAAGAACAAACACAATATCTCTATTGCTAAGATTGATGGTCTGAATGCTAAGTGCAATGAACTGAATGCTGTCTCTAAGAAATTAGAGATCAGATTGGGGAAACAGGTTGCTCAACCTCAAACGCAATCTCACAGTCACAAAACACACACAAAAACACCAGACCACTCATAATAGTAAAACACGTCACCCACATGCAGCACGTAACCATGCTTATATGTACATGTACTTCCATACAGCACGTAAACCACATGCACGTAGACATCATTTTCAACCTACTCATAGCTATTATCCTGCTACTGCACATAGTCATAACTATTATCCTGCTGCTACACATAATCACTGTCCTACTGTTTCACATCACTATCACTATACTGCATATAGACATCACTATCAACCTGCTCCTAACACAAATAGGCATGCTACTTGCACATACTGTGGATTACATGGTCATATCTTACCACAGTGTAGAATTAGGAAATTAGTTGATATCAATCTATATGCATGGGTACCGAAGACTAACATTTCAGGACCCACAAGAACTTGGGTACCAAAGGTCACATCTACCCGTGATGTAGGTAGACATTCCTTCTTCAACTAAAAGCAAGTAGATTCTTGATTGTGGATGCTCGCGACATATGACTGGAGACGCAAATCTTTTCACATTACTATCGATGAAGAGGGAAGGATATGTATCTTTCGGTAACAATTTAAAGGGCTACATCATAGGTAATGGTACTATTGGTTATCCTCTTTCTCCTGTAATAAAGGATTCTGCTTAGTGACCGAGTTAAAGCATAACCTGCTCAGCATAAGTCATCCTGCTGATCATGGATATGATATTAACTTTGGAAAGAATGAATGCTACATTTATGATAGTTCAACTGGAGACATTGCTTTTAAAGGGATAAGAGAAGATAACATTTATATTTTCTATCTATCTAAAAATACTAACATTGTAGGAAGATGCCTCTACGCCCACAAGGATGAAAGACTTTTGTGACACCAGCGTCTTGGTCATGCCAATATGGATACTATATCTAGGCTATCGACAAAGAAGCTAGTAAGAGGTCTGTCCGACATCACATTTAAGAAGGACACGGTATGTGCCAAATGTGAACTGAATAAGGCAACCAAATCTTTATTTAAATCTATAAATACTGTAAGTACCACTAGACCCTTGCAATTACTGCACATGGACTTATTTGGTCCCAGTAGAGTAGCCAGTCTTGGTGGAAAACTCTATGAATTTGTTATTGTAGATGATTTTTCAAGATTTACTTAGGCTTTTTTTCCTTACAAACAAAAGCGATACTATTTCAGTTTTCAAAATCTTTGCCAAAAAGGTCCAAAACAAAAAAGGCTACATGATTACTCGAATCCGAAGTGATCATGGAGGCAAATTCGAAAATTCTGATTTTGAAAAGTTTTATGAAACAAATTGTTTTGATCATGAGTTTTCTTGTCCTAGAACTCCTCAACAAAATGGTGTTGTGGAGCGGAAGAATAGGACTCTTCGCGGTATGGCTAGAGTCATGTTGAATAAATTTTCACTTTTGAAATATTTTTGGACAGAAGCTGTCAGTACAACTTGCCATGTTTTAAATAGGGTGCTTATTCGACCTATCTCGAAGAAAATACCCTATAAACTTTAGTTTGGTAGGACTCCTAATGTCTCTTATTTTAGAGTGTTCGGTTGTCGCTATTTTATCCTAAATACCAAAGACAACTTAGGCAAGTTTGATGCCAAAGCTGACAATGGTATTTTTTTGGCTATGCTGCCAAGAGTAAAGGATATAGAGTATTCAAAAAACGCTCAATGATTGTAGAAGAATTTACTAATGTGCTTTTTGATGAGGAAAATAGTACAGTGGCTATCCCCGATGATGATGTTGAACCATCAACTTCCATACTGATGAATACCACCCCTGAAACCAATTCTCTGGAGGGCTTACCGAAGAAGTTCGAATTCAAGCCGTCACACCCAGAAAACTTGATAATAGGTGAGGTATCACGCGGAGTAAGCCCTCGATCATCTTTAAGAGATTCTATTGCTAGCACTGCTTTCATTTCACAAGTTAAGCCTAAAAATATTTTAGAAGCTTTTAATGATGAATTTTGGATTTCTGCTATGCAAGAAGAACTCAACCAATTCGAAAGAAGCCAGGTCTGGGAACTTGTTCCTAAACCGGCTAACCATTCGATTATTGGTACTAAACGGGTTTTTCGTAACAAAGTAAATGAAGATGGTTCAGTCACTCGCAACAAAGCACGTCTAGTAGCTCAAGGATACAACCAAGAGGAAGGTATCGACTACGATGAGACGTATGCTCCAGTTGCAAGACTTGAATCCATTCGGATGCTTTGTGCCTTTGCTAACTTTCAAAATTTTAAACTCTTTCAAATGGATGTGAAAAATGCTTTTCTGAATGGTTTTATTAAAAAGGAAGTCTTTATATGACAACCCTCTGGTTTTAAAAATCACAAATTTCTCGACCACGTTTTCAAGCTCAAGAAAGCGCTCTATGGCCTCAAACAAGCCCCCAGAGCTTGGTATGAACGCCTAAATAATTTTTTACTAGATAAAGGTTTTTTAAAAGGAAAAATTGACACTACACTTTTTATCAAAACTTTTCAAGACACCATTATTTTAGTTCAAATTTATGTTGATGATATCATATTTGGGTCCACTAATAAAAATCTATGCCAAGATTTGCTAAGTGTATACAGAACGAATTTGAGATGAGTATGATGGGGGAGCTCAATTACTTTCTTGGACTGCAAGTCAAACAAACTTCGCAAGGAACATTCATCAGCCAGTCAAAATACACAAAGGATATGCTGAAGAAGTTTGATCTTGACAACGTCAAACCAATCAGCACTCCCATGGCCACTACAGCCAAGCTGGAACCTGATGAAAGCGACAAACCTCTTGACCAACGTAAGTATCGAAGTATAATTGGTAGTCTACTTTACCTAACTACTAGTCATCCCGATATCATGTTTAGTGTTTGTCTGTGTGCTCACTATCAAGCTAGTCCTAAGGAATCACACATGTCCGCCGTTAAGCGTATCTTTTAATACCTTAAAGGTAATGTTACAGTGGGCTTGTGGTATCCCAAATCCACATCCTTTGACCTTATTGGTTATTCAGATGCTAATTTTGTGGGATGCAAAGTCGACCGTAAGAGTACTAGAGGCACGTGTCATTTATTCGACAAGGCTCTAGTCTCATGGTTTAGCAAGAAACAGAATTCTGTCGCACTATCTACAACAGAAGCTGAATACATCGCAGCTGGTCGTTATTGTGCACAAATTCTGTGGATGAAGCAAACCCTTGCAGACTATAACCTATCTTTTATGCACATTTCTATTTTTTTGCGATAATACTAGTGCTATAAATCTGACTAAGAACCTAGTATGTCACTCACGTACGAAACACATTGAAATTCGTCGCAACTTTTTGCGTGATCATCAACAAAACGGTACTATCAATTTAGAATTTTTTGACGCTGATCATCAGCTGGCATATTTCTTTACAAAACTACTATCCGAAGTGCGATTCAACTTTCTTTGTCATGGATTAGGAATTTTGGATGAAATGGTTATTAATTAAATTGGCCTGCGTAAATAATGATTATGACATATATCCTTATGGTGCATTTGCTATGGGTACAAGCCGAAAGGGTCCTTCTAACAACAAGACATAAAAGCCTAAGCGACATGGTGCACTAGTCTTCGGACTACTACTAGCTGGGATCCGACCCCTACAGCTACCCCATGGTAATTTCATCGTAATGATCGTTGTCATAAATCCTTGTTTATTGTATGGTTCAATTTCTTTTATAACTTAGTTAATTCAAAAATTTCTAAATTCAATTCCATTTTTTTTACATTCATGGTTTCTCTCACAACCATAATTTTTTGATTTTCATCAAACATTTACAAATACTCTACCATTCCCTTTCTTTTTTTCTCAATCCTTGGCCATTTTTTTCACTGTTTTGAGTTCTGGCCTCAGCACCCAGAACTCGGGCCGAACTCTGCCTCACACAGAGTTCGGGCCGAGTTTGGTCTGCTGATTCCTGAACCCCCGACAGTTCTCAGCCTTCCATTTATTTTGATCCAATGGTCCAGATTTAACCCGTACAGCCGACCCAACCTTCTTATTTTTGGGAATTCCCTTCTTTCTCTTCTCCATTACCACCTCTAAACCCTTTCCAAGTTCATTCTCTCCAAACCCTAACCCTAGTTCTCTCAATCCTTGGCTCTTTTACTCTCCAAATTCAAGGAGCTTAGGTTTGGGGCTATCCTCTTCCATATTCTCTTACTCTTTTGAGGTATAATCTCTTATTTTCTCCATCTCAAATTTTAAATTTCTATCATTATCAATGGCACCTAGGTTGTTCAATAAGAAAAAGAGGGCTAGATCCGAGGGTGCTTCCTCATCGAACCCTCCTCCTCAAGATGTTCAACCCATTCATCCATTTTTTAATCCACCACCTCATGACCCCAACACGTTCAATGAATTTTTTTTGTTTCATTGGAGGCTTCCAATGAATGGTTCAATGACTTTCGTTCTAGAAGCGTGTATGCGGGTCATCCTATCAATTTTACTATATTTTCTCGATATGACTCATTATTCCATGACCTTTGTCTAGATGAGTTAGTATCTACATCATCTCTTATATACTTGAATGCTATACAAATGTTTTACTGCAATCTCACTTTTGACGACACACGAATCTATTCTCGTGTCGCCGGAATCGACATCTCTTTTGATGATTTTGAACTTGCGAAATATCTCGAGATCCTGGAACCCAATTCCTGGGAGAAACTTATCGATGCATGTAAGTTTCAATTTTCCGATGGATCGTCCCTTAAGAATTTCAAGCATGATTTGTGTACTCCCAACACTCGTCCACGCAAGTTACTTGCTAAATTTCTTAACCCATATTTCTATGAACTTTATCGTATCGTTTTCTCCACGATCTTGTCTAAAGCAGGATCGACTGATGAAGTTTCTTATTTTGAGATCTCTGCACTCAATCGTCTTCACTTCCATGTCCCGTTCAACCTTCCGCGCACTATGATGGACTGGATGATTAGTGCACGGAAGAGACCTCGATCATTGGTCTATGCTCTTTATTTGCCAATGGTCTTTCGTGCGCACAACAAGGTATTTAGAAAGAACGAATATCCAAATAGTTAAAACGGCAAGCCAAATCCTTGCTTCCGATAGAGTGGCCTCTGGAACTTCTACTTTGCCATAATCATCCTTAATTTTTCCCTCTTCCTGTTGTTATCATAAATATCTAGAGGCAATGACAATTATATTTTCTAAATACATAATTGATGTAGGTTTCAAGGATGATACAAGCCAAGAATAAGATGCACTGCAAGAGCCATATTATAATTCTATTACACCAGAAACGTAAAGACTGTCAGTAAGATTTTTCACCAACATGTGTATGCATTATGTCAATTTAACTAAATGAACCTTATAGATTGGCTAAGAAAAAATGAGTCAAATTTGTTACAATGAGAAGCAAACTTGAAGAAGCACGCAAAATAGTCACCTTGAAGTTAATTTTGACACTCAGAGAAGATAAGCCACATAAGAAAGGAAACAACTGTTAGGAGGAGGACAACGAGGATACTCTAGTAGGCTCAAAACTATAGAATTATGATGTAGACATTGACAAACCAAACTTCAACACAATTATTGCATGAACCATTAATGATTGGTTGCATAGTGCTCAAATAAAACAAAACAAGAAACTTCCCTATCAAGGATATAAAACAAGTAAATTAGCACAAAACGGCACCACACATTCAATGTTAAAATCCAAGGTTTCGTGTCAAATACAAAATGCCAAATACCCCAGCTTATTCTTTTAGCCCAAAGATGGCATCTGGCTAAACAAAAACAAAAAGGTCATAGTAGCATGGGGTTCCCAAGTATAAAACCCCAAAAGACCCATATATAATCACACATAAACAATTGATCACAACAAATTTTCCTTATTGGGATCAAATTGTTGCAAAAATTTAATTCAAAATTAAAATTTTGCATCTAAATGAAGTATTCCATGCCAAGCCTCAGACAATAACCAAAATTTGACATCATACTGATTACTAATCAATATCAGACGGTAATTCCAATTTCAATAAGATCATCATAGGCTTAATTACATGAAACTAATAAAAATTGCTAAAAGACATTTGTTAAAAATTGCTAAGTGGAAGAAAAATATGTACCAAGTGAGACATAAAAGAATAGCATTATAGAAAAGCATGTAAGTACTATAAAGTTTGGCAAGGTGTACTTGCATAGTTCCGTGATGTGAAAATGAAGTCTCGCTCCCGTGTCCACGCCTCCAGAATCCAATTCTCCTAAATAATTTATTTAATTACTTATAAAACTTATAACAGAACTTAATTAACTATATTAATGTTTTAAACTACTTTAGCTATATTCAATATCTCGTAGGACTACTTAAATTGTATAACATACATACGTGTCCAATGAGACCTCAGAACACAGTTTTAGGGTTTCGACTTTCCAAATCGGTTGTGATCCCACTTCAATAACATACTTAAAAATTATATATAATCCATAAAAATAATATTTAAACTAATTTTTTACAGTATTGACTCTGAAATTCCAGAGTTATAATTTATAAAGAATTATGTGACTAGTTGACTATTATGTCAGCTAGTCTACCCGAAACTCGTCTTGAACATGTCCAATTACTCAAAATAGCTAAAATACCCAAAAATATATTTTATATAGAATTTAAAGTAAATTATATCTCAGAATTAAGACATTAATACAAAAGTTAAGTTATGCTACTAATTTGGAACCTCCTAAGTCGGTAGATTACCCGAAAAAGCTAGTTTTGACCTATAATTTTTTTGACCATATTTGAGTTGCTAAATTCATGAAAAAATACTTAAAAAAAATCCTAATTTCTATATATTAATACACATAAAATTCAGTTTCGAAAATAACCACCAATAACTTATAGTTCCTTCACACGGGGTTAAATTTGATCCTACCGAAGCATGAATATTACGACTATAAATCATGAAACTTTTATGGGTAAAAATACATAACAAAAGGTACCAAAATAATATTTTTAGATTTATTAATAGAATTTCTACAGAATTATGGCATAGGTTTGAGATGAAAAAAATTAGGGCTTCTTACCAAAACTCCTTGCTAGTTGGGTTGTGGAGACTTCTCCTTGCCAAAGCTCCCACCTTTATTGCTATCCTTGCTTACTAATCCTCTCTTGATGAGTTTGGAGGAGTTGGCAATGGCTCTAGATAGTTGGATGGAGAAGATAGAGTTTTTAGGGTTTGTTTGGTGGAGTTTGGATGGAAGAAAGATGAAAGAAGAAATTTTTATGGAGGAAAAAGAGTTGTATGATGGAGGGGATGAAGATGATGGGTTTGGATGGAGGAGGTGTTTCCAAAATTTGGAGAGGGAGAGGGGTTGGTCGGCTATGAGAGGAAGAGGAAGGGAGAATTAAGTTAGGGTTAGGGTTTGGGTATAAGTAGGTATATATGGGCTTTTTAGGTTGCATGCATGTATAATAGGAAACATATTCTAATGGGATGTTGGCTGAATATACATGGGAGAGGGATGTTTTGGTCAGCCAAGAGTGCCCCCCTTTGATTTGTTTGGGTTGTTGGTGAGTTGGCTAATTATTTGATTGAGGATTAAAAAGGTCTTTCCTAATGTAGACTAATTAAATCTATCTATATAAATACAATCAAATCTGAATTAAATATAAAATATATATATTTATTAATATATTAATGCCCAACATGCCTACATAGGTTTCGATTTGGCTTGGAAGAGATTTGGGAAGGTTTGGTCCAACCAGTTCTCCTAAAAAGTCATAAAGGCTTTATTAACTAATTAATTAAATAAAAGTATGACTTGTGCCATAATTTGAATTTGTTAAAATGCAAGAGACTACAATATGACCATGACATTCCTAACATAGCTAGGATATTAGTTAAAGCACACAAGTACACTATCCGTGTCATAATTTTTAGTCGTCTTGTACTCCAAATCTTAACGATGGCTATGGTCATCTATAATAATAATTATTTAATCAAAATATTCATAAAATCTATAAAATCCTATTTAAATCAAATAAATAATAAAAATAATTCCAAAAATTCAGGGATGTTACATTCTACCCCCCTTAAAAGATTTTCGTCCTCAAAATTAAATTAACTCACTAAGGTAAAGGAAAACATGTCTATAGTTCTAAGATGTCTCTAAAGTGTGCTTTGTCTCTATGGTTATTCCTAAGCAAACATGCACCAAACTAGCGTAAACTAATAATCTACTTCTATTATTAATACAAATCATGTTATTACCTTCCGTTGCCTCTTGTGTCGTTGTTCCATCTTCAATCCTCATGGCAAAGGCCTGTCTTGGTCGTTGTGCTCCTGCCTAATGTCTAGCTTGCACAAACCGTGTTGCCTGGTCAGAAGCGGTCTACGCGGATACTCTCCCTCAAACACAAGGGTTTGTCTTCCCGGAATAGGTGAAGACATAAAATAATAGAGAGTTCAAGGATCGAATACAATTGCGGGGTTTCAAGGTGATTGAATAGTTCGAAAAAGAGAGTTTTAAGGCAGTTGTGGATGAGATCGTAGAGGGCAAGTATTTGTTAACTATATCTCAATCCATATAGAATAACCATAAGAAGAGCGAATCAAGTGCACAAGGTTGATCAGACCATAATACACTGATTCTAATAGACAATATGTTAGTGGGCGTCCCCAATAAATATATGTCCTGAACAAGCTCGATAAAGAATACGCTTGCAAAAATAGGCTATAATATCAACATCAGTCAAGATAGTCAAATAATATAAGTACGAGAATATGATTTGAAAGAAAGCACAAGTAGTTCAAGTTCATCAAGGTCTAAGACTCGTCCGGTGTTTGGTCTCTATAGTTTCCTACTATCATTTTGTCTAAGGGTTTGGTCGTCCAATTAGGGTATGGGCCTCTAAGACTCTAGAGTCTAGGTAAGCCTATCCTTCTATACTATCATATATTCATTGTCATGCAACTATACTTCACTAATTGGGTCATAAGGATATTGGAAGCTACTTGGTGAGGCTTTTTACCCAACTTTCAAGAGTTTAACCAATAGTGTAACTGAATTAATAGAGCATATATACCTAGGATGAGTCATCTTCCTAAATTCTATTGCACGAGAAATAAGACTCGCGGTAGGAAAGGGATCAAGCAAGATGCAATTCAAGACAATCAAACGAGAGTTTGAAAATAGAATCAAAGAAGGAGATCAAGTATGTGGATGAGTTCCTATGGGTCCTTTCTATCCTATTCGCAGGCTCATGTTGGTAAAGTAACGTAACCGAGGTGATTAACGTAGACCTGCATGGGCCACCACAAAATATGTAACGCCCCAGTCCCAAAATACGTATAGGACCAGGTTACTGTATATGCCAGCAGCACTTCACCTGTAGGCCAAATCTCATAATATAACAACCCAGAATATAGTACAAGTCACAGGTACACAACTAATCTCATCCACACAGAAATAAGATACGAGGTATCAAGTCCAATAAAATATACTAATCGAGAAAGATCTATCCAACATGAAATAGAAATAATAACTGTGCAGGTAAGACATCCTGAAACCATAGTATAAAGAAATGAATAATCAACTACATGTTCACTGACGAATAGAAAGAAAATAATGTATCAAGGCTAAAATAAAGAGACATGTCTCAAGAGAAGTCCTCGGCCACTATCTCGTCCTGCTGCGAAGGTATGTCACCTGTCTCCACTCCAGAACCATAAACCTTCGGAAAGTCCTCCTCTCTAACTAAGCCTGGAGAGATAACTAGGTCCTCAGGGGACTAACAAGATACATAATATACAAGCCT
>JANAVB010002409.1:0-49505 GCA_029216955.1 Iris pallida
AACTTGGTACTGCGGGTATTTTTGTTGGGAGCTTTTCGATATAAATCATATGCGGGTATATATTAGTTGGGAGTGTTTCTATTTCGGGATTAACATCTCCATTAGCATGCATGCGTCGTTGATTTTGGGACTACGTCTACTATGCCATGCCTGGATGTTTTACTTTATTTGTCGATTTCGGTTTTTATTAGAGTACTCTGATACTCTTGGTGATGGTCGTTCGACCAAATGAACCAAAGCGTTGCAGATCGTATCGGATACACTGGCTCCGTGTCGGGACGTGTCCTATACGTGTTATGGCACGCTAGTACAGCAGATGATGATTGATCCTTATCTGAGATATCTTATATATCTCATTTCGTTTCTTGTCGTTGGTCGTAGTTTGTATGTTGGTACTGTTGAGTTGTTCATTCTGGGTGCAGATACGCTCGTGTTTTGTAGGAGTCGATACTGGACATGGATGTGAGGATACCTTCGTGTCGATGATGTAGCCTCTCCACAGTTGCAGCCGCGACCCGGCGAGGTACTGTTCGTGCCTGCGAGCCGAGTCCGAAGCCTCCTTTCGGATTCTGACACTAAATTCTGGGGTATAAATTCTAAACTCTTGATTGATTTCAGTTTTTGGGTTTATTTTGTTTGTCGATGATGTTGTTGGATCTCGATCCCTACATAAAAAGGGTTTCGATCGACTGATACGTGTTGGGATCGATTTTGGCTTGACGATCCTACGATTGTCTTTGTTTGTGAAGCGCGAATGATCTTTAGATCATGTTCGGTTTTTTACTTGCTGTTGGATCATTTTCGGTTTCGGGTTACCTAGCTGCTGTTGGAATTATTTGTGATGCATGTTTTGTTGGTTTGGGTTTCTTGTATAAATTGTTGCTTGGGTTCTCCTTCCTATACTTGCTGTGGGATATTGGTTTAGGTTTTTCTTATTATACATGTTGGATTGGGAAAGATTTTTTTGCTGTTGGAGATGTTTGCTATTTGGATTAAAATTGTTGGTTGGGTATCTATTATGCATGATGGGTTTAACTTGGTACTGTAGGTATTTTTGTTGGGAGCTTTTCGATATAAATCACATGCGGGTATATATTAGTTGGGTGTATTTCTATTTCGGGATTGACATCTCCATTAGCATGCATGCGTCGTTGATTTTGGGACTACGTCCACTATGCCATGCCTGGATGTTTTACTTTATTTGTCGGTTTTGGTTTTTATTAGAGTACTCTGATACTCTTGGTGATGGTCGTTCGACCAAATGAACCAAAGCGTTGCAGATCGTATCGGATACACTGGCTCCGTGTCAGCTGGACGTGTCCTATACGTGTTATGGCATACTAGTACAGCAGATGATGATTGATCCTTATCTAAGACATCTTATATATCTCATTTCGTTTCTTGTCGTTGGTCATAGTTTTTATGGGTTGTTCATTCTGGGTGCAGATACGCTCGTGTTTGTACGAGTCGATACTGGACACTAATGTGAGGATACCTTCGCGTCGATGATGTAGCCTCTCCACTGTTGCAGTCGCGACCCGGCGAGGCGTTGTGCGTGTCTGCGAGCCGAGTCCGAAGGCTCCCTTCGGATTTCGACACCAAATTCTGGGATATTATAAATTCTAAACTCTTGATTGATTTCAGTTTTTGGGTTTATTTTGTTTGTCGATGATGTTGTTGGATCTCGATCCCTACATAAAAAGGGTTTCGATCGACTGATACGTGTTGGGTTCGATTTTGGCTTGATGATCCTACGATTGTCTTTGTTTGTGAAGCAGGAATGATCTTTAGATCATGTTCGGTTCTTTACTTGCTGTTGGATCATTTTCTGTTTCGGGTTACCAAGCTGCTGTTGGAATTATTTGTGATGCATGCATTGCTGGTTTGGGTTTCTTGTATAAATTGTTGCTTGGGTTCTCCTTCCTATACTTGTTGTGGGATGTTGGTTTAGGTTTTCCCTATTATACATGTTGGATTGGGAAAGATTTCTTTGTTGTAGGAGATATTTTGCTATTTGGATTAAAATTGTTGGTTGGGTATCTATTATGCATGATGGGTTTAACTTGGTACTGTGGGTGTTTTTGTTGGGAGCTTTTCGATATAAATCACATGCGGGTATATATTAGTTGGGAGTATTTCTATTTCGGGAATGACATCTCCATTAGCATGCCTCCATCGTTGATTTTGGGACTACGACCACTATGCCATGCCTAGATGTTTTACTTTATTTGTCGTTTTCGGTTTTTATTAGAGTACTCTGATACTCTCGGTTTTTCGATATAAATCACAGACTCTAAAATTGACAGACTCTAAAAGTGAGGGTTTTGCTTTCTTTTTCAGGATTTTGCTATACGTACATGTACTATGGACAGTCTTTATATGACCAAGTTGAAGCGTTATAAGTGTGCTTCTTCGCTACAGTACCTGTGAGATTTTGATGTCGATAGTTTTGATGTAGCTAAAGTGTACTCTATATTGGATACTCTATATATTTTGAGAAGATGTATATAATGAAATGGAGAAATATAGAATGGTAGCTAAAATACTTTATTTTGAGACAATAAAATGGAGAATGGTACTTTATATTACATTAAATGGTACTTTATATTACATTTCAATGCTTTGTTGTGAATATGGTTCCAAGTGGTTGTTTTCGAATTGAATTGAGCAGCGTTTGGAATGTATAACATGCAATATAGAGCGTTATAAATGTGATACAACGACCATATACAGCGGTTTTTCATAACTATCCATAACGCTTTGAAAATAAAACGTTGCAGAAATTCAACCTATTAATGACGGTTTTGGATGAATTATCTATAACGCTTTTAAAAACATTTATAACACCCGATTTCATAACGCTTGGACTGAGAAAAAAAGCGTCATCATTTGCAATTAATGACGCTTTTAGCCGTCATTAAAAGATATTTTTGTTGTAGTGGTACAAGATGATTGAAGAACTCAGAACCAAGGGATTCATTCGTGCTAGTGGATCACCTTGGGGAGCCCTGATGCTTCTTATGAAGAAGAAGGATGGTACGTCAAGATTACGTGTTAATTATCGTACCTTAAATTTTGTAACAATTAAGAACAGATATCCCCTACCAAGGATAGATGGCTTATTCGATCAACTCAGTGGGACAGCAGTATTCTCGAAGATTGACTTGCGCTCAGGTACCATCAGATCAGAGTCAGAGAGCAAGACATCCTGAAGACAGCATTCAAATCTAGATATAGACATTGGAAGTTTCTCGTTATGTCATTCGGAGCGACCAATGCGCCAGCAGTATTCATGGATATCATGAATCGTATCTTTATACCCTATTTGGATCAGTTTGTGATAGTGTTCATAGACGATATCTTTGTCTATAGCATGAATGAAGCAGAGCATGAACAACATCTCCGAATAGTCCTTCAGATTCTCAGAGAGCACCAGTTGTACGCGAAGTTCAGTAAGTGTGAATTTTGGCTTGATCGTATTTCGTACTTAGGTCATATCACCACCAGAGGAGGAGTAGAAGTGGACCCCCAGAAGATAGTGGCTATAGAGACATGGCCAGTACCTACCACCGTCGCAGAAGTTTGCAGTTTCCTAGGATTGTTCGGCTATTACCGATGATTTGTGTCAAACATTGCTCGGATTTTAGCACCATTAACGTAGTTGATCCACAAGGATGTGCAGTTTCTTGGACAGCAGAGTGTCAGAGTTCATTCAAAAAGTTGAAGCAAGGACTGATGACGGCACCCATTTCTCATGCTTCCAAATGGGATTGAAGGATTATCAGTTTATTGTGACGCTTCAAGCAGAGGATTAAGATGCGTCTTGATGCAGCATGGCAAGGTAGTAGCTTATGAATCACATCAACTTCATGATCATGAGAAAAATTATCCAACCCATGACTTGGAGTTAGCAGCGGTAGTTTTTGCCCTTAAGCTTTGGAGGTATTACTTGTACGGAGATCAGGTAGAGATTTTCACCAACCACAAGAGTCTTAAGTATGTGTTTACCCAGAAGGATCTTAACATGCGTCAGAGAAAATGGTTAGAGTTATTGGTGGATTATGACTTCAACCTGCAGTATCATCCTGGGAAGGCCAACGTAGTTACAGATGCGTTGAATAAAAGAGCAGGAGATTATTTTCTAACAGCACAGCCAGAGTTATTAGCAGATCTTCAGAAGATGGAATAAAGATAGTTCTCCCTACCAATATGGTATTGATGACCCGTATGTAAGTTCAGTCCAGTATAGTTGAGAGGATCAAGATAGCTCAATCAACGAATTATATGCTTCAGTGGCTTAGGGCAGAATGTGAAGCAGGACGGAGAGCAGAGTTATGCATTCACAAAGATGGTACATTCCGATATGGAAGGCGTCTTTGTGTACCCAGTGGTGACATCAGGCATGACATCATGGCAGAGGCTCACAGTTCGCAGTATTCAATTCATCCCGGTGGTACGAAGATGTATCGTGATATTCGTCAGTATTTCTGGTGGAATGGCATGAAGAGAGAGATAGCTCGGTTTGTCTCTCATTGTTTAGTTTGCCAAATTTAGTTTGCCAACAAGTTAAAGCTGAACATCAGAGACCAGCTAGACTTCTTCAACCTTTACCAATCCTAGAATGAAAGTGGGAGCATATTACCATAGATTTTGTAACTAGGTTACCTAAATCCCCAGCTGGAAGAGATGCTATATGGATTATAGTTGAACGACTCACCAAGGTAGCTTATTTTCTCCCTTTCAGGATTGGTCAATCAACGGATCAGCTAGCATAGATGTATCTTAGACAGATAGTCAGATTGCATGAAGTGCCAGTCAGTATCATATTGGACAGAGATTTAAGATTTACTTCGTACTTTTGGTTGAGTCTTCAGGAGATTTTGGAAACTCGTCTCAAGTTTAGTTCAGCGTAATATCTGCAGACAGATGGTCAGTCAGAGCGTACGATTCAAACTCTTGAAGATATGTTGCGATCATGTACACTTGACTTCGGTGGTTTGTGGGAAGATCACCTGCATCTTGTGGAGTTCTCCTACAATAACAGTTTTTAGGACAGTATCCAGATAGCATCGTTTGAGGCACTGTATGGCAGAAAGTGCAGATCACCTTTAGCCTGGGGTAATGTAGGCGAGAGGCAGATGCTTGGTCCAGAAATAATTATGCAGATTATCGAGGTGGATAGACAAGTTACAGACCTTCTTCGAGTTGCACGAGATCGTCAGCGCCATTGGGCTGATTCTCATCAGCGTCCTCTTGAGTTTTCTATCGGCGACCACGTATTCCTTAGGATCTCGCCTACCCGTGGCGTCATTCGATTCGACGTACAGGAAAATCTTAGTCCTAGGTATATAGGACCATTTGGTATTCTCGAGCGAGTAGGTGATGTGTCATATCGTCTCGCTCTTTTACCGTCGTTACGTGAGGTACATGACGAATTCCATGTATTCCAATTGTGACGGTATATTTTGGATCCGAGCCATATCCTTGATCATTCGAAATTGGTTGTTGATACCAACCTTTCTTATGAGGAAAGGCCTGTATCCATATTGGATCAAAGGGAGAAGATACTCAAGAATAAGACTATTAGTTTAGTCCGTGTTGCTTGGGGTCATCACTCTTTGGGTGAGTCAACTTGGGAACGTGAGGATGATATCCGATCAGGATATCCACACCTGTTTGACTAAAAAGTTATGATGTCTTTCTTATGCCTTTTACTTTTAGTTCCTTTTTTGCATGAATGATTACTTGATTAACTGCTAGTTGTAGATTGCATGTGGTTATTGTAGCTTGTCCCGACATCTCTAGCCTCTTAATTAAATTTTGAGGATGAAATTATTTTAAGGTGGGTAGAGTTGTCACTCCTGTTTTTCGTTATTCGTATTTTTAGTATACGTGTACGGAATTCTGACTTTTTTCAGGTGACCCATATTTTGACTTGTCTTGCTTAGCCTAGTCTTGGTTTAATCTTGTCTTGGTTTAATTCGGTTTGGTTCAACTTGGCTTGGCTTGACTTGGTTTGTTTTGGTTTGAGATGAGAAGGGTTTGTATAAAAACTAACTCCTCTCTCTTTCTGTCCTCAATTATTTCTCGTTACTTCTTCATCTTCTTTATTTACTCCTCCCACCTACCAAGCCCTAGGCAAATGCAACTTGTTTCATGATGGACCCCAAATTTTATTGTTCCATTGTCTTCCTTGCTTGATTCTAAGCCTCTTTAGAACTTAGAAATTTTGGTTTTGATGGTTATATTTTTGTAGATCTAAGTTTATAGTTTTTTTCGATTATTTATGGTTTTAATCTCTTAAACTTTGTTATTTCAAAAACTACTTGTTCCACGTTGTAGAGAATTCAATTTCATTCAGTTTAGACCTTTATTTTTTCCAATTTTGAGTCCTTTAGCCCAAGTTATGGATATTGAAAATTTCTAAAACTATATGGCCAAAAGTTTGCTGGTAGGGATGATACCTCGCGCGCATCGTGCGCCTCGCGCACCTTTTGGTCTTCGCACCGGGTACCTCGCGCACCTTTTGGTTTGTCCACCTTGCAACTCGCGCACCTTGCACCTCGTGCACCTTTGGTCTGCGCACCTTGCACCTCGCGCACCTTTTGGTTCGTGCACCTTGCACCTCACGCACCTCGTGCACCAAGCACCTTGTGCATCTCGTGCACCTTGTACCTCGTACACCTCATGCACCATGCACCTTGCGCACCTTACACCTCGTGCACCTTGCACCTCGTACGTCATGTACCTTACGCAGTGCACCTTTTGTCCGTGCGCGAATCACTCTAAATGACTATTTTTGCCCGTTTAAACTATTTTGTAGCTAAAATCTTGAAAAACTCAAAACATTAAAGTTGTGGATCTTTGTCTTGGCTTCAAGAATCTTTCTGTCTTACTTTAGTCAGAGTTCATATGTGACTTATAGTTTCAATCACACATGGGTGTTCTCGATCTTCTTTGCATATTTTTCTATACTTGGCCTAAATTGTGAAGACCCGACTTGATACTTGATAGTCTTGAGATAGTAACTTGAACCTGACTTGAACATGATAATATGAACCTGTCATGATAAATCTTGATAAGTGGCCCATTGAGGCGCACTCCAGACAAGTACTTTTGACATGACAAGTAACCTGACATGACATGTATAATCTTGAAAGGCTGTTGCGATAACTACCCTGACTTGCTAAGTAACTCTTGTCATGATACCGTGGTTGATTATCTTGATTGTGCCTGTATAAGCTACATGTCTCATCTTGCATCATGTCTAGGACATGGATTCCTGGTTACCACGGTCAGGAATTCACAATAAATATGACTAGGTTAATGAATAGATTGATTAAGTAGTTCATATAGAGAGATTTTTCCCTGTTATAGGTTATCCCGTTATCCTGGCCATACCTGAGGGACTTGTAGCTTGCCGATAAGTAGGATACATTTCTAGCCCACTGTCATGTGGGGCACTTCTTGAAAACATAAGTACTGAAAGTACATCAGTAATCTTGATAACTCTTGTAACTTTTGTAAATCACCTCGTTTGGATAACCTGGATAGCTGTAGGGCTTGTGACTGCGGGAACATCTCATTGCATCTTGCTAGTAACTAGGCCTGTGATAACCCTAGTTAGCTAATGATAGCAAGCCGTATGACTTGATTGGCCGTGCCTGAATGCTTGCTCGTGATTAGCATAAAAATTATATTTCGTCTCTTAATGCAAGCTAATGTTTTATTCTAACCCTATCTTCTTGTCATTTAAGCATGTTCATTTATTTATTTTTCTATTTTATTATCTGCTAGTTTAGTTCCTTAATGAAGCATTCCTTGTGGCACTTGCTCTTTCTAGGGTCTGACCCAGCTGGTTTTGTCAGATTTTGGAGTGATACCCTGTAACGACCATAGTTTGTATTACGTATTCTGGTATACATGTACGTATTTTTGCATGTCTCCTTGCATGGTTTATCTTGGCATTCATTTACTTGGTTCGGTTCGGCTTGGTTCGATTTTGTTGCATGTGGACCAACCCCACCTTCCACCCCTCTCTTCCTTTATTAGCCGCATATCCCTTCTCTCTCCTCATTTACTTCTTCATTAATTCTTCTTCTTCCTCCATTACTCCTCCACCTAACAGGAGGCTTAGGCAAGTGTAGCTTGCTTCATGGAGGAACTCAGTTTTTATTGTTCCATTGTCTTCTTCACGAGATTCTAAGATACTTTATTACTTAGCATTTTTAATTTCCATGGTTCAATTCTTGTAGATCTAAGATTGTTGCATTTTTGAATTTTTTGGGTTTTGATCTATCTAACCTTGCTATTTTTAAGTTTTGATGGTGCCATGTTGTAGAGAATTTCTTTCTTCTCCATTTTGACCTATGAAAGTCCGGATTCTGACCTTGAATGAAGGTTTAATGGAGCTTGGAAGCCATGGCTTTCCATAGTTCTTCTTTTCGGAAAGTGGAGAAGAAGAACAGTGCTTGCCGCATGGCTTTTCATGCGGTAGTTCCCCCTCGCCGCATGAGCCCATCTTGTTCCTGGCCGCATGAACTCCTGGGATTTTCCGAGCTGCATGAACCCATTTCCCAACTGCCGTATATACTCGCTTCCTTCAGCCGCATGAACCCATTTGACCCTGGCTGCATGAGCCTTTCCTTTCCTAGCCGCATGAGCCTTTCTTTTCCTAGCCTCATAGGCGCTCATTGTCGCATGCGCCCCGTTCCCTTCCAGCCGCATGGGCCCCGTTCTTCCAGCCGCATGAGCTCGCATCCTCCAGTCGCATGCGCCCCGTTCTCCCAGCCGCATGAGCCCGCATCCTCCAGCCGCATGCGTCCCGTTCTCCCGAGCCGCATGAACCCATTTCCCCGTGCCGCATGAGCTCTTTTCCTTGGCCGCATGAGCCTTTTCCTTTCCTAGCCGTATGAGCATATTTCCTTTAGCCGCACGACTCTTTCCATAACCCTTGTCCTCTTTTATTATTATTATTATTATTCTTATTCTTATGATTGGGTTGTTACATTTATGCTTATGCCATGTAAATTCTGATATGTTTTATGAACACGATAAGTGGCCCGTCGTAGCGCACTCTTGACAAGTAAACCTGATATAATATACCATGATATACTGTTGCGACAGCTAGTTCGACATGACAAGAATGATTGACCTGGATACCGTGGACGATTGTGTTTGTACAAATAAGCAGTATTGTCTTGCATCATGTCTAGGATAGGGACCCCTGAATACCACGGTCAGGGGTACCTACTGAAATTGACTAAGGCTAATAACTAGAAAATCCACTAGTCATGGAAAGATTTCCCAGCTACAGGCAATCCCGTTATCTGGGCACCCTATCATAGGATTTGTAGCCTGCCGTCGAGTAGGGCACATTTCCAGCACACTGTCAAGTGTTGCACCCTTCGAGCTACTTAAGGGTACATGCGTTTCTTGGATGACGTACCCACATGAATTCAACCCCCCTAATTGCGTCTGGATAACCTGGATGGTCTGCAGGGCTTGTGGTTGTTTGAATAATCTCATTGCATCTTGCTAGTAACTAGGCCTGTGATAACCCTAGTTAGTTAAAGTTTCAAGCCGTACTTGTTGCTTGGCCGTGAATGTTGAATGGAGTCTAAGTCTTGCCCTGTTCCGGTACCTGGTTACTTCAATAACATGATTATTTATGCTTACCTTGACAATAATGATCAGGGGCCAAGTTCTGTTCAGGCGAAGGGTTACAACCCCGGTCCTTGTTTGGTTTAAGGGTTGTAACCTGGATCCCGGAGCAGTTCTGTGTCCTCTCTTCGTTTATTGTCTTATTGCACCCCACGCCATGCTCGTCATGTTTTATTTTACTAACAAGATTTTGAGACGGGTTTCTGTTCAGGTGAAGGGTTACAACTCCGGTCCTTGTTTGGTTTAAGGGTTGCGACCTGGCTACCTGAATGGTTTCCTCGTACTCAATCCTCTGTTGTTGTCACTGTTATTATCAGATTCTTTGATAATTATCGTTGATATCCATTTATGTTGTGCTGTTTTAGTTCCCAAGTGAAGCCTCCTTTGTGGCACTTGCCCTTTCTGGGGTCTGACCCAGCTGGTTTTGTATGGCCAGATACCGGAGCAGCTCCAGAGGATCTATCTATCTTCCAGCCAGATGGTGACCACCAGGCGTAACCCTGGCAACGAGTGGGTTCCTTTTGTTCTCCCACTTTATTGTATAAATATTCTTTTGAGACGTTTAGTCGACGAGCACGTGTTAGCTCGTATTGCACCTTTATTTACTGTCTGCCTACGGGCTGTAACATGATTGACAAATCCTATGGTTGATCATGTATGACTGAAACTCTTGCTAGTCTAGACATTTTGTACGACTAGCTTCATGATCATCCAAATATGTAATGTATGGGACGCCTTACTATTGTATATTTGGTGCTCGAACATCTTGTAACTGTTATTACTTGCTTGAGATTGAGACAATAGACTTGTTCATGACCTTAAGAGACTGATGGCTTGTAGTTACACCCTCATGTATCTCGACAGCCGTGACCGTATAGCGAGGTGGCTTGCACTTTAATATACGGAGCTGGCTATGTTCGTCCCCGCTCTCCAGTATTCTGGTTCTGGGGCGTTACATGGTTTAAGTGGTGGCCTATGCAGGTCTTGTAAATCAAGATATGTGAGGGTTTACTGAATAGATGTCTCAATCAGCACTCACCCTTGATCTCTACTCGTATCCTCTAAATCCCTGGATTTTTGACCTGATCACATGCTTGTATCTTTGATCTGTCCTGGTCCTTCCTTATTGTTCCCTATGTCGTCTTCTTCAGCGGCATTGTTCCTGGTCCTACCGATCGGTCAGGCGGAGTATCTCCCGTGGACCAGCAGCAACCTGGAGATCAAGCCCAGCATTCAGGAGTAGCCTCCAGAGTTATGCCTACTGTGGGTCAAGAACCACCAGTTCAGCCCGTCCAGCCTGTAGAGCCTGATGATGGCATCTTAGTAGGTCTCATCAGGACATTGTTAGCTTCTCAAGATCGTCGAGGTGATGCATTGCACCAGGCAGTGACAGATGCTCTGACCAGAGGAGGTTATCAAGGTAACAGTGCGACCAACAGCTTCAAGCGTTTGAACCCTCCTTTCTTCGATAGTAGCAAAGATGCTATTATCGCAGATGCTTGGCTGCAGGATACAGAGGTGATTCTAGAAGCAGCCAGGACTCTAGAAGACGAGAAGGTGGCCGTCGTACGCCTGCAGTTATTGGATCTAGCCCGCAGCTGGTGGGCGGCGCAGGCCGTTGCATTAGTGGCACCTATTGCTTGGGCAGTATTTCGTGAGAGATTCCAGACCAAGTACTTCGATGCTGTAGCTCGGTATGATCTACAGACGAGGTTCACCAATCTGAAGCAGATGGGCAGGACGGTCGACGGGTATGCGGCCGAGTTTTCGAGACTTAGTCGGTTTTCTTCCACCTTGGTAGCGACCGAGTTCGACAGAGCCCAGCGGTTCCAGCAGGTTCTCCATCTAGATATCTTATTGGCAGTAGCAGCAGTGCAGCGCCCCGGATAGTTGAAAAGTTTTCAGATGTTTTCCCAGAAGAGCTTCCAGGAATACTGCCAGAGCAAGAGATCGAGTTCACCATAGACTTGATCCCAGGGATAGCCCCAGTGTCAGAGAGAGTCTACAGGATGGCACCATCAGAATTAGAGATATTGTACAAGATGATTGAAGAACTCCGAACCAAGGGATTCATTCGTGCTAGTGGATCACCTTGGGGAGCCCCAATGCTTCTTGTGAAAAAGAAGGATGGTACATCCAGGTTATGTGTAGATTATCGTACCTTGAACTCAGTGACAATCAAGAACAGATACCCTCTCCCGAGGATAGATGACTTGTTTGATCAACTCAAGAGGACAGCAGTATTCTCGAAGATCGACTTGCGGTCAGGATACCCTCAAATCAGAGTCAGAGAGCAGGACATCCCGAAGACAGCCTTCAGATCTAGATATGGGCATTGGGAGTTCCTTGTTATGCCATTTGGAGCAACCAATACGTCGGCCGTATTAATGGACCTCATGAATCGTATCTTCATGCCTTACTTGGATCAGTTCGTGATTGTGTTCATCGATGACATCCTAGTCTACAGCAAGAGTGAAGCGGAGTATGAGCAGCATCTCAGAGTTGTCCTCCAGATTCTCAGAGAGCACCAGTTATATGCCAAGTTCAGTAAATGCGAGTTCTGGCTCGATCGCATTTCCTACTTAGGTCATATCATCACCGGAGGAGGAGTAGAAGTGGATCCCCAGAAGATAGTGGCCATTGAGACATGCCAGTACCCAGCACAGTTACAGAAGTTCGCAGTTTTCTCGGCTTGGCCGGCTATTACCAGCGATTTGTTTCAGACTTTGCCCGGATTTTAGCGCCATTGACCCAGTTGACCCGCAAGGATGTGCAGTTTGCTTGGACAGCAGAATATCAGGATTCTTTTGAGAAGTTGAAGCGAGGCATGATGACGGCTCCTATTCTCACGCTTCCAGATGGGACCGGAGGATTTTCAGTGTATTATGAAGCTTCAGGCAGAGGTTTAGGATGTGTTTTGATACAGCATGGGAAGGTAATAGCTTATGTGTCACGACAACTTCGTGATCATGAGAGGAATTACCCAATCCATGACATGGAATTGGCAGCAGTATTATTTGCACTTAAGCTTTGGAGACACTACTTGTATAGAGATAGGGTGGAGATTTTCACCGACCACAAGAGCCTGAAGTATGTGTTCACTCAGAAGGATCTTAACATGCGTCAGAGGAGGTGGCTAGAGCTACTTGTGGATTATGATGTCAACCTGCAATATCATCCTGGGAAGGCCAACGTTGTTGCAGATGCATTGAGCAGAAGTGCCAGGGTTTATTTTCTTACAGCGCAACCAGAGTTATTAGCAGATCTTCAGAAGATGGGTATAGAAGTTGTCCTTCCTACCAATGTGGCATTGATGGCCAGCATGCAAGTTCAGTCCACTATAGTTTAGAGGATCCGGATGGCACAGTCAACAGATTCTAAGCTTCAGCGGCTCAGAGCAGAGTGTGAGGCAGGACGAAGACCAGAGCTATGTATCCATGAGGATGGTACACTTCAACATGGGAGGCATCTTTGTGTACCCAGTGGAGATATCAGACAGAAGATCATGGCAAAAGCTCACAGTTCGCAGTATTCCATTCATCCTGGTGGTACGAAGATGTATCGTGATATCCGTCAGCACTTTTGGTGGAATGGCATGAAGAGGGAGATAGCCCAGTTTGTCACTCGGTGTTTGGTTTGCCAACAAGTTAAAGCTGAACATCAGAGGCCAGCTGGACTTCTTCAGTCCTTGCCGATTCCAGAATGGAAGTGGGAGCATATAACCATGGATTTCGTGACTGGATTTTCTAGGTCCCCGGCCGGTAGAGATGCTATTTGGGTAATTATAGACAAGCTCACGAAGGTGGCTCACTTTCTACCATTCAGAGTTGGTCAGTCGACGGCTCAGCTAGCAAAGATGTATCTCAGGCAGATAGTCACGTTACATGGAGTACCAGTCAGTATCACCTCGGACAGAGATTTAAGGTTTACGTCGCACTTTTGGCGCAGTCTGCAAGAGAGTTTGGGAACTCACCTCCAGTTCAGCTCAGCTTATCATCCGCAGACAGATGGTCAGTCAGAGCATACCATACGAACCTTGAAAGATATGTTGCGGTCTTGCACACTCGACTTCGGTGGTTCGTGGGAAGATCACCTGCACCTGGTAGAGTTCTCGTACAACAATAGTTTCCAGGCCAGTATCCAGATGGCACCGTTCGAGGCACTTTATGGTAGGAAGTACAGATCCCCGCTAGCATGGGATGGTGTTGGTGAAAGGTAGATGCTCGGTCCGAAAATAATTGCTCGGACGGTTGAGGTGGTCAGGAGAGTCAGAGATCATCTTCGCGTAGCACAAGATCGCCAGCGTCATTGGGCCGATTCTCCTCGGCGTCCTCTTGAGTTTTCTATCGGCGACCATGTATTCCTGAGGATTTTGCCTAACCGTGGCGTCATTCATTTTGGCATACGGGAAAAGCTTAGTTCTAGGTATATAGGGCTGTTCGATATTCTGGAGCGAGTAGGAGACGTGTCCTATCGTCTCGCTCTTCTGCCGTCGTTACGTGAGGTGCATGACGTGTTCCATGTATCCCAACTACGACGGTATATCCCGGACCCGAGCCATATCCTGGATCATTCGAAATTGGTTGTTGGTACCAACCTTTCGTATGAGGAGAGGCCTGTGTCTATATTGGACCGGAGAGAGAAGATACTCACTACAAGAAAAATACCTTTTAATGACGGCTAAAAAGTGTCATTAATTGCAAATCATGACGCTTTTTTTCTCAGTCCAAGCGTTATGAAATCGGGTGTTATAAATGTTTTAAAAGCGTTATAGATAATTCATCCAAAACCGCCAGTAATACGTTGAATTTCTGCTACGTTTTATTTTCAAAGCGTTATGGATAGTTATGAAAAACCGCTGTATATGGTCGTTATATCACATTTATAATGCTCTATACTGCATGTTATACATTCCAAACGCTGATCAATTCAATTCGAAAACAACCACTTGGAACCATATTCACAATAAAGCATTAAAATATAATATAAAGTACCATTCTCCATTTTATTGTCTCAAAATAGTGTATTTTAGCTACCATTCTACATTTCTCCATTTTATTATATACATCTTCTCAAAATATATAGAGTATCCAATATAGAGTACACTTTAGCTATATCAAAACTATCGACATTAAAAATCTCACAGATATTGTAGCGAAAAAGCACACTTATAACGCATCAACTTGGTCATATGAAGACTGTCCATAGCACATGTACGTATAGCAAAACCCTGAAAAAGAAAGCAAAACCCTCACTTTTAGAGTCTGTCAATTTTAGAGTCTGTGATTTATATCGAAAAACTGAGAGTATCAGAGTACTCTAATAAAAACCGAAACCGACAAATAAAATAAAACATCTAGGCATGGCATAGTGGACGTAGTCCCAAAATCAACGATGCAGGCATGCTAATGGAGATGTCATTCCCAAAATTGAAATACTCCCAACTAATATATACCCGCATGTGATTTATATCGAAAAGCTCCCAACAAAAACACCCACAGTACCAAGTTAAACCCATCATGCATAATAGATACCCAACCAACAATTTTAATCCAAATAGCAAAACATCTCCTACAGCAAAGAAATCTTTCCCAACCCAACATGTATGATAGGTAAAACCTAAACCAACATCCCACAACAAGTATAGGAAGGAGAACCTAAGCAATAATTTATACAAGAAACCCAAACCAACAATGCATGCATCACAAATAATTCCAACAGCAGCTAGGTAACCCGAAACCGAAAATGATCCAACAGCATATAAAGAACCGAACATGATCTAAAGATCATTCCTGCTTCACAAACAAAGACAATCGTAGGATCGTCAAGCCAAAATCGAACCCAACACGTATCAGTCGATCAAAATCCTTTTATATAGGGATCGAGATCCAACAACATCATCGACAAACAAAATAAACCCAAAAACTGAAATCAATCAAGAGTTTAGAATTTATACACCAGAATTTGGTGTCGGAATCCGAAGGGAGCCTTCGGACTCGGCTCGCAGGCACGCACAGCGCCTCGCCGGGTCACGGCTACAACTGTGGAGAGGCTACATCATCGACACAAAAGTATCCTCACATCCGTATCCAGTATCGACTCGTACAAACACGAGCGTATCTGCACCCAAAATGAACAACCCAACAGTACCAACATACAAACTACGACCAACGACAAGAAACGAAATGAGATATATAAGATGTCTCAGATAAGGATCAATCATCATCTGTTGTACTAGCGTGCCATAACACGTATATGACACGTCCCGACACGGAGCTAGTGTATCCGATACGATCTGCAACGCTTTGGTTCATTTGGTCGAACGACCATCACCAAGAGTATCAGAGTACTCCAATAAAAACCGAAATCGACAAATAAAGTAAAACATCCAGGCATGGCATAGTGGACGTAGTCCTAAAATCAACGACGCATGCATGCTAATGGAGATGTCAATCCCGAAATAGAAATACTCCCAACTAATATATACCCGTATGTGATTTATATCGAAAAGCTCCCAACAAAAACACCCACAGTACCAAGTTAAACCCATCATGCATAATAGATACCCAACCAACAATTTTAATCCAAATAGCAAAATATCTCCTACAGCAAAGAAATCTTTCCCAACCCAACATGTATAATAAGGAAAACTTAAACCAACATCCCACATCAAGTATAGGAAGGAGAACCCAAGCAAAAATTTATACAAAAAACCCAAACCAACAATACATGCATCATAAATAATTCCAACAACAGCTAGGTAACACGAAACCGAAAGTGATCCAACAGCAAGTAAAGAACCGAACATGATCTAAAGATCATTCGCGCTTCACAAACAAAGACAATCGTAGGATCATCAAGCCAAAATCGAACCCAACACGTATCAGTCGATCGAAACCCTTTTTATGTAGGGATCGAGATCCAACAACATCATCGACAAACAAAATAAACTAAGAAACTAAAATCAATCAAGATTTTAGATTTTATATCCCAGAATTTAGTGTCAAAATTCGAAAAGAGGCTTCGGACTCGTCTCGCAGGCACGCACAGCACCACGTCGGGTCGCGGCTGCAACTGTGGAGAGGCTACATCATCGACACGAAGGTATCCTCACATCCGTGTCCAGTATCGACTCGTACAAACATGAGCGTATCTGCACCCAGAATGAACAACCCAACAGTACCAACATACAAACTACGACCAACGACAAGAAACGAAATGAGATATATAAGATGTCTCAGATAAGGATCAATCATCATCTGCTGTACTAGCGTGCCATAACACGTATAGGACACGTCCCAACACGGAGCTAGTGTATCCGATACTATCTGCAACGCTTTGGTTCATTTAGCCGAACGACCATCACCAAGAGTATCAGAGTACTCTAATAAAAACCGAAACCGACAAATAAAGTAAAACATCCAGGCATGACATAGTGGACGTAGTCCTAAAATCAACGACGCATGCATGCTAATGGAGATGTCAATCCCAAAATAGAAATACTCCCAACTAATATATACCCGCATGTGATTTATATCGAAAAGCTTCCAACAAAAACACCCACAGTACCAAGTTAAATCCCTCATGCATAATAGATACCCAACCAACAATTTTAATCCAAATAGCAAAACATCTCCTACAGCAAAGAAATCTTTCCCAACCCAACATGTATAATAAGGAAAACCTAAACCAACATCCTACAGCAAGTATAGGAAGGAGAACCCAAGCAACAATTTATACAAGAAATCTAAACCAACAATACATGCATCACAAATAATTCTAACAGCAGCTAGGTAACCCGAAATCGAAAATGATCCAACAGCAAGTAAAGAACCGAACATGATCTAAAGATCATTCGCGCTTCACAAACAAAGACAATCGTAGGATCGTCAAGCCAAAATTGAACCCAACACGTATCAGTCGATCGAAACCCTTTTTTTGTAGGAATCGAGATCCAACAACATCATCGACAAACAAAATAAATCCAGAAACTGAAATCAATCAAGAGTTTAGAATTTATACCCCAGAATTTAGTATCAGAATCTGAAGAGAGGCTTCGGACTCAGCTCGCAGGCACGCACAACACCTTGCCGGGTCGCGGCTGTGACTGTGGAGAGGCTTCGGACTCGGCTCCCCAAATACAATTACACTCCCTTGAACAAAAATAAACAGAAAAAAATCAAAGAACACAAGCATTTGGTACTTACAATTATTTCATCGAACATGAAGCGCACATAGAATAATTCCCAACAAAATCTTTTTTAGAGAAAAAAATTAAAATCAAAATCGCTCACTTAATCAAGAGAAGTCAACGATGATGCAGCCCTTTTTCTGATCATCGCCGACGTGGACGGAGACGTCAGGAAACCCTAAAAGAACCCTAATTTTGGAGAGATGGATGCATATATGGTTGTCAAAAATTATGAGATTTTACTAAAATCATGTCGAGGTAGAATTTAGGGCATAAAATAAGCAATAATTGAGATTTTAGGACAAACCGGTGGTGAAGGCTATGCCGGTGACAACCTTTCCTCTGCGGTGGAGTCTGTAATCGAGGGAAGCAAGGAACGGGCTGAGGAAAGTTGGGGAGCGGGGAGTAGGCTGAGGGAAGTTGGGGAGCGGGGAGTGAGCTGAAGGGAGTTGGGGAGCGGGAGGAGAAGGAGAAAGAGAGAGGGTTTAGAATTTTTCTTAAGTGCGGGATAATTACGGGGGAGTCGAGGGTTCGACTTAAATTTTTGTGCTTTTTTATAACGCTCGTATCTCTGGAGCACTATTAATAACGTTTTTAATGTAAACCGTCATAGATTCTAGTCTTGCTGAACTTTGATGACGCTTCCACATCAGCCGTCATGAAAACCACTTATCAAGCATCATTAATAGGTCTTTTTATTGTAGTGACTCAAGAACAAGACTATTAAGTTAGTCCGTGTTGCTTGGGGTCATCACTCTTTGAGTGAGTCAACGTGGAAGCGTGAGGATGATATCCGATCGCGATATCCTGACATGTTTGACTCGTAAGGTATAATGTCTTCATTATGCCTTATACTCTCAGTTCCTTGCTTGAATGAATGATTGCATGATTGCTTGCCTTGTTATAACTTGCTTGTGATTAATATAGCATGTCCTTGCCTCTCTAGCCTCTTAATTAAATTCTGAGGACGAAATTCTTTTAAGGTGGGTAGAGTTGTAACGACCATAGTTCGTATTACGTATTCTGGTATACGTGTACGTATTTTTGCTTGTCTCCTTGTATGGTTTATCTTGGCATTCATTTGCTTGGGGTCATCACTCTTTGGGTGAGTCAACTTGGGAACGTGAGGATGATATCCGATCAGGATATCCACACCTGTTTGACTAAAAAGTTATGATGTCTTTCTTATGCCTTTTACTTTTAGTTACTTTTTTGCATGAATGATTACTTGATTAACTGCTAGTCGTAGATTGCATGTGGTTATTGTAGCTTGTCCCGACATCTCTAGCCTCTTAATTAAATTTTGAGGATGAAATTATTTTAAGGTGGGTAGAGTTGTCACTCCTGTTTTTCGTTATTCGTATTTTTAGTATACGTGTACGGAATTCTGACTTTTTTCAGGTGACCCATATTTTGACTTGTCTTGCTTAGCCTAGTCTTGGTTTAATCTTGTCTTGGTTTAATTCGGTTTGGTTCAACTTGGCTTGGCTTGACTTGGTTTGTTTTGGTTTGAGATGAGAAGGGTTTGTCTAAAAACTAACTCCTCTTTCTTTCTGTCCTCAATTATTTCTCGTTACTTCTTCATCTTCTTTATTTACTCCTCCCACCTACCAAGCCCTAGGCAAATACAACTTGTTTCATGATGGACCCCAAATTTTATTGTTCTATTGTCTTCCTTGCTTGATTCTAAGCCTCTTTAGAACTTAGAAATTTTGGTTTTGATGGTTATATTTTTGTAGATCTAAGTTTATAGTTTTTTTTGATTTTTTATGGTTTTAATCTCTTAAACTTTGTTATTTCAAAAACTACTTGTTCCACGTTGTAGAGAATTCAATTTCATTCAGTTTAGACCTTTATTTTTCCCAATTTTGAGTCCTTTAGCCCAAGTTATGGATATTGAAAATTTCTAAAACTATATGGCCAAAAGTTTGCTGGTAGGGACGATACCTCGCGCGCATCGTGCGCCTCGTGCACCTTTTGGTCTTCGCACCGGGTACCTCGCGCACCTTTTGGTTTGACCACCTTGCAACTCGCGCACCTTGCACCTCGTGCACCTTTGGTCTGCGCACCTTGCACCTCGCGCACCTTTTGGTTCGTACACCTTGCACCTCACGCACCTCGTGCACCAAGCACCTTGTGCATCTCGTGCACCTTGTACCTCGTACACCTCATGCACCATACACCTTGCGTACCTTATACCTCGTGCACCTTGCACCTCGCACGTCCTGTACCTTACGCAGTGCGCCTTTTGTCCGTGCGCGAATCACTCTAAATGACTATTTTTGCCCGTTTAAACTATTTTGTAGCTAAAATCTTAAAAAACTCAAAACATTAAAGTTGTGGATCTTTGTCTTGGCTTCAAGAATCTTCCTGTCTTACTTTAGTCAGAGTTCATATGTGACTTATAGTTTCAATCACACATGGGTGTTCTCGATCTTCTTTGCATGTTTTTCTATACTTGGCCTAAATTGTGAAGACCCGACTTGATACTTGATAGTCTTAAGATAGTAACTTGAACCTGACTTGAACATGATAATATGAACCCGTCATGATAAATCTTGATAAGTGGCCCATTGAGGCGCACTCCAGACAAGTACTTTTGACATGACAAGTAACCTGACATGACATATATAATCTTGAAAGGCTGTTGCGACAACTATCCTGACTTGCTAAGTAACTCTTGTCATGACACCGTGGTTGATTATCTTGATTGTGCCTGTATAAGCTACATGTCTCATCTTGCATCATGTCTAGGACATGGATTCCTGGTTACCACGGTCAGGAATTCATAATAATTATGACTAGGTTAATGAATAGATTGATTAAGTAGTTCATATAGAGAGATTTTTCCCAGTTATAGGTTATCCCGTTATCCCGGCCATACCTGAGGGACTTGTAGCTTGCCGATGAGTAGGATACATTTCTAGCCCACTGTCATGTGGGGCACTTCTTGAAAACATAAGTACTGAAAGTACATCAGTAATCTTGATAACTCTTGTAACTTTTGTAAATCACCTCGTTTGGATAACCTGGATAGCTGTAGGGCTTGTGACTGCGGGAACATCTCATTGCATCTTGCTAGTAACTAGGCCTGTGATAACCCTAGTTAGCTAATGATAGCAAGCCGTATGACTTGATTGGCCGTGCCTGAATGCTTGCTCGTGATTAGCATAAAAATTATATTTCGTCTCTTAATGCAAGCTAATGTTTTATTCTAACCCTATCTTCTTGTCATTTAAGCATGTTCATTTATTTATTTTTCTATTTTATTATCTGCTAGTTTAGTTCCTTAATGAAGCATTCCTTGTGGCACTTGCTCTTTCTGGGGTCTGACCCAGCTGGTTTTGTCAGATTTTGGAGTGATACCCTGTAACGACCATAGTTTGTATTACGTATTCTGGTATACATGTACGTATTTTTGTATGTCTCCTTGCATGGTTTATCTTGGCATTCATTTACTTGGTTCGGTTTGGCTTGGTTCGATTTTGTTACATGTGGACCAACCCCACCTTCGACCCCTCTCTTCCTTTATTAGCCGCATATCCCTTCTCTCTCCTCATTTACTTCTTCATTAATTCTTCTTCTTCCTCCATTACTCCTCCACCTAACAGGAGGCTTAGGCAAGTGCAGCTTGCTTTATGGAGGAACTCAGTTTTTATTGTTCCATTGTCTTCTTCACGAGATTCTAAGACACTTTATTACTTAGAATTTTTAATTTCCATGGTTCATTTCTTGTAGATCTAAGCTTGTTACATTTTTGGATTTTTTTGGGTTTTGCTCTATCTAACCTTGCTATTTTTAAGTTTTGATGGTGCCATGTTGTAGAGAATTTCTTTTTCCTCCATTTTGACCTATAGAAGTCCAGATTCTGACCTTGAATGAAGGTTTAATGGAGCTTGGAAGCCATGGCTTTCGATAGCTCTTCTTCTCGAAAAGTGGAGAAGAAGAACAGTGCTTGTCGTATGGCTTTTCATACGACAGTTCCCCCTCGGCGCATGAGCCCATCTTGTTCCTGGCCGCATGGCCTTCAGCCGCATGGCTTTGTTGCCTTCAGCCGCATGAACTCCTGGGATTTTCCGAGCTGCATGAACCCATTTCTCTACTACCGCATATACTCGATTCCTTCAGCCGCATGAACCCATTTGACCCAGGCCGTACGGGCCTTTCCTTTCCTAGCCGCATGAGCCTTTCCTTTCCTAGCCGCATAGGCGCTCATTGCCGCATGCGCCCCGTTCTCCTAACCGCATGAGCCCGCATCCTCCAGCCGCATGCACCCCGTTCTCCCAGCCGCATGAACCCATTTTCCCGAGCCGCATGAGCTCTTTTCCTTGGCCGCATGAGCCCCTTTCCTTTCCTAGCCGCATGAGCTTATTTCCTTTAGCCGCACGACTCTTTCCATAGCCCTTGTCCTCTTTTATTATTATTATTATTATTATTACGATTGGGTTGTTACATTTATGCTTATGCCATGTAAATTCTGATATGTTTCATGAACACGATAAGTGGCCCGTCGTAGCGCACTCTTGACAAGTAAACCTGATATGATATACCATGATATGCTGTTACAACAGCTAGCTTGACATGACAAGAATGATTGGCCTGGACACCGTGGACGATTGTGTTTGTACAAATAAGCCAGTATTGTCTTACATCATGTCTAGGATAGGGACCCCTGAATACCAAGGTCAGGGGTACCTACTGAAATTGATTAAGGCTAATAACTAGAAAATCCAGTAGTTATGGAGAGATTTCCCAGCTACAGACAATCCCGTTATCTGGGCGCCCCATCATGGGATCTGTAGCCTGCCGTCGAGTAGGGCACATTTCCAGCACACTGTCATGTGTTGCCCCCTTCAAGTTACTTAAGGGTACATGCGTTTCTTGGATGAGGTACCCACATGAATTTAATCCCCTAATTACGTCTGGATAACCTGGATGGTCTGCAAGGCTTGTGGCTGTTGGAATAAGCTCATTGCATCTTGCTAGTAACTAGGCCTGTGATAACCCTAGTTAGTTAAAGTATCAAGCCGTACTTGTTGCTTGGCCGTGAATGTTGAATGGAGTCTAAGTCTTGCCCTGTTTCGGTACCTGGTTACTTCAATAACATGATTATTTATGCTTACCTTGAAAATAATGATCAGGGGCCAAGTTCTGTTCAGGCGAAGGGTTACAACTCCGGCCCTTGTTTGGTTTAAGGGTTGTAACCTGGATCCCGGAGCAGTTCTGTGTCCTCTCTTCGTTTATTATCTTATTGTACCCCACGTCATGCTCGTCATGTTTTATTTTACCAATAAGAATTTGAGACGGGTTACTGTTCTGGTGAAGGGTTACAACCCCGGTCCTTGTTTGGTTTAAGGGTTGCGACCTGGCTACCTGAATGGTTTTCTCGTACTCAATCCTCTGTTGTTGTCACTGTTATTATCAAATTCTTTTATAATTATCGTTAATATCCATTTATGTGATGCTGGTTTTAGTTCCTAAGTGAAGCCTCCTTTGTAGCACTTGTTCTTTCTGGGGTCTGACCCAGCTGGTTTTGTATGGCCAGATACCGGAGCAGCTCCAGAGGATCTACCTATCTTCCAGCCAGATGGTGACCACCAGACGTAACCCTGGCAACGAGTGGGTTCCTTTTGTTCTCCTATTTTATTGTATAAATATTCTTCTGAGGCATTTAGTCGGCGAGTACGTGTTAGCTCATATTGCACCTTTATTTACTGTCTGCCTACGGGCTGTAACATGATTGACAGATCCTAGGGTTGATCATGTATGACTGACACTCTTGCTAGTCTTGACATTTTGTACGACTAGCTTCATGATCATCCAAATATGTAATGTATGGGACGCCATACTATTGTATATTTGGTACTCAGATATCTTGTAACTGTTATTACTTGCTTGAGATTGAGACAATAGGCTCGTTCATGACCTTAAGAGACTGATGGCTTGTAGTTAAACCCTCATGTATCTAGATAGCCGTGACCATATTGCGAGGTGGGTTGTAATTCAATATACGTAGCTGGCTATGTTCACCCCCGCTCTCCAATATTCTGGTTCTGGGGCGTTACATACCCGAGGATCTTCCTGCTTATCAGCCAGATGGTGAACACCAGACGTAATCCTTGCAACGAGTAAATTTCTTATTTTGCTCTTTTATTCTATTGTAAAATATTCTTTTGAGGCGTTAAGCCGTCGAGCAAGTGTTAGCTCGTGTTGAAACTTAAATTCTGTTTACCTAAGGGCTGTAACATGATTGACAAATCCTAAGGTTGATCATGTATGACTTAACTCTTGCTAGTCTTCATATTTTGTATGACTAGCTTCATGATCATCTGAATATGTAATGTTTGGGACGCCTTACTTTGTATGTCTGATGATCTAACATCTTGTAACATTTACTTGCTTGCTTGAGATTGAGACACTAGATTTGTTCTTGACCATAAGAGACTGATGGCTTGTAGATAAACTCTCAAGCATCTAGACAGTCGTGACCGTATTGCGAGGTTGATTGCACTTCAATGTACGCAGCTGGCTGTGTCTGTCTTTCGCTCTCCAGTATTCTGGTTCTGGGGCATGACACAATGGTTTCCATATCGTGACTATGAATGAGAAAAATATGGAATATCTATGTATTACATCCAATGATTCTTGTCAGAAGCATATGAAAGAAAAACTCCTAGTTTTCTCATCAAGATTGTTTTATGCAAACATAAGTGTCATATAATCTAACTCTACGATAAACCAGAAGTTCAATGATCTAAAACTTTTTATGCTTTGGCATGATCGACTTGGCCACCCTGGATCAAGTATGATGCATTGAATAGTTAGAAACTCACGTGGACATCCTCTAAAGAACCAAATGATTATTTTACCTCGTGATTGTGTGTGTGTTGTATGCTCGCAAGGGAAATTAATTGTAAGACCATCTTCAATGAAAGTTAATCTTGAGCCCTTATGTTTTTACAAAGAATACAAGAGGATATTTGTGGACCTATTGATCCACATTGTGGACCATTTTGTTACTTTTTGGTCTTGATAGATGCACCATCTAGATGGTCACATGTAAGTCTACTATCAACACGAATAGTTGCTTTTGACAAACTTTTTGCTCATATTATAAGATTAAGGGATCAATTCCCTGATCATTCCATCAAGACTATTCGTCTTGATAAGGCCGGTGAATATACATCTCAAGCATTAAATGATTATTGCATGTCAATTGGTATTAATGTCAAACATTCAGTTGCACATGTGCATACTCAAAATGGACTTGCAGAGTGTTTTATTAAAAAGGTTGCAATTGATTGCCAGACCTTTACTTTTAAGATCTAGTTTATCCACTTCTGTTAGCAACATACAATTTTACATGCAGCTGCATTGGTCCGTATTCGACCAAGTTCATTTCATCATTATTTACCATTACAGGTTGTTTCTGGCAAGCAGGTTTATATTTCACACTTAAAAGTTTTTGGTTGTGCAGTTTTTGTCTCCATTTCTCCAACTAAACGGACAAAGATGGGCCCCAAAAAATGTCTTAGAATTATGTTGGTTTTGATTCCCCATCTATAATAATAAAATACATTGAGCCCCTGACGGACTATTTATTTAAGACAAGGTTTGCTTATTGCCATTTTGATGAGTCAGTTTTTCCGCCGTTAGGGGAGATAAAATGTCACTTCTTGTACAACGACAGGAAAGTAAATGGAAATGTACCATCTTTTATTGATCCACGCACAAGTAGATGTGAGTAAGAAGTGAAAAGGATTATTCATTTACAAAATATCGCAAATTAGTTGTCAGATGCATTCATTAATATTAAGAAAGTGACGAAATCTCATATATCGACAGTAAATACACCAGCACGGATTGATATCCCTGAAGGACAACATAATGGCACACAAAAATCATGCATGAAATATGGACGTCCTGTTGGCGCTAAAGATAAAAACCCTCGAAAGAAAAAGGTACAAGTAATTACTCCTGAAGAGAAAATAGTTTCAAAACATGAAAGCAATATAGAAATTTTGAATGACCAGTCCAAGGTAGCTTCTGAAGAGACATGAGATGAACAAATTTCAAAAGAAATCTATTTAAATTATACGAGTATAAGAGAAAGCTGAGATAGACAGAAAAATTACTATAGACAATATTTTTGCTTACAGTGTCGCACTTGATGTAATGCATGTGGTTCGTATTACGTATCTTGGTATACGTGTACGTATTCTTGACTCGTATTGTATATTTTCCTGCATGGTTATTTTGGCATTTCCTTCTTGGTTCGGTTCAACTTGTTGCTGGTTCAGCTTGACTTGATTTTAGGTGGACCGAACCCCCACCTACCACCACCACCCTCATTTATATTTCCACCTAACTCTCCCTCGCTTCATTTATTCTTCTCTTTCACTTTTTCTTCTCCACCATTACTCTTTCAACTACCAGGGAAGAGAGCTAGGCAAGTACAAACTTGCTTCATGATGGATCTCAAGTTTAATTATTCCATTCTCTTCCTTACTTGATTCTAAGCCTCTTTAGAACTTGACATTTTTGGATTTGATAGATGGGTTCTTGTAGATCTAAGTTTGTAACTTTCGATTTTCTTAGTTTTGATCTCTAAAAATTGATTATTTTCGAAAACTATTGGTTTTATGTTGTAGAGAATTCAATTTCATACGATTTTGGCTTTTGTTTCGCTTGATTTCGACTTCGGATGAGGAAGTTATGGCCAAAAGCATTTTTGGTCATTTCTATGTTCATCTGTCAGTATGTTGCAGTTGAGCCACATATGATGTCGCGAATGAGCCGCATATGATGTCATAGTTGGCCGCATATGATATCGCGAATGAGCCGCATAAGGTACATGTCGCAGTTGGCCGAATATGATGTCGCAGTTGAGCCGCATAAGCCGCATGTCGCAGTTGGTCGCATATAATATCGCGAATGAGCCGCATAAGGCACATATCGCAGTTGGCCGCATATGATGTCGCGAATGAGATGCATAAGGCACATGCTACAGTTGGCCGCATATGATGTCGCAGTTGAGCCGCATAAGCCGCATGTCGCAGTTGAGCCGCATATGGTGTCGCAGTTGAGCCGCATAAGGCACATGTCGCAGTTGGCCGCATATGATATCGCAGTTGAGCCGCATAAGCCGCATGTCGCAGTTGGCCGCATATGATGTCACGAATGAGCCGCATAAGCCACATATCGCAGTTGGCCGCATATGATGTCGCAGTTGGGCCGCATAGGCCACATGTCGCAGTTGGCCGCATATGGTGTCGCAGAATAGGCCGCATAATGCCTATTTTGGCTATTTCTAACTGTTATATGTCCTAATTGACCGAATTATGGCTCAAATTTCTTCCAACTCCCAACGTGAAAGTTGTAGATCTTTTCCTTGGCATCAAGAATATATCACTAGTTATTTTATGCAAGTTTCTCTCATTCACGATAATGTAAGAATAGAACATGATAGTGGCCTGCTGTGGCGCACTCTTGACAAGTAAACTGACTTGATATATCTCGGCATGCTGTTACGACAGCTAGCCTGATATGATAAGTATGAAAGATTTGGACACCGTGGGCGATTGTGTTTGTACAAATAACTGGTACTGTCTTGTATCATGTCTAGGCTGGGGATCCCTGAGTACCACGGTCAGGGGTACCTACTGAATTCAACTAAGGATAATAACTAGAATAATCCAGTAGTCATGAAGAGATTTTCCAGCTACAGGCAATCCCGTTATCTGGGCGCTCAAGTGGACTTGTAGCCTAACGACGAGTAAGGCACATTTTCAGCACACAGTCACATGTTATATTCTTCATAAACGGACATTCAACCCGGATAACTGGATGGTCTGCAGGGCTTGTGGCTGTTGGGATAATCTCATTGCATCTTGCTAGTAACTAGGCATGTGATAACCCAAGTTAGTTAAAAGTATCAAAACGTACTCTTGATTGGTCGTGATTGATTGGATGGAGTTTATTCCCGCTTAGTCTTATCCTGATCCTATGCAAGATTGTGACATGACATGATTATTGATGCTTGCCTTAACAATAACGATCGGGGGTCCAGTTCTGTTCAGGCGAAGGATTACAACCCCGGTCCTTGTTGGTTAAGGGTTGTAACCTGGCTCCCGGAGCAGTTCTGTGTCCTTTCTTCGTTTATTGTCTTATTGCAACACCATGCCATGTTCGTCATGTTTTACCTTACCTTAATACCATGATTAATTATGCTGGCCTTAGCAATAAAGATCAGGGGTCCAGTTCTGTTCAGGCGAAGGGTTACAACCCCGGTCCTTGTTTGGTTTAAGGGTTGTAACCTGGCTCCCGGAGCAGTTCTGCATCCTCTATTCATTATTGTCTTATTGCTCCCCATGCCATGCTTGTCATGTTTTACCTTACTTCAATATCATGGTTATTTATACCGGCCTTAACAATAAAGATCAGGGGTCCAGTTCTATTCAGGCGAAGGGTTACAACCCCGGTCCTTGTTTGGTTTAAGGGTTGTAACCTGGCTTCCGGAGCAGTTCTGTGTCTTCTCTTCGTTTATTGTCTTGTTACCTTACCAATAGTATTTGAGACGGGTTTCTATTCAGGTGAAGGGCTGCAACCCCGGTCCTTGTTTGGTTCAAGGGTTGTGACCTGGCTACTCGAATGGTTTCTTCGTACTCAGTTTACTGTTGTTATCTCTATTATTAGCAGTTCTTTTTTATTATTTATCCTTAATATTCTATTATGATATGCTGGTTTTAGTTCCTTAGTGAAGCCTCCTTTGTGGCACTTGCTCTTTCTGGGGTCTGACCCAGCTGGTTTTGTATGGCCAGATATCGGAGCAGCACCAAAGGATCCACCTGTCTTTCAGCCAGATGGTAACCACCAGGCGTAACCCTGACAACGAGTGGATTTCTTTTTGTCCTTCCACTTTATTGTAAAATTATTCTTTTGAGGCATTTAGCCGGCGAGCACGTGTTAGCTCGTATTGCACCTTTATTTACTGTCTTCCTACGGGCTGTAACAAGATTGACAGATCCTAGGGTTGATCATGTATGACTAAACTCCTGCTAGTCCTGATATTTTATAATAACTAGCTTCATGATCATCCAATATGTAATGTATGGGACGCCTTGCTATAATGTATTTGGTGCTTTGACATCTTGTAACTATTATTGCTTGCTTGAGATAGAGACAATAGGCTTGTTCATGACCATAGGAGACTGTTGGCTTGTAGTTAAACCCTCAAGTATCTAGACAGCCGTGACCGTATAGCGAGGTGGGTTGCACTTCAATATACGTAGCTGGCTATATACGCTCCCACTCTCCAGTATTCTGGTTCTGGGACGTTACATGGTTTAAGTGGTGGCCCATGCAGGTCTTGTAAATCAAGATATGTGAGGGTTTACTGAATAGATGTCTCAATCAGTATTCGCCCTTGATCTCTGCTCGTATCTTCAAATCCCCGAAAATCTTGACCTGATCATATGCTTGTATCGTTGATCTGTCCTAGTCTTTCCTTATTGTTCCCTATGTCGTCTTCTTCAGCGGCATTGTTCCTGGACCTGTCGATCAGCAAGGCGTAGCACCTCTCGTGGACCAACCACAACCTGGAGATCAAGCCCAGCATTCAGGAGTAGCCTCCAGAGTCGTGCCTACCGGAGGAGAACCACCAATTCAGCCCGTCCAGCCTACAGAGCCGGATGATGGCACTTTGGTGGGTCTCATCAGGTCCCTATTAGCTTCCCAGGATCGTTGCGGAGATGCCTTGCACCAGGCGGTGGCAGATGCTTTGACCAGAGGAGTTCATCAGGGTAATAGCATGGCCAACAGCTTCAAGCGCTTGAACCCTCCCTTCTTCGACGGCAGTGAAGATGCGATCGCTGCAGATACATGGCTTCAGGATACAGAGGTGATTCTAGAAGCAGCCAGGACTCTAGAGAACGAGAAGATGGCTATAGTACGCCTGCAGTTACTAGATCTTGCCCGCAGCTGGTGGGCAGTGCAGGCCGATGGATTAGTGGCCCCTATTTCATGGGCAGTATTTAGAGAGAGATTCCAGACCAAGTATTTTAATACTGTAGCTCGGTATGATCTACAGACGAGGTTCACCAATCTGAAGCAGATGGGCAGGACGGTCGATGGATATGCGACCGAGTTCTCCATGCTTAGTCGGTTTGCTCCCATTTTGGTGGCGACCGAGTTCGATAGAGCCCAGCGGTTCCAGCAAGGGCTCCACCTAGAGATTTTATTGGCGGTGGAGCAGTTTGAGCATCAGACTTTTAATGCAGTGTTGAGAGCAGCCCGGAGGCATGAGTATACCTCCCAGAGGATCGTGGATAGGACCGGAGGTCGGAAGCGATTTCACGGCCAGATGAATCAGTTATCAGCACCAGCCCGGCAGCCAAGGCTTGACTATTGGAGCTCCGAGGTGGGCAGTCTCAGTGACGTCAGTTCAGCATTCCACCCCGATGCACCCTCAGTAGCAGAAGCAGAAGCAGTCTTCCGTCGTGGGATGTTCACACTGCGGAAAGCCAGGGCATGTGGTATCAGAGTGTCACAGAGCACAGGGTTTGTGCTTGGTTTGTGGTGCCCCGGACCACAGGATTAGGAACTGCCCGAACAGGAGGAGTTCATCGGCCTTCTCTAGTCCTTCAGTTAGAGGACCAGTACCAGTCCAGCAGCAGCAACAGCTGCAGTACCCGTTCCCGAGGCCATTGCCGACGCAGGCCCAGGTATTCCAGCAGCAGAGACCGCAGCAGTATGCCCAAGCCCAAGCCCTGATCCAGAGCAGGCAGAGGAATTTTCAGCAGAAGAGACCCGCACCCAGAGGGCATGGTCAAGTGCTGGCTTTGACCATAGGAGAGGAAGGAGTAGCACCAGGTGAGGTGGTGGCAGGTACTATTCTCGTCAACACCTTTCCAGCTTCAGTATTATTTGATTCTGGTGCCTCGCATTCATTTATGTCTACACGATTTACGACACGGCTAGGACTGGAGCCCGAGTCATTATCAATAAGGCTCAATATACTTACTGGTAACGGACTTGTGGGAGTAGATAGAGTGTTTTCCTCGTGTCGGATCGTAGTTAGCGGTAGAGAATTCTCCGCTAGATTGATAGAGTTTCCGATGGCCGATTATGATGTGCTCTTAGGGATGGATTGGTTGAAGGACCAGTATGCTAGGATAGGCTGCCACATTGGCAGGATTATCTTTAGCATTCCAGGCGAGCCGGAGTTTTCCTTCTCCCGAGGCGAAGTTGAACCTTCTCCTCTAGTATTGCAGATGGCAGTAGCAGTAGTACAGTTACCTCGGATAGTCGAAGAGTTTCCAAATATTTTCCCAGAAGAGCTTCCAGGGATACCGCCAGAGCGAGAGATTGAGTTTACCATCGACTTGATTCTATGGACAGCCAGTATCAGAAAGAGTCTACAGGATGGCACCGTCAGAGCTAGAGTATTGTACAAGATGATTGAAGAACTCAGAACCAAGGGATTCATTCGTGCTAGTGGATCGTCTTGGGGAGCCCTGATGCTTCTTGTGAAAAAGAAGGATGGTACGTCCAGATTATGTGTAGATTATCGTACCTTGAACTCAGTGACAATCAAGAACAGATACCCTCTTCCGAGGATAGATGACTTGTTTGATCAACTCAACGGGGCAGCAGTGTTCTCGAAGAATGACTTACGGTCAGGATACCATCAGATCAGAGTCAGAGGGCAGGACATTCCAAAGACAGCATTCAGATCCCGATATGGGCATTGGGAGTTCCTTGTTATGCCATTTGGAGCAACCAATGCGCCGACTGTATTCATGGACCTCATGAATTGCATATTCATGCCTTATTTGGATCAGTTTGTGATTGTGTTCCTAGACAACATCCTGGTCTACAGCAAGAGTGAGGCGGAGCATGAGCAGCATCTCAGAATCATCCTCCAGATTCTCAGGGAGCACCAGTTGTATGCCAAGTTCAGTAAATACAAGTTCTGGCTCGATCGCATTTCGTACTTGGGTCATATCATCACCAGAGGAGGAGTGGAGGTAGATCCCCAGAAGATCGTGGCTATTAAAACGTGGCCAGTGCCCAGCACAGTGGCAGAAATTTATAATTTTTTGGCTTGACCGGCTACTTCCGGCAAATTATTTCGGACTTTGCTCGGATCTCAGCGCCATTGACCCAGTTGACCCGCAAGGATGTGCAGTTTGCTTGGACAACAAAGTGCCAGGATTCTTTTAAGAAGTTGAAGCGAGGCTTGATGACGACATCCATTCTCACGCTTCCAGATGGAACTGGAGGATTCTCAGTATATTGCGATTCGGGCAGAGGTTTAGGATGTGTTCTGATGCAACATAGAAAGGTAATAGCTTATGCGTCACGACAACTTTGTGATCATGAGAAGAATTACCCAACCCATGACTTAGAGCTGGCAGTGGTAGTATTTGCACTTAAGTTGTGGAGGCACTACTTGTATGGAGATAGGGTGGAGATTTTCACCGACCACAAGAGCCTGAAGTATGTTTTTCACTCAGAAAGATCTTAACATGCGTCAGAGAAGGTGGCTAGAGCTACTTGTGGATTATGATGTCAACCTGCAGTATCATCCAGGGAAGGCCAACGTTGTAGCAGATGCATTGAGCAGGAGAGCCGAAGTTTATTTCCTAACAGCGCAACCAGAGCTGTTAGCAGATCTTCAGAAGATGGGAATAGAAGTTATCCTTCCTACCAGTGTGGCATTGATGGCCAGCATGCAAGTACAGTCCACTATAGTCGAGAGAATCCAGATGGCGCAGTCAGCAGATTCCAAGCTTCAGCGATTCAGAGCAGAGTGTGAGGCAGAACGAAGACCAGAGTTATATATCCATGAAGACGGTACACTTCGACATGGGAGGCATCTTTATGTACCCAGTGGAGATATCAGATAGGAGATCATGGCAGAGGCCCACAGTTCTCAATATTCCATCCAACCCGTCGGTACGAAGATGTACCGTGATATCCGCCAGCACTTTTGGTGGAATGGCATGAAGCGGGAGATAGCTCGGTTTGTCTCTCGTTGTTTAGTCTGCCAACAAATTAAAGCTGGACATCAGAGGCCAACTGGACTTCTTCAGCCATTGTCGATTTCGGAATGGAAGTGGGAGCATATAACCATAGATTTTGTGACTGGATTGCCTAGATCCCTGGCTGGCAGAGACGCTATTTGGGTTGTCATAGACAGGCTCACGAAGGTGGCTCACTTTCTCCCATTCAGAGTTGGTCAGTCGATGGCTCAGCTAGCGGAGATGTATCTCCTGCAGGTTATCAAATTGTACGGTGTATCAGTCAGTATCACCTCGGACAGACATTCCAGATTTATGTCGCACTTTTGGCGTAGCCTGCAAGAGAGTTTAGGGACTCGCCTCCAGTTCAGCTCAGCGTATCACCCACAGACAGAAGCGTACCATACAAACCTTGGAAGACATATTGAGATCTTGTACACTCGACTTCGTGGTTCGTGGAAAGATCACATGCACCTGGTAGAGTTCTCGTACAATAACAGTTTCCAAGTTAGTATCCAGATGGCACCGTTCGAGGCACTGTATGGTAGAAAGTGCCGATCCCGCTAGCATGGGACGATGTGGAGAGAGGCAGATGCTCGGTCCAGAAATGATTGCTCAGACCGTTGAGGTGGTCAGGAGAGTCAGAGATCATCTTCGAGTTGCCCAAGATCGCCAGCTTCATTGGACCGATTCTCATCGGCGCCCTCTTGAGTTTTCTGTCGACGACCATGTATTCCTGAGGATTTCGCCTAACCGTGACGTTATTCATTTCGGCGTACGGAGAAAGCTTAGTCCTAGGTATATAGGGCCATTTGACATTCAGGAGCGAGTAGGAGATGTATCCTATCGTCTCGTTCCACCATCGCTACGTGAGGTGCATGACATATTCCTTGTATCCCAACTGCGACGGTATATCCCGAACCCGAGCCACATCCTGGATCATTCGGAATTGGTTGTTGGTACCAATATTTCGTATGAGGAGAGGCCCGTGTCTATATTGGATCGAAGAGAGAAGACACTCAAGAACAAGACTATCAAGTTAGTCCGAGTTGCTTGGGGTCATCACTCTTTGGGTGAGTCAACGTAGGAGCATGAGGATGATATCCGATCGCGATATCCTGACCTGTTTGACTCGTAAGGTATAATATCTTATGCCTTATGCTTTCAATTCCTTACTTGAATAAATGACTGCATGATAGACTGCTTGTTATAGCTTACGATTAGTATAGCTTGTCCTTGCAATTCTAGCCTCTTGATTAAATTTCGAGGACGGAATTCTTTTAAGGTGGGTAGAGTTGTAATATCTGTGGTTAGTATTACGTATCTTGGTATACGTGTACGTATTCTTGACTCTATTGCGCATTTCCCTATATGGTTATTTTGTCATTTCCTTCTTGGTTCGGTTTAACTTGTTGCTGGTTCGGCTTGACTTGATTTTAGGTGGACCGAACCCCCACCTACCACCACCACCCTCATTTATATTTCCACATAACTCTCTCTCTCTCTCTCTCTCTTTCTTCAGTTATTCTTCTCCTTCACTTTTCTTCTCCACCATTACTCTTCCACTTACCAGAAAAGAGAGCTAGGCAAGTGCAAACTTGCTTCATGATGGATCTCAAGTTATATTGTTCCATTCTCTTCCTTACTTGATTCTAAGCCTCTTTAGAACTTGACATTTTTGGATTTGATGGATGGGTTCTTGTATATCTAAGTTTGTAACTTTCGGTTTTCTTAGTTTTGATCTCTAAAACTTGATTATTTTCAAAAACTATTGGTTCTATGTTGTAGAGAATTCAATTTCATACGGTTTTGGCTTTTGTTTCGCTTGATTTCGACTTCGGATAAGGAAGTTATGACCAAAGGCATTTTTGGTCATTTCTATGTTCATCTGTCAGCTTGTCGCAGTTGAGCCGCATATGATGTCGCGAATGAGCGCATATGATGTCGCAGTTGGTCGCATATGATATCTCAGTTGAGCCGCATAAGCCGTATGTCGCAGTTGGCCGCATATGATGTCGCAAATGAGCGCATAAGGCAGATGTCGCAGTTGGCCGCATATAATGTCGCGAATGAGCCGCATAAGACACATGTCGCAGTTGGCCGCATATGATGTCGCAGTTGAGCCGCATAAGCCGCATGTCGCAGTTGAGCCGCATATGGTATCGCAGTTGAGCCGCATAAGGCACATGTCGCAGTTGGCCGCATATGATGGCGAATGAGCCGCATAAGGCACATGTCGCAGTTGGCCGCATATAATGTCGCAGTTGGGCCGCATAGGCCGCATGTCGCAGTTGGCCGCATATGGTGTCGCAGAATAGGCCGCATAATGCCTATTTTGGCTATTTCTAACTGTTATATGTCCTAATTGACCGAATTGTGGCTCAAATTTCTTCCAACTTCCAACGTGAAAGTTGTAGATCTTTTCATTGGCATCAAGAATATGTCACTAGTTATTTTATGCAAGTTTCTCACAGTCATGATAATGTAAGAATAAAACACGATAGTGGCCCGGTGGCGCACTCTTGACAAGTAAACTGACTTGATATATCTCGGCATGCTGTTACGACAGCTAGCCTGACATGACAAATATGAAAGATCTGGACACCGTAGGCGATTGTGTTTGTACAAATAAACTGGTACTATCTTGCATCATGTCTAGGATGGGGATCCTGAGTACCACGGTCAGGGATACCTACTGAATTCACCTAAGGCTAATAATTAGAATAATCCAGTAGTCATGAAGAGATTATCCAGCTACAGGCAATTTCGTTATCTGGGCACTCAAGTGGACTTGTAGCCTACCAAAGAGTAGGGCACATTTCCAGCACACAGTCACGTGTTGCATTCTTCATAAACGGACATTCAACCCGGATAACCTGGATGGTCTGCAGGGCTTGTGGCTGTTGGGATAATCTCATTGCATCTTGCTAGTAACTAGGCCTGTGATAACCCTAGTTAGTTAAAAGTATCAAGCCGTACTCTTGATTGGCCGTGATTGATTGGATGGAGTTTATTCCCGCTTAGTCTTATCCTGATCCTGTGCAAGATTGTGACATGACATGATATTGATGCTTGCCTTAAAATAGCGATCGGAGGTCCAGTTCTATTCAGGCGAAGGGTTATAACCCCAGTCCTTGTTTGATTTAAGGGTTGTAACTGGCTCCCGGAGCAGTTCTGTATCCTTTCTTCGTTTATTGTCTTATTGCAACCTCATGCCATGTTCGTCAAGTTTTACCTTACCTTAATACCATGATTAATTATGTTGGCCTTAGCAATAAAGATCAGGGGTCAAGTTCTGTTCAGGCGAAGGGTTACAACCCCGATCCTTGTTTGGTTTAAGGGTTGTAACCTGGCTCCCGGAGCAGTTCTGCATCCTCTTTCATTTATTGTCTTATTACTTCCCATGCCATGCTTGTCATGTTTTACCTTACTTCAATATCATGGTTATTTATACCGGCCTTAACAATAAATATCAGGGGTCCAGTTCTGTTCAGGCGAAGGGTTACAACCTCGGTCCTTGTTTGGTTTAAGGGTTGTAACCTGGCTTCCGAAGCAGTTCTGTGTCCTCTCTTCGTTTATTGTCTTGTTTCCTTACCAATAGTATTTGAGACGGATTTCTATTCAGGTGAAGGACTGCAACCCCGATCCTTATTTGTTCAAAGGTTGTGACCTGGCTACTCAAATGGTTTCTTCGTACTCAGTTTATTGTTGTTATCTTTATTATTAGCAGTTCTTTATTTATTATTATCCTTAATATTCTATTGTGATATGCTGGTTTTAGTTCCTAAGTAAAGCCTCCTTTGTGGCACTTGCTCTTTCTGGGGTCTGGCCCAGCTGGTTTTGTGTGGCAAGATATCGGAGCAGCACCAGAGGATCCACCTGTCTTCCAGCCAGATGGTGACCACCAGGCATAACCCTGGCAACGAGTGGATTTCTTTTTGTCCTCCCACTTTATTATAAAATTATTCTTTTGAGGCGTTTAGCCGGCGAGCACGTGTTAGCTCGTATTGCACCTTTATTTACTGTCTTCCTACGGGCTGTAACATGATTGACAGATCCTAGGGTTGATCATGTATGACTAAACTCTTGCTAGTCCTGACATTTTGTAACGACTAGCTTCATGATCATCCAATATGTAATATATGGGACGCCTTGCTATTATATATTTGGTGCTCTGACATCTTGTAACTATTATTGCTTGCTTGAGATTGAGACAATAGGCTTGTTCATGACCATAAGAGACTGTTGGCTTGTAGTTAAACTCTCATGTATCTAGACAGCCGTGACCGTATAGCGAGGTGGATTGCACTTCAATATACGTAGCTGGCTATGTACGCCCCGCTCTCCAGTATTCTGGTTCTGGGACGTTACACTTGATATAGTAAATGAGAATTCTAAACTAAAATCTATTGAACAATGTCGACATAGAAATGATTGGCCAAAATATAAAGATGGTATACAAGCTGAATTAAAATCTTTAGAAAATCGCGAAGTATTTGGACCAGTAGTTCAAACTCCTGAAGGTATGAAACCTATTGGATACAAATGTGTGTTTGTATGAAAACGCAACGAGAAAAATAAAATTGTGAGATACAAGGCACGACTTGTTGCACAAGATTTTTCACAAAGACCTGTAATTGATTATGATGAAACATATTCCCCTGTGATCGACGCGATTATATTACGATACTTGTTCAGTTTATCAGTCACAGAAAAAACTTGATATGCGGCTTATGGATGTTGTTACTGCATATTTATATGGGTCATTGGATAATGACATTTAAATGAAATTCCTAAAAGAAATCAAATTGCCTGAAGCAAATAACAAAAGGTCTAAAGGGTTATACTCAATCAAATTACAACGATCCATATACAGATTAAAACAATCTGAAAGAATGTGGTATAACCATCTTAGCGAATACCTTGTTAGAGAAGAATATATAAATAATCCAATTTGTCCATGTATTTTTATCAAAAGATCTAAAAATAGATTCTCTATTATTGCGGTATATGTTGATGACTTAAATTTTGTAGGAACTCCCGAAGAGCTCACAAAAATCGCTAATTATATTATAAAAGAATTTGAGATAAAAATCTTGGAAAGACAAAATTTTGTCTCGGCCTGCAGATCGAGCATTTATTAAATAAAAATTTTATCCATCAGTCTACCTACGCAGAAAAGATTTTTAAAAAAATTTATATGGATAAAGCTCATCCACTGAGTAGCCCATGGTTGTTCGATCGTTAGATGAAAAGAAAGATTCATTCCGTTCTCGAGAGGATAATGAATAACTATTAGGTCCAGAAGTACCATATCTTAGTGCTATTGAAACTTTGATGTATCTTGCAAATTGTACAACACCTGATATAGCCTTTTCAGTAAACTTACTGGCAATATATAGCTCGGCACCAACAAAACGACATTGGAATGGTATTAAACATATATACGTTATCTTCGCGGAACAACCGACATGGGCTTGTTTACTCTAAAAAATTTAGAATCACAAGTTGTGGGTTATGCTGATGCTGATTATCTGACTCACATAAAGGAAGATCTCAGAATGGATATGTATTTACTTGTGACGGTGCTGCAATATTATGGCGTTCGGTGAAGCAAACATTAGTATATACTTCTTCTAATCACTCAGAAATTCTGGCATTGCATGAAGCAAGTCGAGAGTGCATATGGTTGAGAACGATGGTTCATCATATCCGAAAATTATGTGGGTTATCTTCAACAAAAAATACTCCGACGATATTATATGAAGATAATGTTGCTTGTATTACACAAATCAGAAATGGCTACATCGAAGGTGACAAAACGAAACATATATCACCAAAAAAATTTTACACTCACGAGCTATAGAAGAATGGTGACATTGATGTTCGAAGATACAATTGAGTAATAATTTTGCAGATTTATTCACTAAAGCATTGCCAACCACAATATTCAAAAAGATGATTCAGAATATTGGGATGCGTCAACTAAAGGATCTCTTGCCAGTATCTGGGGGAGCGTGATCAATAATTCTCACACTGTACTCTTATTCCTTCGACCAAGTTTTTATCCTACTGGATTTTTTTGGCAAGGTTTTAACGAGGCAGTTTATCACGCTTACGTATTTATATGAATATGTACTTTTTCTTTCGTCCAAGTTTTTATCCCATTGAGTTTTTCTTGGCAAAGTTTTAACGAGACATATTCCATTGGACATCATAGGGGGAGTGTTGTAAATATGGATGTCCCATGCCTTTTGGTCTTTCATAACTTATGTAACTCATGGTCCTTGGTTTCACAACTTATGTAACTTATGGCATTTGATATTCTATTGTAGGCCTATAAAAGGACCATTCTTGTTGAGTGTTTGTGAAATGAATATTTTTTATATTTTCTATCTTGTTCCTCTAAAGTATAATAACAAAAAAAAATATTTAGTTTAACAATTCAAACACTAAGAGCCTTTTGTATCCTCTTTTTCAATCAACAAAAAATTTACGATGTAAAATTTGTCAAGGGTGTGGAAGTTCAGACGACGAATCTTCACTTATAAAATTAGGATCGATGAGGGATGCATATGCGACACATTATGTCTAGCACTAACATGATAATATTAATGTCTCAACATATCTCATCATACCAATCAAACTTTTGCTCAAGCTTCCCATCGAGGGATGAGCAGTATTTGATTTTGCACCGAAACATGTATCTAACCGAACCAAATAAGAGATTTGGTTCGGTTCGAAGAAAATTTGATTCGATTTTATTTTAAAAATACTAAAAATTTTCGATTTAAGAATTATAGTTTTTTTTTAGTTGTCCGACGATACGTACAGAACTTTGTACACGCTGTTGCATGTCTGGTGGATCCATTACCTCCAACTCCACCAAATAAATGGAATGAATAATACGTCCCTGTGGCTCGATCCATTGATCTTCCACCATCCAGCCGGGATCATAAAACGAATTTCGATTTATTTGATATTGATTATTTCGATTCGGTTTTAAACCGAATAAACCGAACGCTACCCCTATCCCATGGACAAGTAGATGCAAGACACGCTACCATAGCTGTCAACTAAGATGAGGTCTGAATTTTATCTCAAGAATTACGACATATATTAGAATGCATGGGCAGGAATATGATACGATATAGTAAGAACACTGCAATACGGAACATTATAACCATCATTATTTAGTTAGATGAAAAAGTGATACTAACCATCAGCATTTGGTTCAAGTTTTGGATACTTGAAAATATATTTGGGTTTCTCAGTCATGTTTGGTAAGTCCTAAATTGAGAATTTAAGAAAAATATGGAGAATTTTAGTCTGCCACAGTTGTGGCAAAGTAAAACCCAAGGTTCCCTTGAAAATATTTTCATTTTATGAAAATGTTGGTTGTATGGATTAATTATAATTTTTTTGGACGATAATACCTTCGATAATACCATCTGAATTTAATTAACAATAACTTCTTGAAATCAATGAAAAATATTTATGAAAAATTTAACAAATTAATATTTTTATTTCTGTCTGAATCAAATATGCGAATGAAGAAATCGATTTTTTTCTAGCTGTATATTTCTAACCTAATAAAACAAGTTTATAAATGTTAGATTTTTTATTTATTTATGAGAAGTGGATTCCTAAAAATACCAAAACCTATATCCAAACTTCATCTAAAGCCTTTATATATGAATTTGAAAAGGATTAACCAATTCTTGAAAGGGCAAGCATGCACTAGGAAGCAATATGCGTCACCATATGAATAAAGTCAAAGAAAGAAAGCTCGAGCATGGAAAGGAGTGTAGATGGAGCATATGACTCTCAAGGTCAAACAATTTTGAAAGGTCACGAGTCCATTCTTCCTTCAAACGCACCTCTTACTCATCCATCAATCTTTCCATCTCTTCACTATTTCCATATTTTCAGAATATATGGACTAAACTGTTATAGCTACAAGCAATCTGAAATAGCCGGAAGAAAAGACATTTCACTCGATGGTTATAATTTGTCAAAGGAAAAAAAAGAATGGAATGTCTTCCTCCATTGGTCCCAGCCTCCCTTCTTTCGCATTGGAGTTCATATTTGGCTAATAAAAAACCATCATGTCAGTACAGTTTGACGCATGTAATCTCCCTCTCAGACAACGTTGTTTGTCAAAACTTTTCGATTGAAAAAAAAAACACTAATTAAGCCATTTGGTCTAATTGTTGATATTGCTACAATCAAGTCCTAAAATTTTATTTACATGAAAAATAACTATAAATTTTGTTGGTTATCAATTAATACATATCTATGTTACTAAAAGAAATAATATAATGAAAATCAGATCCCTATGCTGTCAAACCATGCAAAATTTGATTTAGTGCTCAAGAATGCCAAAGATTGGCCAACCCAATAATTGAGGTATTTGGAAGTAAAAAAGTAGGCTTTGAGTGTGAAAACTAAGGTTATAATAAAGTAAACTAACCTTTATTCTCGGGAAAAAAAAAGTCCTATTAACAACGATTCTCAAACCGTTCAGAGATTATAATTCGAAAAATTCATATGGGGAGACGATTTTAGGACAATTAGCATATGGGACGAGTTCTGATATTTGCAGTGGGAAGGATGGGATGCTAACACCATTGACACCTGCAGTTGGAGAGGGAGAAGGGGGGGCCAAGTCCAGTGTCATCTCCGTTCCTTAAAATAGAAATTTATGATGGCTGCAAGTTGAAAATTTGGATCGTGAGTGGAGTTTTGGATCGTGGGGTGCAGAGGGTAGATTTGCTGTAAAAAAAGGGATTGGGGTGGTTGTGGACACAAAATGAAGGAGGGAAAGAGAGAGAAGGAGCAAGAAGCAAAGGAGCAAGAAGCAAGCAACAATGGAGAGGATGAGGTTAGTTAATTGTTTTCAAAAAAAAAATTAATTTTTAGCAACTTTTTATATTTAATTTCTTTATACTTTGATAAATTAGTTAATTTATTATCAAACATAAACCTTAATCCATAACCCTAAAACCGTAACCCTAACATCTTAACCTAATCGTATACGTAACTCTAAAATATTTACCAACCCTAACAACGATGATTTTTATATGGTTGGCCAAAACAACAATCGTACTCTAGGTGGGCCCACTACTAAGGAAGAAAGATCCAACTACGTGCGAACCATATATCTTATTTGGTATTTGATGGAAATGATTTTTTCTAAATTGAATTATTTTGTTACATATTTTTTTTGATAACAAAAATCACTACTAAAAATAAGTAGAATTACGACACATACAAACGTCGCTACCAATTAAGAAAATGTAGTTAGTATTGCTTAGCGACATTTTAACGTGACTAAGTTTAACTTAGTTGCAGACAAGAAAATGTTACAAATGTCACTGTAGCAACATATTTAAGGACGTAACATTGCATCACCATTATGTGACGTTTAGCGACTTATGCCGCAAAATTAGCTACACAGAATATAGTCGCCATGTGTCGCCAAAACAGCAACATAAGCAGCGACTTTTTATTCTATTTTTCTACGTCTATTTTTAATTCAGTGACGTATTACGTCGCTATAGGTCATACATCCTTCCAGTTCATCTTCCATATAGCGACGTATCAGCCACGTCCTAGTACATTTAGAAATGATAGAATTAGTTATGTTCTTTTGCGTCGCTAAATGACGCTAGACGCCGCTAAATACCAAAAAAATTAAAAACAAATTTGATACTAGATAATAAAACAATACAAAGAGAGTACATTGATACAAAATAGATAATAAACAATACACAAAGAGTACACAATACACAGAGGATATGTTGAAAAATTCTCATACAATGAATCCAATATGAACAAATACAACAATTGTTCAAATACAATAATTATTCAAATACAACAAGTATTCAATATACCTACGACTGTGTTTGCCTTTGCTATGGAGTTGGTGTCATAGATGCTTTCGTCTTTGCCAAAAAGCCGGTGCATATATGCATTCTTCTTCTCTCCTCCTAATATATTTCTAATTTTTTGCATTTAGTTCTCTAAGATTTGCGAAGAATATTTTCATGGACTAGTTAGACAAAACTGTAACTTTAGTGACTCATAATGGTAAAATATGGCATGTTGACTCCTACAAAAAATAAAATAGAAGACATATACATAGGAGTAGAGTGATGGACGCAAGAGCTAAATGCATGTGCATGCCTTATAATAGACTGTTGTTTATTAGTCTTCGTTGCCGTGGCAACATTCAAGGTATTTTACAAAATGATATGTTATGAGAAGACATATCCTGATGGTTCTATATAGATCGTGTTTAACACCCGTATGAGAACCTAAGTATACATCTTCTTGCAACATGTGATTTTGTCAAGGACCCGAAAGGTGAATACTATGTTGCCACAGTAGCGAAAGAGTAATAAATCATAGTTTATTAAGACATGCATGCATGTCCAAATCTATCGTCCATCACTTTACTCCTATGCATTTGTCTTATGTTTCTTTGTAGAAGTCAACATGGTACATCTTGTTGTTGGGAGTCACTAAAACTACAGTCTTTCTGGATGTACTTCACGAAAATATTTCGCATGTTCTTGGGGGTCTAAATGAAAATAAACTAAAAATTATATGACAAGAGATGTGTGTGTGTGAGATACAAGGAGGAAGAGAGACTGACAAGCTGTTTACTTCGTTGTAAATCTAGATATTGCATGTTTGCAAGCAAAAACAAAGGAGTTGGGTGATCTTGCAAGTTACATTAAGTTACGAAAGTGGCTTTCTCATTTGTTCCAAACAAACTAAACATTTGGAAATACTCCATATTCGGAACAAACCAAACATGGTTCCTTATCTATCCTTCAGTTATTAGACAAACTTCCACATAATTATATTTAGTGCAGTGACTTCTAGTTCTATAATAATAAAACACATATCCTTGTCCCTTCTCACATTCTAGCGTATTGGATTTAAATTTTGACCGGAAGGCCATTATGTTGCTTATTCTCATCATAACTCTAATATATAGTCTTTTGGACATTACTTTTTTTTTTTGGACAGTACATGTTTAGTTCAAAATCTCGCAAAAAATTGAATTGTTAAGGAACTAATTTGAATGTTCCGGAAAGACAGATTCAATAGTTGCTATTTCGTGGACATTCAAAAAATGTTTAATAACAAAGACCACTGCATCCGGCCGCTCCACACTTGTACACTGCATCTCGTTAACACTAACATTTATTTTCCCACAGGAAATTAAATATGATTTTTTTGTTGCTCGAACCTGCAACCTCTTGGATGATATGTCTCACTCTAACCACTTGAGCTTAGAGCTCATTGGCATTATATATATATATATATATATATATATATAATATATATATATATATATATATATATAATATATAAATGGTAATTGTGTCATGGAGAATCGATCTTCTGACCACTCGGGTCGCATGCCTTGCCACTACCACTAGACTAGGGGTCCTTGGCTATTGATTTTCTTTACTTTTGTTAGGCACCGATAGTTCTCTCAATATATATATATATATTATATATATATATATATATATATATATATATATATATATATATATATATATATATATATATATTTGGATGTCCGGTCATCCTCACACAAGCCGTGGCCACACCACCCAACCGACTTGTGGGGGGGGGGGGGGGGGGGGGGGGGGGGGGGGGGGGGAGGGGCTCGATCCCGGGTCTCCCCGCCGAGAGCCCACCCCCTCCCCCCACCCCACCCCCACGTGCCACTTACGCTAGGAGCATCGGACGATATATATATATATATATAATATTATATATATATATATATATATGCCAATGAGTTTGTAGCCTAGTGGCTAAATCCATTGGCATGTGGGGAAAGGGGGGGGGGGGGGGGGGGTCATGGGATCGAGTCCCAACGGAGGGCGGCTGGGTGGATTTATTCCACGATTTTCGGACCAAAGTCGGCTGGGTGTCTTTGACACGGACTTTGATTTTATATATATATATATATATTATATATATATATATATATATATATAATATATATATATATATATATATATATATAAGGCATACGTATATATAAAGAAGGTAATTGTGGCGAACGCTCCCACCGGAAATCAATCTCCTGACCACTTGGAACGTATGCCTTATATATATATATATATATATATAATATATATATATATATATATATATATATATATATATATATATATATTATATTGTGTGTGTGTGTGTGTGTGTCACGTCCTAGAACTAGAATACTAGAGAGCGGGAAACAGACACAGACAGCTACGTACATTAAAGTGAAACAAACCACGAAATACGGTCACGACTGTCTAGATACTTGAGGGTTTATCTACAAGCCACCTGTAGTGCCCCGTCCCTACATCGTGCCCCGTTTCCCGTCCCACGGGTGGGGCTGGAGAAAGGAACACTGTCGCTATCGATTTGGTCGGGACCGATAGGTCGGGATCGATCGAATCGGTCGAACGGGAACGGTTGAATTAAGATCCATTCTCCATTATGGAGTGGCTTCTTCGGAACCAAGTCCCATATTCAGCGGGTTGCGCCTCGAGGATAGACTCTGCGGCTAAGTCGGAAGAGACCTTCCGTTGCTCTGCTTTTCATGCCGCAATTGCTTCTTTGGCTTTGGTTTTCTGAATGCATTTTCGTGAATATTGATGATTTTCATGGCTTACGTTTCGAACTTCGCATTCGTATCGAATTTTCTTGAACAACACAGTGTTTTAATCGGTTGCTTGTGCGATTTCAGGTGATCGCTTAGGCAACGTCTAGCGCGGCCAACCAGTTTCTCGCCTCAAGTAAATACTAAGGTGTGTGGCTGACCTTTCTTCCCTCGACCCTTTCTCTAATACATTATTAATACTAGACATGTGTTATGCTAGAATGTAATGCAACAACATGAATGATATTTCAAATGACGGTCACACGACGTCTCACGAACACGAACTATATAACTGCTTGTCATATAACCTTATCGTGCTTGCAATTACCGTATTATATAGAACCGTGCTAAGAAAAGACGAATCGATTAATGAATGTTACAACGATACTATAAAGATGTGCCTTGAGATAACAATTAACTTAGCACGGTCATGGACAACTTCTCTGCGTGCTCTACAAATGTTGTTGTTTCGGATAACCTTATGAACCGCCTTATGCAAGCGCAACTTAGGCTTGCACGGCATCACGCCCGGGGGACGACTGTCGATTATATCGAATCGGGGCGTGACACCACCAGTCTCTTATGGTCAAGAACAAAGCTAGTGTCTCAATCTCAAGCAAGCAAGTAATTATTACAAGATGTTAGATCATCAGACATACAAAGTAAGGCATCCAAACATTATATATTCAGATGATCATGAAGCTAGTCACACAAAATATGAAGGCTAGTGTCACCACCCGGTCCCAATTACTTGGAACGAATCGGATCATGCCCAGCCTGCACCGTTGATGAGACGGCGGCAGTAAGCTGTAACTTCCATATGCAGGTAATCAACAACTCAAACTAAATTTGCCACATATTATTATTCGATAAATTAAAAACTTGTTTAGTACAAAGTACAAACAAAAACCACCAACTTAAATAACATTATTTTTAGACGAAACTAACAAACTGGAAATAACATCTAAAGAAAAGCAACATCCTCATCAAGTAAGCCATCCTCAGGAAGCACAGCAGGGTATAGCTCAGGGTCATTGTAGCTACTAATCAGAATCTGCATCCTCAGTAGGACCTAAAATATAGTCTCCAGTCAGGAGGGAGCAAAGTACAATTCATGATATTTAACAATTGAAATTAATAATGGAATTATGCACTTTTAAACAATTTGAAATAAATAATTTTTCAACAGTTAAAATAGTGAGATATGGATAGGTAATGAATATGACCGGATTGGATTTGTTACAGTAATATCCTAGTGATATGGTATGGCTTATCCCCGTGTGTTTGAGGGGTAAGCTAATACAATCAGTTATGCTAATTGGATGTGGTCATATCCACTACACTACTCCCCAATCCCCAATAGTTACAGTAGTTACAGTCAATGTTCCGTGTTGTATCATGGTTTAAACTTGCATTGAAACAATTATTAACTAATTGTATCTACCACAAAAATGTACTTGCCTCAATGTTTTGACTGGACGGGTCGATACGTCGGGATGGAAGTTCAGTTTCTTCCTTGAAATCCTACATTCGGAAACTTGTCTCAGAAAACCAAAGTTGCCAATGATGCTATACTAGTTGCAATCTCTAGTTGTGTCCTAGTCAATTTTAGTTTTTATTTAGCTAACACAACCAAAACGCTATTTATTAATGTGTTGCAATTAAGAAACATCAATTTACATTTAATTTCGAGAAATATTGTATTTATCTATTATTTGGAAAAACTTGGTATTTTACAATTATATAAATATAAAACTAAGATTTTCCTTTTTAATGAGAAATACATGAATTTCTTATTTTAAATTTACAACTTAATTGCTAAGTGACAAAACTTATTATTATTTTCTTTTTAAAATACAATAAATAATTACCATTTTATACTACGTTCCTATGACCAAAATCATCCAGAAAAATAAAAGAAAAATAAAATAAAACTAAAAGCTATTACAATCTCACAACCAAAATAATTAATAGGCTTATGCCCTTACAGACCAATTACATGAATTTAAATAAGAATAAAAGTTTGGTTAGTCCTGAAAATTATCCTGCAATTTAATAAAAAAAAAATAATAAACTAAATTGAATTTATTTATGAGTCTCAGATTTGGCCCAAAAATCAACATAGCTAATGCCTCAACGTCCGGGTAATACCGGTTTCGTTTGCATTTCGCTAAGGGCCCATTGACCGGTACGGTCGTCGCCCAAAATCTAATTATAAATATTTTTGAAAACTGATTTGAAATCCATTTTATAAATTCATAAAAATTTTGGCAGCACTCCCTCTATTTTCGGGTTAACCCAAAACTGGGAGAATGCCAGAAACAACCAATCAACTAGTCCCAAACCAGGGAAAAACCCATTAATAATTTCAGGAACTATATATAACGTAATCCACATAAACATTCCTGAAAATATTTGGAAAACCCAAATTAGTATCAGAACCACAACAAATAAAACTATCATTCGGAAAAATCCGAATAAAAAAACTAATCCAAAAATTCTAGAAACTCTTCCGAGACAACTCGAAAATTTCGAATTTAAACCATCCGAACAAATTTCCGAAATTCTGAATTTAAACGGAAACTCCGAAATCCAGAAATTTTTCCGAATCAAATCTCAGAGAATTCGATAAAAAACCATAGAACCAAAATGGTTTCGGGAAATCCGAAAACCAAGACGTAAACCAAAGACCGAATTCCCGTGAAGGAATCGGGGCCAATTCATCATAGACACGACACGGGGGACGAACTACTCTGAATATTCAGAAATTACCCAATACTGAGAAATCTGAAGTGTAGCTTCAGACTCGGAACGTGTCCAGCACTCGGACAGCAAGAAAATCAGCGAAGCAGCAGATCTGGGTCGAGGCACGCTGGCCAAGTGGGACGAAGCCGCGCGGGGTGGCTCGGAAACGGCCGAGTGGAGTCGGGGTCGGCACGCACGGGAAATGGCAGTGCTGGTCGGCCGGCAAAAGCGCGGCTCGAAGTCGGCCGGGAGGGTGCGTCGAACTCTGGCGGAAGACGCTGCCGGGTCGGGGGATGTCGCCGGAGAACGCGGATCGGGGCACGGGAAGTATGGGTGCGGGGAGGGGGTTCGGACAGAGGGGGCACGGCCTCGGAAGGGTGGCGCCGGCAGCCTCAGGCGGAGGTCGTCGATCGGGATCGACTCCGGTCGGCTAGGGTTTGCGGTTAGGTCTTGGAAAAGGGAAATGGTGATGGAGAAGATGGAGAAGGAAGAGGGTCTATAGAATGGAGGGTGCTGGAGTTACGGAAATGAGAGGGTGGCCGTTCGGGAAGGCCGACGGTCACCGGTGTAATGGTGGCGGCGGTGGGAACCGAAAGGGTCGGCCATTGGCCGTTGCTTAGGAAAGCAAAGAATTTTCCTCTGCTGGTGAATAGAGAATGAGAGGTATAACTCTCTCTCTCTCTCAAATTAAGGAATGATTATAACTAATGGGTTAAAGGCTATACTAAAGGGCTAATGGGTTTCCAAGTTAAATGGGTTTAATAACCAAAGCTTAAGGGTTTGAGCTTATAACCAATGGGCTTGGTTTTAAAAAAAAACTTACATAACATGGCTAAAAATAATTGGGCTATAAAATGATACATTATTTTCTTTAGAAAAAAAAACTAATATTTTGTAACTCTAATTTTAATTTTTTTAAATGTTTTGGGTTCGGGTCTGGGCCTGACAATCAAAAATCCAATTTAAAAATAATAATTTTAACCTAATATTAATAATTTGAAAATTACATGTCTTGATAAAAATTCAGTTTTAATAATTTTCTAAAAAATGAAATTTCCAATTAACAATTAAAAATTTATACTAGCTAATTAAATTATAAAAATAATTATCTGAAATTACAAGTTTCACACCTTCCCTCTTTAAGAAATTTCGTCTCGAAATTTAAAGGATAAGGTTAGAAATTGCCTCAGGTCTCAAACAA